>MU551696.1:35429-40429 GCA_024362625.1 Silurus asotus | reverse complement strand
TGGTAAGATGTTTAGTGATTCCAGACTTCAGACAAACATTGACTTCAACAGATTTGCAACGGAACTATCACAATTTCATGTATATCTGTTAGACCTCACACACACACACACACACACACACACACACACACACACACACACACACTGTTCTTACTTTTGCTCCCACAGTGTTCAGCTGAATTAGATTTAAATACCTTTACATTTATTTACAGGCCTGAGTGTGTGTGTGTGTGTGTGTGTGTGTGTGTGTGTGTGTGTGTGTAAGAAAGAGAGAGAGCGAGAGAGAGAGAAAGAGAAAGAGAAACAGTGTGTGTGTGTGTGTGTGTGTGTGTGTGTGTGTGTGTGTGTGTGTGTGTGTGTGTGTGTTCTCTGCAGTAAGTGAACACTGGCGCATTTTGGGTAATTAGTTAATAAAGCTTTAGCTTTTCTCTCTCTCTCTCTCTCTCTCTCTCTCTCTCTCTCTCTCTCACACACACACACACACACACACACACACACCTGTTACCGACTTTATGACACACAGCGGCGTTATACCTTATTACCATTTCCCTCACGTTCAGTTCAGAGTAAACGCTCGGGCAGGAACACAGAAATCCCAGACTGAACCAGATCATGCACGTGCAGCTGAATATTGCGTATAAATGTAGCATTTATTTTAACATTTCGATTCATTAAAATATCACACATCCCTAACATCTTCTTTATCATCTCCAACATCATCTTTATCATCTCCAACATCATCTTTATCATCTCCAACATCATCTTCATCATCTCCAACATCTTCTTTATCATCTCCAACATCATCTTTATCATCTCCAACATCATCTTTATCATCTCCAACATCATCTTTACCATCTCCAACATCATCTTTATCATCTCCAACATCATCTTTATCATCTCCAACATCCTCTTTATCATCTCCAACATCATCTTTATCATCTCCAACATCATCTTTACCATCTCCAACATCATCTTTACCATCTCCAACATCATCTTTATCATCTCCAACATCTCAAAGACCAACTATAAACATCTCCATCATCTCCAACACCTCTCACCTAACAGCAGCGACCCCAAACTTTCCGCATCAGCACACACGAGCTCGGTACCGGCTCTGCGGAAGACGCGCGCGCGCCAAACCGACCGCCCGTGTTCATCGACACGAGCGCGTGCTTTACTCATGCGCTTCTATTTCAGAGAAGTAGACTAAGTTCCTCTGTGTGTGTGTGTGTGTGTGTGTGTGTGTGTGTGTGTGTGTGTGTGTGTGTGTGTTAATACCTTCGACGTGACACACACTCACACACACACACTCACACACACACACACACAAAGAGTAGAAGCGCCGTCAGTTCGGTGCGCATCATTTTAACTGCATTGATATTTCACTGTCGAGAAGAAAAAAAAAAAACTTTTTTTAATATGCACAAATATGCGCACACACACACACACGCACACACACACACACACACACACAACACAAACAGAGCCCTACCGATGTGGATGATTGAGTCGGCGCGCGCCGGAGCCGGGTGGAGGAGCGCGAGCCACAGCACCGACACGCCGAGCGCCAGCAGCGCCATCCTCCTCGCGCGCGAGCATCCACAGACACGCGGGAATGGAGAGACAAAAAACAGACGCGCGCGAAGTGGGGAAAAAAAAAAACTACAATCCACTGAAAAATAGACACGACCGTGCGCGCGCGTGCACAGAAAAGTGCGCTCGTGGAGAGCGGACACGCACGGAGAGCACGAGAGAACGCCACACACGAAAAGCAGCGCACACAAACACACTCACTCACACACACACACACACACACACACACTCACAGGCAGACAGGCGCACGCGCACACACGCACACGCACACACACACACACACTGCACCGAGGTTCACGGGTAGCAGCAAGAGGCAGAGAGGGAACGAGGGATGGAAGGAGGAGGAGGGAGACACCACACTGAAGATCCCCAATACTCCGCTCTCTCTCTCTCTCTGTCTCTCTCTCTCTCTCATTCTCTTTCTCTCTCACACTCTCACACACACACACACACACACACACACACACACAAACACACACAAACACACACACAGAGTCTATTTTGCTCTTTCTATACGTCTCTATACATCCTATTCTGTCTCTCATATTTCATCCGTCTTTCAGCCTCCATTTCTCTCTTTTCTACCACTTACTGTCTCTCTTTCATAATATCCAGGAACATCTTCTGTCTCTCTGTATACAATATATCTTACATTAACGTAATGCAATGTGTGTGTGTGTGTGTGTGTGTGTGTGTGTGTGTGTGTGTGTGTGTAAATAATCACAGGTGTGCATAATAAGTGTATATGTTTCACTGCAGTGAGAGTGCCAGTGAATGAGAAGGATCACAGCGCCCTCTGTGGTCACACCGACGCACTGCAAAAACAACAGGTACAGCAACTCAGCAGACCAATAATTAACTCAGTAAACAAGCAATTTACTAATTCATTAATCCACTGAATAAACAGTGCAGTAACTCAATAACTCAATAAATCATTAACTCAGTAGTTCAATACCTCAGTGATTCAGTAACTCAATAACCCAGTAACTTACTAACTCAGTAAATCAATTTCTCACTATCTCTGCAATTCAATAGCAGAGTAGATCAATGACTCAATAACTCAGTAATTTAATAACTCACTTACCCTGTGGCTCAATATTGTAGTAATTTAATAACAATTTAATCCAGAAGGTTTTCACAGAGCTTCACATTTTCCACTTTTAATGTTACAGATTTATTCCAAAATGTATTAAATTCATTATTTTCCTCAAAATTCTACAAACAAAACACCATAATGTTAATTGGAAAGTAGTTTGTTTGCCATTTTATAAAAAAAAATAAAAATCTATCCATCAATATACAATTTTCCATCATTCTATTTAAATAAATATTTATATAAAAAAAATATTCACAGCCTTCGCTCAACACTTTGTTGAAGCTCCTTTGGCACCAATTACAGCCTCAAGTCTTTTTGAGTTTGATGCTAAAACTTCACACATTTTTTGTGCAGTTTCTCCCATTCTTCTTTGCAGAACCTCTCAAGCTCTATCGGGTTGGATGGGGAGCGTCGGTGCACAGACAGTTTCAGATCCCTCCAGAGATTTAACATAACAAAATGCAGAAAAAGTGAAGTGCTGTGAACACTGATGCACTGTGGGTCAATAACTCAGTAACTTCTATACATACTAACTTATATAACTACAAAACTGATACCTCAGTATCCTAAAAAAAAACTTTAACAATAAACTGCTGATGCAGAAGCTCAATACTTATCAGCACAGACTTCTCATATGGAGTGAAGTTCAGGGTTCAAATAATTTCATGGATGTTGTTTGTTTAAAGATGAAGAAAAAAAAAAAAAAAACTTTTCCAAGCTCAATGCTAGTAATTTCTCACCTGGGATTTAGTATTACACACACACACACACACACACACACACACACACACACACACACACACACACACACGTCTGTTCATTAACCACCATTTTGTTTCATTCACACTGTACACAAAATGCTCAAATCATGTTTCCTTCAACACTGATTGAGAGTTGATTATGATGATTTATACCTCACACTGCTGAACTTCCCAAATCCCAAGGGGTTAGGGTTAGGGTAGCAGCAGCTCTGGTAGTTGTGCAGCTGCACATCACAGGTTAGTTATAATATAAATGAGCTGATTCTGATACAGAGCCTGTAAAAGATGTGGAATCTTGTATGGTGTTTGAGACACATGCAGGTTTCTTATGTTTCTATGCAACAAACCATGTAAAAGGCAAAAACACACAGTAATGTGACAGTGAATGAGTGGATGAAGGTTGGAATGGGAGATTTTTGTCTCCAACGGAGGATCGACAGAGAACAGGAGAGAAGATGTGATCAGAATCCCTCACCCCCACACTCACACATGGAGGTGGAAACTTATTGGAGACTTATTATGGAAAGTAAAATGGAACCAACATGGCAAAAAATTCTATACTTCCTCACCATGCCAACCATCTGGACTACGGCTCATTGAAAGCGACTTCACCAGACAAAGAGACGATGAGCTGACGCGAATGTCCAAGTTCTGTAAGTGGATCATAAGAAACAAAGAAATCTCCAACTAGAGAAGAACATCGTTGGCGAGTTTAACAAGAGGCCCAGCAAAGTAATTCAGCTGAAAGTTTGGAGAAACAAACTCTCCAAGATGCTGAGTGTGCATAAAGCATCTGTGCGTGGATCTCAAAATTCACTAGGAGTTTCCATACTTCTCCCAGGAACTGTAAGTTCTAAACCTGCTCTACTGTCAGAGCTGCTGTTATAGAGGATTATTCATCAGAGAATTTAACAGAGCTGTGGTGTAATAAATGTTATGTTACAGAGAAGTCATAAAACATAAGACTTAAACCATGAGAAAAGTCACAATCTGAAGAAGTTGTTGACAAATATAAGAGAACCACTTGAGAAGGTGCATGCAGACCCAATCAAATCGAGCAGACTTTCACTGTCCTTCCAACCACATAAAGCGCAGTACACCGTGAGAACAACGTTCCCCAGGAACATGTGCTATGCAGTCTGTGGGTGAACAAACTGCTGATGTGAGTTACTTCCATTTATAAATGACTCCCTCTTATTAATGATTGACTGCAGGAGTCTTTGGAAAGGGACACATCAGATTAATTTGATTTGAAAACACATTCGTTGTTGAGGATGAAGTTCCGCTTTAAGTCGGATTCCTCTTACTCTTATTTCCTAAAATCATCTCAGGGAGTTTTTCCCCACAGTTGCCATTGGCTGCTCATTAGGGATTCAATTATAAAAACAAATGTATGGGCACTAAACTTCCATTAGCTACAGATAACAAGCAACAAAAATTACATCATACCTTTAGGGAAAATGTCCATTGTTAAAGGTGCTGTGTGTAAAATGTATACACACACACACACACACACACACACACACACACACACACACACACACACACAC
>MU551696.1:18584-29296 GCA_024362625.1 Silurus asotus | reverse complement strand
TTCATTAGCATAATTGTAATTAATTTTTTTTGGATAAAACTGTAAAATAATCTTCATTTTTCTTCTGGAGTCACGTTAACGTTTCAATAAAAGCAATTAGTGAAACACACTGGGAATATGTGTGACTAAAATTAAATCATGTCTCCACACACACACACACACACACACACACACACACACACACACGCACACACACACACACACGCACACACACACACACACGCACGCATACTGACACACACTGAGGGATTTTAATTCTCTGTGGAGAAGGAGATGAATCATTTCCAGATAAGGCTAATCGAATGTCATTGATAAAATGATGTTGTCAGTGAGGCACGATGGAGAAAGTGACTGTGACAACAAAAAATAAAAAAAAGTATTAATACAATGAATAAAAATAACCTGAAACGCAACAAACTTAAACTCAACATTCTCCTTCATTTAATGTGTTACTGTAGAGTGTGTGAGTGAAGAATGAAACAGGTGCAGTGTGTCGTCCTGCCTGACTAAAACCTGACACCCTACAATCCGCTCTGACTATATTTACACACACCCCACACTCACTCTGTCACGCTTTCTCTAGATTTCCGTTGACCAAAAAGGTAGGTTTATGTAAGACCATATAATACACACACACACACACACACTTTCTCACTGTTTAAAATAAAACTTTACTAAAGCTTCAAATTGACTATAAATGCCATTGCTATAGCAGACAGACAGACGGACAGACGGGAGAACAGATGGTAGACAAACATACAAACACACAATGATAAACAGATGGACACACAGACAGGCTACCTAAAACCACTGTGACAGACAAACAGACAGACAGACAGACAGACAGACAGACACACATATGTCAGACAGACCGACAGACAGACAGACAGACAGACAGACAGACAGACAGACAGACAGACAGACAGACAGACAGACAGACAGATGGCAGACAAACTATGGCAAACAGACAGACAGACAGACACACACACACACACACACAGGCTACCTAAGCACACAGTGCGACAGACAGGCAGACACACAGATGGACAGACAGACAGACAGCAGACAGACAGATGGTCAGTCAAACAATTCATTTTATTTGTACAGTGTTTTCAACAATGACCCCAAGACGTCTTTACAGAAGAAACAAATCAAGTTTATAATTCAGTCAGTATAAGTATATACTTTAGAAATGTATCCCTAATGAGTGAGCCATTGGTAAATGTGACAAGGAAAAATTCCCTGACATGATATATGGAGGAAACTGTGTGAGGAACCAGACTCAAAATAGATGCTCATGCTCAACTCCGAATGTCCATGTCCATAATAGGAGCTCAAATGCAAACATGTTTAATGGTGATTGCAGCTCTGCAGCACTGTAGCAGACTCTTTATATTAATTACAGTCCAAATCAATCTTCATTGTTCTTCAGTTTAACCCTCCTCAATAACTTCATGGATCTTTAGACTGTTCATGAGGATCCATCTTCAGCAACAGTGAGTGGGATCTAACTAAAAAGAACTTTTAGAAGGATGGCATCAAGATGAATCAGGCATGTCTGGAAAGAAGAGAAGGACAGGATCACTGGTATTTCAGGAGCATGTTCGAGCACTCGCCTGGTTGGGCACCAGGAAGAGAGAAAGAACATGCATTATTAGGCATTATGTAGAAATTTAAGACACTGTATAGTGTAACCAGGGTGTAAGTGGGGACTCCAGCAAGATTGGCTATAATGTAGCTAACAGATAGAGCCAGAATGTCACACAGACATGAAGGATTTCTGGAAAAAGAGACTGAAAAAAAAGAGAGTGAACGCAAGAGATTTTGTGGACGACAGAATTTAAGTCAAGTCAAGAAGCTTTTATTGTCATTTCTACCACATATATTTGACGCAGTACACAGTGAAATGAGACAACGGTCCTCTATAACCCTGGTGCTACATAAAATAACATAGAGCTACAACACACAACATATAGCTACATTACAGAACACTCAGGAGCTCAGGACTAAAGTTAGTGTCCTCGCCATATATAGTGCAAACAGACAAAAAACAGACAAAAAACAGTGCAGACAAAAAACAGTTCAGACAAAAAAACAGTGCAGACAAAAAAATGCAGACAAAAAACAGTGCAGACAAAAAACAGTGCAGACTAAAAAACAGTGCAGACATAAAAAAGAGCAGACAAAAAAAAGAGCCGACAAAAAAAAAGTAGAGACAAAAAAATGCAGACAAAAAACAGTGCAGACAAAAAACAGTGCAGACAAAAAACAGTTCAGACAAAAAAAACAGTTCAGACAAAAAAACAGTTCAGACAAAAAAAACAGTGCAGACAAAAAAAGTGCAGACAAAAAAACAGTGCAGACAAAAAACAGTGCAGACAAAAAGACAGTTCAGACAAAAAAACAGTGCAGACAAAAAAGAGCAGACACAAAAAGTAGAGACAAAAAACAGTGCAGAAAAAAGTGCAGACAAAAAACAGTATAAAAAAACAATGCAGACATGAAAAAGAGCAGACAAAAAAAAGTAGAGACAAAAAACAGTGCAGACAAAAAACAGTGCAGACAAAAAAACAGTGCAGACATAAAACAGTGCAGACAAAAAAAACAGTTCAGACAAAAAAATGCAGACAAAAAACAGTGCAGACAAAATAAGTAGAGACAAAAAAAGTAGAGACAAAAAAAGTGCAGACAAAAAACAGTGCAGACAAAAAACAGTGCAGACAAAAAAACAGTTCAGACAAAAAAACAGTTCAGACAAAAAAACAGTGCAGACAAAAAAAAGTAGAGACAAAAAAGTGCAGACAAAAAAAACAGTGCAGACAAAAAACAGTGCAGAGAAAAAAAACAGTGCAAACAAAAAAAACAGTGCAGACAAAAAAACAGTGCAGACAAAAAAAAACCAGTGTTGTGCAAAAACACAGTAGTAGCAGTCGAGAGGCGCAGAACAGCATGTTAACAGTATAATATAATTAAATATAGATAATAAATGGTGGTGGAATGGATTGAGATTAGTAATGAGTGTGTGTTGAGTTTAGGTTGTACATTTCAGTAACACACAGTTAAGTAAGTGTGAGTGAGTGTGTGTGTGTGTGTGTGTGTGTGTGTGTGTGTGTGTGTGTGTGTGTGTGTGTGTGTGTTTTGTACAGTTCAGTTCTTTGTGTTGAGGAACCTGATGGCTTAAGGGAAGTTGCACAGGATGTGAGGCCTGAATGCTTCGGAACCTCTTCCCTGAAGGTAGAAATGTGAAAAATGTGTGAAAGGAGTGTGTGTGTGTGTGTGTGTGTGTGTGTGTGTGTGTGTGTGTGAGAGGGGTGTGTGTGTGTGAGGGGTGTGTGTGTGTGTGTGTGTGTGTGTGTGTGTGTGTGTGTGAGGGCTGTGTGGGGTCATCCACATGTATGTTTCTTACCTCAGTGGACTAATCACATCTCGCACTGCACCACGCTGTCTGAGATCCTCCAACACTGCTCGACTGGTACCACCTTCTCTCAGAATGAGAGGTAAATACACTTTAAGGCTCTTCTCTGTTCTGGCACCGAGGTGGTGGAATGAACTTCCCCTTGATGTCCATACAGCAGAGTCCCTGACTATCCTCAAGTGACGACTGAAGACCTTCATCTTCCTGAAATACTTAAATTAGCACTTCCAAGTTTGTAGAATTCAAGATTTATATTTATATGAGTTTGTAATCTGGTGTACCAGTGTAGATTTATTTAATGCTGGAGACTCAAAGCACTTTTGTACGTCGCTCTGCATAAGGGCGTCTGCTTAATGCCGCAAATGTAAATGTAAATGTATATGTGATAAAGGGGAGAAAGACTCCAATTATCTTCTCAGCCATCCTCACAATCCTCTGTAGGTTCTTGCAATCCAAGAAAAAAACTTTTCTTACGCTTTTCAAGATGTAGAGATGTTGCTGGGCTTTCTTTGTGATCGAGCTGGTGTTGAGTGACCAGGTGATGTTCTTCAACAGGTCAACACCAAGACATTTGATGCTTTTGACAAACTGTACGAAGGATTTATTGATGATCATTGGAGAATGTCCACTCTGTGCTCTCCTGAAGTCAACAACCATCTCCTTTGTTTTGTCAACGTTCAAAGTAGGTTGTTGGCTCCACATCAGGCTGTAAACCGTTGCACCTCCTCTCTGTATGCTGACTCGTCGTTCTTGCTAATGAGACCCACCACGGTCGTGTCATCGGCAAACTAAGTCGTAAGTCAGCAGAGTGAACAGCAGTGGGCTGAGCACACAGCCCTGAGGGGCCCCAATGCTCAGTATGGTGGTGCTGGAAATGCTGTTTGCGACCTGGACTGACTGAGGTCTCCCAGTCAGGAAGTCTAGGATCCAGTTACAGAGGGAGATGTTCAGGCTAGTAGGCTCAGCTTCTCAATCAGGTGCTAAGGGATGATTGTGTTAAATGCTTAACTGAAGTATATGAACATTTGTACTTAAGTGTCCTTATTGTCTAGGTGGCTGAGGGCCAGATGGAGGGTTGATATATTTTATAGATCTGGTAAGGACTTTTGCTGCTGCATTCTGGACGAACAAATTGCAGCAGAAACAGACAATAACACACACTAATAGACTGGAACACACACCAACAGAATGCAACACACATTTACAAGTCTCTGAGACAAAAGGCTTCTGGTCCATTTTTGGCTTTGTAGGCAAGCATCAGTGTTATGAATCTGATGTGTGTAGCAAACGGAAGCCAGTAAAGGGAGCACAGCAGTTAGTGGTGTGTTTTTCTGATGTTTTAGAGAAGGAGCTGACAAGAACGAGCCACATTAACAACATGTGAGGAAAAAGACAGTTGATTATCAATAGCTACCCTGAGGTAGCGAGCAGTGGCTAAAGGGCAGAGCAAAGACTTATAAATAGTTATTCTGAGATTCTGACCTGGAGATGAATCACCTCTAAAGACCGAGTGGAAGCTGTGGTAATGAATGAAAATGTGTCATCAGCATAGCAGTAGAAAAAAATCTATTTGAGGATATGACACTTAGAGTGTGGGTATAGATGGAGAAAAAAAGAGGACCAAGTACTGAGCCTTGTGGGACACCAGAGGAGAGTCGGTGTAATAGTAACAGTAACAAACTCAACAAGCACACATCATTAAAAACATATACACTTTCCTCTTCCTCATAAAAAAATCTCTTATTTCTACAGAGAGTAAATCAGAGGAGATGCAGTTTATTCTCAAACGCTATAAGTGCAAATACACAAAACATAAAACAATAAGAAACAAATATGAAACAAATTTCCAAGCGTGGATAGAAGAAGAAAACACAAAACGTGCGGTAAACTTTGAGTATAATGTATACACATATCCTAACTATAGAAAACATAAACCAAGTGTGTGAACAAACACGTGACATGGTACATTAAACTGCAGTGGATGTGCGGAAATGTGATCCCTGTCCATGGTGCTAAAACATCTGCATAACCCAAAACTGAATATACGATTATATACATGATTCTACTATGAGTCATGATTTTAGTAAGTGTATCTTAACGTTTCTCCACACATACTGAACAGAGACTAATGATGATCATTGCCTCTTTAATTTTCCCTTTTTTCTTTTCACAAAAAATTACTTTGTGCACTGGAGCATTATAGGATCGCTGGAGGCATCAATTCGCTAAATGTGATCAAAGCTTATGAAAACTTCAGGCCTGACACTCAAGCATTTGCCACACACACACATTATATAAATGAGCCCACAGGTGGGATGAATATTTACCCATAATTCTACACTGTCATTCTAATTCTGCTGCCGTAATGAGGCTTTTCGGTTAATGTCACGTTAATCTGCGAAGTTCAATTTGCACACTGGCACCATGTCATCCCCTGACATTTAACTTCACCGCTCCATGTGTAGGAAAAGCACACAGGCCAGGGTCTCTTCACTTTCATTTCTTTACTTGGTTTTTAAATTCCATGTTCTGCTTATATGAGTCTTTCACATCTTTCTTAAATTCTGCTCCATCCGCCTGCATCTCCATTAATTCTCTGCTTGTTTTTTTTTCTACATTTTGCTGGCTTGCTGAGCAATAAAATGTGCCAAAGATTTGAATGGTTTGTTTGTACACAATAGACACAGAGATTGGCTAGTTAACTCAGAGCCATACACATCAGTGTTCCATACATATCAATATTCCATATACACACACCTGTTCTATACACATCAGTGTTCCATACACATCAGTGTTCCATACACATCAATATTCCATACACATCAGTGTTCCATACACATCAATATTCCATACACATCAGTGCTCCATACACATCAGTGTTCCATACATATCAATATTCCATATACACACACCTGTTCTATACACATCAGTGTTCCATACACATCAGTGTTCCATACACATCAATATTCCATACACATCAGTGTTCCATACACATCAGTGTATCATACACATCAATATTCCAAACATCAGTGTTCCATACACATCAGTGTTCCATACACATCAGTGTTCCATACATATCAATATTCCATATACATACACCTGTTCCATACACATTAGTGTTCCATACACATCAATATTCCATACACATCGGTATTCCATACACATCAGTGTTCCATACACATCAATATTCCATACACATCAGTGTTTCATACACATCAGCATTCCATACACATCGGTGTTCCATACACATCAATATTCCATACACATCAGTGTTCCATACACATCAGTGTTCCATACACATCAGTGTTCCATACACATCAATATACATACACATTAGTGTTCCATACACATCAGTGTTCCATACACATCAGTGTTCCATACATATCAATATTCCACACACACACACACACACACACACACACACACACACACACACACACACACACACCTGTTCCATACACATCAGTGTTCCTGTCAGGGAACGGTTAGTTGAAGAACAGACCCAAATGCAGGATGCAAGCTGGTGTATGATGAAAAAGGTTTTTAATGAAGTGCAACCAGTCCAAAAATTCGAGAGCCAGGAGACGAAGCAATGCAAAAAAAAAAATCTGATCCCAACAAACAGTCCAAAATACAAAATCAAAAACACAGCAAAAACAAAAATGGCAAAACAAAACCAAGTCCAAACCGGGTAAAGGGAGACAGAGCACTGTATAATACTGTAGTAGTGATACTGAACAGGCACAAATATCCTGGGGCACAAGGAAAGTCAGTTGCCAACGGGACTTGAGGCAAACTGCCACTGGGTAGAATGGTTTGGAGGTCAGGAACAGTCGAATGAAGCATGGAGCAAGCCTTCAGGTGGTTGAAAAAGTGAATAAGATGTTCTTTATAAGTCAAGTCAAGTGGCTTTTATTGTCATTTTTACTATACACAGTGGTACACAGTACACAGTAAAAACAAAACAACGTTCCAGTGTTCCATACACATCAGTGTTCCATACACATCAGTGTTCCATACACATCAGTGTTCCATACACATCAGTGTTCCATACACATCAGTGTTCCATACACATCAGTGTTCCATACACATCAGTGTTCCATACACATCAGTGTTCCATACACATCAGTGTTCCATACACATCAGTGTTCCATACACATCAGTGTTCCATACACATCGGTGTTCCATACACATCAGTGTTCCATACACATCGGTGTTCCATACACATCAGTGTTCCATACACATCAGTGTTCCATACACATCAGTGTTCCATACACATCAGTGTTCCATACACATCAGTGTTCCATACACATCGGTGTTCCATACACATCAGTGTTCCATACACATCAGTGTTCCATACACATCAGTGTTCCATACACATCAGTGTTCCATACACATCAGTGTTCCATACACATCAGTGTTCCATACACATCAATATTCCATACACATCAGTGTTCCATACACATCAGTGTTCCATACACATCAATATTCCATACACATCAGTGTTCCATACACATCAGTGTTCCATACACATCGGTGTTCCATACACATCAGTGTTCCATACATATCAATATTCCATATACATACACCTGTTCCATACACATTAGTGTTCCATACACATTAGTGTTCCATACACATCAGTGTTCCATACATATCAATATTACACACACACACACACACACACACACACACACACACACACACACACACACACACACACACACACACACACCTGTTCCATACACATCACCCAGATGAGGATGGGTTCCCCTTTTGAGTCTGGTTCCTCTCAAGGTTTCTTCCTCATAATATCTAAGGGAGTTTTTCCTTGCCACAGTCACCACGGCTGCTCATCAGGGACAAATTCGCACCATTCACCTTCACTGTTGATTTGTGTAAAGCTGCTTTGAGACAATGTCTGTTGTGAAAAGCGCTATACAAATAAACTTGACTTGACTTGACTTGACTTGACATCAGTGTTCCTGTCAGGGAACGGTTAGTTGAAGAACGGACCCAAATGCAGGATGCAAGCTGGTGTATGATGAAAAAGGTTTTTAATGAAGTGCAACCAGTCCAAAAATTCGAGAGCCAGGAGACGAAGCAATGCAAAAAAAAAAATCTGATTCCAACAAACAGTCCAAAATACAAAATCAAAAACACAGCAAAAACAAAAATGGCAAAACAAAACCAAGTCCAAACCGGGTAAAGGGAGACAGAGCACTGTATAATACTGTAGTAGTGATACTGAACAGGCACAAATATCCTGGGGCACAAGGAAAGTCAGTTGCCAACGGGACTTGAGGCAAACTGCCACTGGGTAGAATGGTTTGGAGGTCAGGAACAGTCGAATGAAGCATGGAGCAAGCCTTCAGGTGGTTGAAAAAGTGAATAAGATGTTCTTTATAAGTCAAGTCAAGTGGCTTTTATTGTCATTTTTACTATACACAGTGGTACACAGTACACAGTAAAAACAAAACAACGTTCCAATGTTCCATACACATCAGTGTTCCATACACATCACTGTTCCATACACATCAACTCTGCACATTTTAGTATTTTTATCCGCCGTCTCTGATCAGTTTCTCCAGATTTCCTTCTCGTTTTTTCTTCTCGCCATCTGAAATGTACTGATGAATTATTTCTGGTAAAATACCGTATCAAACGTTTCATGTGCACTTCAATACACAATATATGCGTTACATCAACACTAATCATACATATTGACTAAGAACAACAAACACACACACCTACACCTGTACCCACACCCACACCCACACACACATACACACACACACACACACAGACACACAGACAAAAGACAAAAACCAAGTATAGCGCCGACTAGTAAACCTACTGTATACTTACATATACAGTACTGTGTGAGGTGAATGTAAAAACTCTACCCAGGAAAAAGTACAACAGAACAGAGCAATGTAGTGCAAAAAAAGTGTTTCGTGTAAGTTTGTCCCTGTTGAACAAGCCGGTGGTCAAAGAAAAACTCCCCGAGATGGCACAAGAAAGAAACCTTGAGAGGAACCAAACTCAAGAGGGAACCTTATGCTCATCAGGGTTGCACCGAATGTCCATTTATTGCAGATATCAAATGTTGCGGGGGACAGTGATGGTGTTTAAAAGCAAACTGTAGTCCTGAGTCAATATAGCAGTCTGTTGACATTAACTACAGTCCAAATCCATACTCAAACCTTCTGTTCTTACTCCGGACTTTTATGGAACCACCCAAGGCGTTGATGAGAATCCGTCCCCAGCTGCACAGGGTGGCCTTTAATCAAAGAGAACACTATCCAGAGGCAGACCTGGACGAAGTGAGAAGATCCACGGAGGGAAGAGGGGCAGGAACAGTGGTCAAGTCAAGTCAAGTCAAGTCAAGTCAAGTGGCTTTTATTGTCATTTTTACTATACACAGTGGTACACAGTACACAGTAAAAACAAAACAACGTTCCAATGTTCCATACACATCACTGTTCAATACACATCAACTCTGCACATTTTAGTATTTTTATCCACCGTCTCTGATCAGTTTCTCCAGATTTCCTTCTCGTTTTTTCTTCTCGCCATCTGAAATGTACTGATGAATTATTTCTGGTAAATTACCGTATCAAACGTTTCATGTGCACTTCAATACACAATATATGCGTTACATCAACACTAATCATACATATTGACTAAGAACAACAAACACACACACCTACACCTATACCCACACCCACACACACACACACATACACACACACACACACACACACACACACACACAGTGCCATAAAGTGAGTGAAATGCCCTTTCTGAGACTACTGAGACGAGACTATATCAGCAGAGCTATACTTTATAACACACACCTACACACACACACCTACACACCTACACACACACACACACACACACACACACACACACACACACACAGCAGTTATCTTTGGCAGCTTTACAACATGAAAGCTATCAAAAAGCTTTGAAGCTGAGCAAAGGCAGAACTAAACAATAACCACTGTGAGACAGGACAGACAGACAGACAGAAAGACAGACAGACGACAGACAGACATATAGACAGCCAGACAGCACACAGATAGATAGACAGCCAGACACACAGACAGCCAGACAGCCAGATAGATAGACAGCCAGACACACAGCCAACCAGACAGCCAGATAGATAGACAGCCAGACACACAGCCAGCCAGATAGATAGACAGCCAGACAGCCATACAGACAGATAGACAAACAGATAGATAGATAGATAGATAGATAGATAGATAGATAGATAGATAGATAGATAGATAGA
>MU551696.1:8702-14604 GCA_024362625.1 Silurus asotus | reverse complement strand
CACACACACACACACACACACACACACACACACACACACACACACACACAAAGAGCTTGAATATAATTTGTGTTCCGGAGGTCATTTATCAAAATACCGTAATATATTAATGAGGCTGTAGAGAAGATGGGAGAGAAAGAGAGAGAGAGAGAGAGAGAAAGAGAGAGAGAGAGAAAGAGAGAGAGAGAGAAAGAGAGAGAGAGAGACTGAATGAGAGAATTTGAACTGGAAAAAGAGAAAACAGAATAAGAATGATCGAGACATGAAGAAAGAGACATAATGAAAACGATTTAGAGAATGAGGACAAATAAAAAAAGGATTGAGGCACATAATGAGAACGATTGAGAAAGAGATGAGAACAAAAAAAACAAAAAGTATCATCGAGATAGTAAAATGAAAACAAATGAGAGAGACTGAGAACTAATGAGACAAAATGAGAATGAAGGCTACAGAATAAAAAACAATTAAGAGGAAGAATGTGGAAGATTACTAAGACTTTTCATATGAAAAAATTTGGCAGATTTAAAACGACAAACAAAATAATAACGAATAAGAAACAGAATAATTGAGAGAAAACTATTGAGGGAAAATGAGAACGACTGAACGAGAGAGACAGAATGGAAACAACTAAAAGAATGAAAAAAATAGAGAGTGAATGAGAGCTGGAGTGAAAAATAGTCATAAAATGAAAAAATCCTGAGAGAGAGAGAGAGAGAGAGAGAGAAAGAGAGAGAGAGAGAGAGAGAGAGAGAGACTGAATGAGAGAATTTGAACTGGAAAAAGAGAAAACAGAATGAGAATGAATGAGACATGAAGAAAGAGACATAATGAAAACGATTGAGAGAATGAGGACAAATAAAAAAAGGATTGAGGCACATAATGAGAACGATTGAGAAAGAGATGAGAACAAAAAGAACAAAAAGTATCATCGAGAAAGTAAAATGAAAACAAATGAGAGAGACTGAGAACTAATGAGACAAAATGAGAATGAAGGCTACAGAATAAAAAACAATTGAGAGGAAGAATAAGGAAGATTACTAAAGACTTTTCATATGAAAGAATTTGGCAGATTTAAAACGACAAACAAAATAATAACGAATAAGAAACAGAATAATTGAGAGAAAACTATTGAGGGAAAATGAGAACGACTGAACGAGAGAGACAGAATGGAAACAACTAAAAGAATGAAAAAAATAGAGAGTGAATGAGAGCTGGAGTGAAAAATATAGTCATAAAATGAAAAAATCCTGAGAGAGAGAGAGAGAGAGAGAAACAGTGAGAGAAAGTGTGATTGAGCGAGAGACTAAAAGTTTGTGTAGAACTTTTTGTGTAGAATCTGTGTGTATAATCTGTGGTGTAGAATCTTTGTGTAAAATCTTTTGTGTAGAATCTGTGGTGTAGAATCTTTTGTGTAGAATCTTGTGTAAAATCTTTTGTGTAGAATTTTTGTGTAAAATCTTTGTGTATTATCTTTTGTGTAGAATCTTTGGTGTAGAATCTTTGTGTAGAATATTTTGTGTAGAATTTTTGTGTAGAACCTTTGGTGTAGAATCCTTGTGTAGAATCTTTGTGTAGAATCTTTGTGTAGAATCTTTGTGTAGAATCTTTGGTGTATAATCGTTGTGTATAATCTTTGGTGTATAATCTTTGTGTATAATCTTTCTGTATAATCTTTGGTGTAGAATCTTTTGTGTAGAATCTTTTGTGTAGAATCTTTGTGTGGAATCTTTGGTGTAGAATCTTTTGTGTATGATCTTTTGTGTATAATCTTTGGTGTGGAATCTTTTGTGTAGAATCTTTGGTGTAGAATCTTTTGTGTAGAATCTTTTGTGTATAATCTTTGGTGTGGAATCTTTTGTGTAGAATCTTTGGTGTAGAATCTTTTGTGTATAATCTTTGGTGTATAATCTTTGTGTATAATCTTTGTGTATAATCTTTGGTGTATAATCTTTTGTGTAGAATCTTTTGTGTAGAATCTTTGTGTGGAATCTTTGGTGTAGAATCTTTTGTGTATGATCTTTTGTGTATAATCTTTGGTGTGGAATCTTTTGTGTAGAATCTTTGGTGTAGAATATTTTGTGTAGAATCTTTGTGTTGAATCTTTGGTGTAGAAACTTTGTGTATAATCTTTGGTGTATAATCTTTTGTGTATAATCTTTGGTGTAGAATCTTTGTGTAGAATCTTTGTGTAGAATCTTTAGTGTATAATCTTTAGTGAATAATCTTTGGTGTATAATCTTTTGTGTAGAATCTTTGTGTAGAATCTTTGTTGTATAATCTTTGTGTATAATCTTTTGTGTGTAGAATCTTTGTGTAGAATCGTTTGTGTATAATCTTTTGTGTATAATGTTTGTGTATAATCTTTGGTGTATAATCTTTGTGTAGAATCTTTGTGTAGAATCTTTAGGGTAGAATCGTTAGTGTAGAATCTTTGGTGTAGAATCTTTTGTGTAGAATCTTTGGTATAGAATCTTTGTGTATAATCTTTGTGTATAATCTTTGGTGTATAATTTTTGGTGTATAATCTTTGTATAGAATCTTTGTGTAGAATATTTTGTGTAGAATTTTTGTGTAGAATCTTTGGTGTATAATCTTTGTGTATAATCATTGTGTAGAATCTTTGGTGTATAATCTTTGTGTAGAATCATTGTGTAGAATCTTTTGTGTAGAATCTTTGGTGTAGAATCTTTGGTCTAAAATCTTTGTGTAGAATCATTGTGTAGAATATTTGTGTATAATCTTTGGTGTAGAATATTTGGTGTAGAATCTTTGGTGTATAATCTTTGTGTATAATATTTGTGTATAATCTTTGGTGTAGAATCTTTGGTGCAGAATCTTTGGTGTAGAATCTTTTGTGTAGAATCTTTGTGTAGAATCTTTGTGTGGAATCTTTGGTGTATAATCTTTGGTGTATAATCTTTTGTGTAGAATCTTTGGTGTAGAATCTTTGTGTAGAATCTTTGTGTAGAATCTTTGTGTAGAATCTTTCGTGTATAATCTTTGAGTATAATCTTTTGTGTATAATCTTTTGCGTATAATCTTTGGTGCATAATCTTTGTGTATAATCTTTTGCATATAATTTTTGGTGTAGAATCTTTGTGTAGAATCATTGTGTAAAATATTTGTGTATAATCTTTGGTGTATAATCTTTGTGTATAATATATTGTGTATATTCTTTTGTGTAGAATCTTTGGTGTAGAATCTTTTGTGTAGAATCTTTGTGCAGAATCTTTGTGTAGAATCTTTGGTGTATAATTTATGGTGTAGAATCTTTGTGTAGAATCATTGTGTAGAATCTTTGTGTAGAATCTTTGGTGTATAATCTTTGTGTATAATCTTTTGTGTAGACTCTTTGGTGTAGAATCTTTGTGTAGAATCTTGGTGTAGAATATTTTGTGAAGAATCTTTGTGTATAATCTTTGGTGTATAATCTTTGATGTAGAATCTTTGTGTAGAATCTTTGTGTAGAATCTTTAGTGTAAAATCTTTAGTGTATAATATTTGATGTATAATCTTTGTGTATAATCTTTGTTTATAATCTTTGGTGAATAATTTTTGGTGTATAATCTTTGTATAGAATCTTTGTGTAGAATCTTTGGTGTATAATCTTTGGTGTAGAATCTTTGTGTAGAATCATTGTGTAGAATCTTTTGTGTAGAATCTTTTGTGTAGAATCTTTGTGTAGAATTTTTGTTGTAGAATCTTTTGTGTAGAATTTTTGGTGTAGAATCTTTGGTGTAGAATCTTTTGTGTATAATCTTTGGTGTATAATCTTTGTGTAGAATCTTTTGTGTAGAATCTTTGTGTATAATTTTTGTGTAAAATATTTGTGTAGAATCTTTGTGTATAATCTTTGTGTATAATTTTTGTGTAAAATATTTGTGTAGAATCTTTCTGTATAATCTTTTGTGTAGAATCTTTTGTGTAGAATCTTTGTGTAGAATCTTTGTGTAGAATCTTTTGTGTAGAATCTTTGTGTATAATCTTTCCGTATAATCTTTGGTGTATAATATTTGTGTATAATCTTTGGTGTAGAATCTTTTGCGTATAATATTTGTGTATAATCTTTGTGTAGAATATTTGTGTAGAATCTTTGGGTATAATCTTTGGTGTAGAATAATTGTGTAGAATCTTTGGTGTAAAATATTTGTGTATTATCTTTGTGTAGAATTTTTGTGTAGAATATTTTGTGTAGTATCTTTGGTGTATAATCTTTTGTGTGGAATATTTTTTGTACTATCTTTGTGTAGTTTCTTTGTGTATTATCTTTTGTGTAATATATTTGTGTATTATATTTGGTGTAGAATCTTTTGTTTAGAATCTGTGTAGTATCTTTGTGTAGAATATTTGTGTAGAATATTTGTGTTCAATCTTTTGTGTAGTATCTTTGGTGTAGAATATTTGTGTAGAATCTTTGGTGTAGAATATTTTGTGTAGTATCTGTGTAGAATCTTTGGTGTATAATATTGTGTGTAGAATCTTTGTGTAGAATATTTTGTGTAGTATCTTTGTGTAGAATCTGTGTAGAATCTGACAGAGACGAGATCTGAAAGTATCAACGCTTTTATTAAAGGCGAAATTATTTACAGGTAACCAAAGACAAGATTCTGCGCAAAACCAGATAAAAAGTGTTTATACACATTATATATATAGAGAGAGATTTTTATTTATAATCCTGCAATAACAACAACAAACAAAAAAAACCTGTATAAAACAAACAAACAAAACTGAGCGTTCGGTCCAACATTCTGAAGGTGAATATATTTACACATAATATTTACATTTAAACACCCGGTTTAGTTCACGCATAATTCACTCCATGTCCTAAAACACAAAGAAGAAAGAAAAAAAGAAAAAAAAGAAAGAAAAACAATCTGAGATTTTTACTCAGTATGGCTGTGAGAGAAGCAGGAGTTAGTTTATTATTTAGTTAAAGGTTTTTTTATTTTCACAAAAGCATGAAGAGTTTAAAGACTTTTCTATTTTTATTTTTAGAACTTATTCATCCAGTTCTTAAACCTTCCAATAGTTTGAGCATTTTTTCCTACTAAATAAAAAAAATAAAAAAACAACAACAAAAAAAATTCAAATCAGCAAAGTGACAAAAAACAAACAAACAAAAAACCGCTCTTTGATTAATTATATATATATAATCAGATTCAATCCTTAAAAATGCAGAATGTGACATTAATCAGAACAACTTTTTTTTTTATATTTCAAGCTTCTTTCCTTGATATTTGATTTTTCTTGATTGGAATTTAGTGCCTTCTCACACTACTAAGCCCCGCCCATCCCCGCTTTTAATTATTTTTTTTTAAAGCAATCCCACTAGTAATAATGTACTATTAGAAAGGGCCGTGGCCTGTTATTAAAAGGCTCTAAACATTACATACTGCTGCTTTAATCTGAAATACTATTTTACACCAAAAAGGCAAAATTTTTGAAAGTGGAATTGTTCAGTTCCAGTCTGATTTTAAAGCAAAAAAAAAAAAAACAACCATACAAACAAAAACAACCTAATAAAAAAAATAAAAGAAAAGGCACTGTGACCTTGAATTAAATATAAATTTCTATTGAAGGTGGAAAGGTTTCACATCATAGAAGGCCTCACTGATTAATCAACAATACCACCTTATACCCAAACCTGTAGCTCTAAAAGCGTGATTCTGAAACTAAAAATGACCCCTACATTTACGTCAAACTCAATTCCTAGATTTAGTGAAATGTCAATGTCCTTATAATCAGCCTATTAAATCAATTCAATTGATTTTGATACTCGAGGGTGTTAAGCTGAAACCTGAAATTATTAATTATTTAATTTAATTCTTTAATAATAAAAAAAAGTTATATATATTGTTTTATATAAATTAATTTCATGCATTTTATTTTATTTTTTATTTTT
>MU551696.1:3702-6202 GCA_024362625.1 Silurus asotus | reverse complement strand
AGAGAGAGCGAGAAAGTGGGAGACAGATGAGTGAGAGAAAGAAAGAGAGTGAGTGATATATTTTTATAATTATAATATGATAATAATGATTATAATATGATGATATGATAATGATATGATAATGATATGATAATGCTGATGATTCAGTAACATCCTGAAAACTCTTTAATGCCTCTGTATTACGACTGATATCACAATAAATCGACTGACGTTCCATGATTCGTTTTCGAAAATGAGCGTAAATCTATCACTAATTCTCACGATCGGGATTTTTATCCTTTTGAAGAGCGCTAAAACTCCGTTCTAATGATTTACCGTTGTGTTTTTCACACTAACGAGTTTCTGCGTCAGTGCTGGGATGTGTTTCAATAAACATGGATCCAAAGCTAAAGTGGTGATGTTTATAAAATTCTATACACTTTGGCTGCTACAGTTTTCTTCCCAGAATCTCAGAAATGTGTAAACATCAGTGGTGAATGACTGCTGCTGCCCCCTTATGGACTGCCCCGGTATAGCAGGTAACACCTAACTACACACATACCTGCACCAGTGCGCTGAGAGCACTCGCTTTTTCATTAGTGTCCGGTCTCTTTTGCGTCTTATCATCCGTCCCCTCGTCCACCTTCTGCTCTTGCTTTACTCCCTCCATCTTCTCGTCTTTCTCGGTCTCAGGCAGACAGCTGGAATCCACGTTCAGTTCCACCAGACAGTGCCTGTTTCTGGAGCTGTACTCCACCAGGTTTATCAGAAGACCCAGACCCTACACACACACACACACACGCACGCACAAAACAATCACTCAGAGATGCTCGAAAAGTGTGTATCAGCGTTTTTCTGGCTGTACTCCATCGATTAACAGTGATGTAATGCAGGTGGAAGACCTACGAGTACACGGATGTCAAATCTCTGCTCCTGAGGGAGAAACTGAGGAACCTTCAGCACAGAGTTCAGCACAGTGATGATCAGTTCGTCCTGCTCGCCCGTCTTAGTGCTGCCCCACTCTGTCACACACACACAGACACACACACAGAGAGAGAGGACGACAGGCAGGTTTATTGAGACAATCATGGATAATGTTTTAGAGAACTGGGATGTTTGGATAATGTCGTCTCAACTCTCTCACACGTTCACTCAGGGTTGCTGAAGGTGGTGTGTTGGACCAGAGTTCAGCACAGTGATGATCAGTTCGTCCTGCTCGCCCGTCTTAGTGCTGCCCCACTCTGTCACACACACACAGACACACACACAGAGAGAGAGGACGACAGGCAGGTTTATTGAGACAATCATGGATAATGTTTTAGAGAACTGGGATGTTTGGATAATGTCGTCTCTCAACTCTCACACGTTCACTCAGGGTTGCTGAAGGTGGTGTGTTGGACCGTCTCTGATGCCTGAGATCCCTCATGTCTGTGTCCTTCTGGCTATTTACACCCTGTTTTCTAGCCATTTTTTTTTTCAATATTCCAAACTTTTCCAGGAAAATTCCCTAAAGTTTTTCAAGACCGTATTAAAAATCCGCCATGTCTTTAACTTTTCACATTACAGTGAAATAAAAAATAATATTCCTTATTTCTCTCTCTACTCTCCTTCTCCATCTCTTCCTTCTCTCCCTATATCTGGCTGGAGATATCTTCTGTTGGAGACCACTCTGTGCAGCTGGGGATTGTTCCTCATTAACAGCCGAAAGATCTGAGCAGCTCAAGAAGGATGGATTTGGACTGTAATTAATATCAACAGTCTGCTAAAATGGGCTCAGGACCACAGTTCTGCAATTAAGAGTCCATCACTGAACACCTCAACACTGATGGAACTATAATTAATGAACATTCGGTGTTGAGGATAAAGATGGGTTTCCTTTTGAGTCTCAGGGTTTGTTCTAATGCCATATCACCACTGGCTCACTCATAGTGAATATTAGGCACTAAACGTATAAATTCTCTCTATAAAGCTATTTTAGGAAAAATAAAGCTGAATTGAATGTTCTGCTTCGAAGAGCATTATGCAGGTTCTTCAATACTATAATATATATGTGAGGACAAGTGTGTGTTTTGTGTGTGTGTGTGTGATTGTGTTTTACCATTATCATGAGTGAGGTTCAGCATCACCCCCAGCACCGCCCTCATACAGTCCTCTACTGCTTTTGCCACGTTGCTATGGTTACTATGAGTGGAGGTGGCACCAGAATTGGTGACATGATGGCAGTAAAGCTGAATCATGGACTCGCAATGCCTCAGGGCCCTACACACACACACACACACACACACACAAAGAGTTTACAAGGTGCAAGGGCTCAGCATCACTGAGTCATAATAACACTTGATTTTAATTGCACTCTCTCTCACACACACACACTCTCTTACACACACACACACACACACACACACACCTGGCTGAAGAGATGATCAGTTGGGAGTCTTTGTAGGCAATCAGGTAGGATTGATTTTCGGGATTATGAACGGTCACCTAGTGAACGCACACACACACACACACACACACACAC
>MU551695.1:4986084-5002269 GCA_024362625.1 Silurus asotus | reverse complement strand
CAATTTTCCTCCTGCAGCCATGTCCAGGGAGGTTGGCTACAGTCCCCTGGATATTAATTTTTTGAATAATATGTGCAACTGTAGTCACAGGAACAGCCAGCTTCTTAGAGATGGTCTTATAGCCTTTACCTTTATCATGCGTCTCTATAATTTTCTTTCCATGTTGAGTGTGGTACACATCATGTCACCAGACAACACAGTGCCTACCTGGAGCCCTATATATAGGCCCACTGACTGATTACAAGATTGAAGACACCTGTGATGCTAATTAGTGGACACACCTTGAATTAACATGTCCCTTTGGTCACATTATTTTGAGTCTTTTCTAGGGGTATCATAATTTTTGTCTAGGCCTGTTCCATGAGTTTATTTTTTTAATAATGCAGTTGAAGAATGGTGAAAAGCAATGTCTGACTTTCATAAGTTGACATTTATAGAATTATTATTTATTATTACTTTTGTCAGATTAAAGTTTTTTCTGTGACCATTTTGTCCACGTGTGTAACATGATCTGAATTTTAGTGATCAGTGATCCTTAAAAAATAAGCCGTATTTTGCTGCTCTAATAAATCGGATAATATTTTTTTTCAAGAAAACTGCACAATAAATAAAAATATATATTTTGATAAAGCATTTAACACGAAACTGTGGTTTAGAATTTACACATGGCTCCCTGGTTATGTGACTGAAATGTGTTCAAAAAGCACATCATTTACATAATTTTACTCTTCACATAAATGTGAACTTTTAAAACATTGTACTTTCTAATTAATTCTATTGGACCTATATTCTAAACTTAATTAGAACGGTATGTGTAGATACAATTTACAAAGATAAATGGGACCACATCTGTTGCATTGTCAGGGGTCTATAGTGAGGCATAAATCCTAACGTTCTTCTTCAAAAGCATATTTTTAAAACCTTGAAATGTATAACTATAGATCCAAACTGCATAATTATGCAATATGTAATTTTTGAAATAAGCACAAAATCAATCTCTTAGCATTTAAATGTAACATATATTTAAAACCACAAAAATAATAAATTCAGCATTTAAAAAAAATGTTTAATTCCATAACCTTTATTCACAATTTAAGATTCAAGGTTGTTGTGAATGTGTTTATACTTTTATTTTAGTGCTGGTAATTTCATGTCCCAAAATGTCAGTAAAATTCATAAAATTTTTAATAGCATTAAATAAATATGTATGAATATAAATTTGTACAAAATCCAAGACAACATCAGTAAAGTGTGTAAATGAAGTTTAGTTACTGACCTGTAAAGTTCAGTCTGATGAGTTTCCCAAACTGAATGTGTTTCTCATCATTTCGTCCTCCACAGTAATAAAACCCCAGATCCGTCTCTCGAACTCCAATAATCACTAAACTGACTGAACTGCTGCTTTCTGTTAAATAAAAGTGACTCTCATCTACATTATAATCCACATAAAAGTGTTTGTTCAGGCTGCTTTGTCTGGCTGATATAATCTGCCTCAACCCTGCTGAGATCATCTGATACCAGGATTTCTCTGAGTAATTAGTGATGTTACAGAGCAGAGTGATGTTTGCTCCTGGAGAAACAGATATGAGATCAGCTGAAATGTTCTGAAGGAGACTCGGCCTAATGAGACCTGAAAGAACAACAGCACATGAAGAGAGAAGATTCATCTCCACTCTGTAAACTCTAGAAACACACAGCTCACAGCTCAACTCCCTTTAAAACATGTTTGTTGTAGAACTGAGTGCACTAATCTCTATACAGACGTCCTGAACACAGCTAATGTGGAAAGTACTAATGATTTAGTCCAAAATCTTCTATTTATTTGAAGTGAACTCACCAAACAGCAGCTGCAGAGTAAACAGAAGCAGATACGCTGCCATTTCTAACACACTCCCTCCTCTGAGCATGTGAACAGAGATGTTCTAGTGTTCTGCTTTAACTGCTTCACCTCCTACATCCTGTACTTCTCTTCTGTCATGCTATATACTCAATAAATAAGTACACTTAAAGACAGAATCATTAAGTAAACAGTCTAGAGTTAAAAGAGAAGCCAGAAATTACTCTGTGTAGGTCACATTAGATTTAGTTGTTTCACATGTGTATGTTGTTTATGATGTAATTTGTTTTTACACCCAACGTGAAAGTCTCCACAGCCCAGTTACAAGTCTGGACATAACTGACACTGCAATGTTACTCCCTGTAATATTAAAAATTAATGTTATTTATTTCTTCGTATTCTGACATCCATGTGAGCTTTTATAATATAATTCTTTAATAGAACAAAAAAATGGACTAGGGTCAAAAAGCAAAGCAATGGGGCTGAGCTAATGCGAAATAAACAAACTTAAAGATGAGATAAACAAAAGCCATACATAGGGTACAGTTGCTAAATGCTCCAAAACACTATGAAATAAATTAAATAAAATGTGTAAGCAAATGTGGGGAAATATAAAACAGGTGCGTAAACAGAGCAGACAACAAAGAAAGAATATGTTAGTGATTGTATGTTCTGGGTTAGAATTCTCCAAAGTAGCCATGACATAGCCTCACCAATAATCCCCTAAGCCCCATAGAGAATGGTTCTTGAAATACGCAAACCTAGGACCCAAATTTAGACCTTGACCTATAATATATATAGTTTTTATAGTAATGTAAGTGGGTATAAGTAAAATATAATTTTACTCATAACACTATTATTTTTACAATTTATTTATAAATAATGCAGTACAAAATAATATATATACAGTGGAACCCGGTTATGTCGATGTCGTAGGGGGTGGCCAAAAAGCATCGAGGTAACCGATGATGGAGATAAACGAAAATCAAAATGGCGGCAGTATATTAACGTGCTTGAAATTTCTTTATGTACATGATGTGCGTTAATAAATGAGAATGTGCATGCACGTGTTGTTAAATGTTTTTTTTACACAAAAGCGTTGCCGTGATTTGTTTGATGAAGGCATGTTATAAAAATACATACAGTACATGTTTAACTGTCAGGAATCCACCTGCCACGCCCCCTTCGGCCCCCTTTAGCGTGACAGGTGTTTTCTCGGCCGCTTTCTCTGAAGCGCGAGGCTTCAATCGCGCACATATGGTGCTTGTTTATCATCATCACCAGCTCCTATTTAAACTTCCACACACTCACTGCCCGTTATTGTTGGTATATGTTGGTTCACGGCGGTCGTTGTTATCGCTCATGTGTATCCCGGTACGTGTCTTCCCACCGGCACTCTCTCACCGGCTGCTCTTTTCTTCCCAAAACGCATCGCGGATTCCCCCCGATCCTGCCGCATAACATTTAACAACAAAAGGCATATGTGCAGTTACTAACAGCAGAGATTCACCAGGATACAATACAAACACCTGTAGCAGCTGTAAGACTTTATTTTTCCGCCACTTCCGCGAGTTCTTCTGCGGCTGTACCGAGATAACCGACGTTAAATGGCAAATTTTTTCCCCCTTGTGCTCGAGATATCAGGGCTCGGCGACATAACCGATAAAAAAATGCTTAGAAAAAGCGAGAATTTGGCGGTTCCACCTCAAAAAAATCGACTTAATAGGGTTGTCGAGGTAACCGTGGTCGAGATAAGCGGATTCCACTGTATTAAATTCTATCAACTTTAAATTATACATAATAAAACACATACATGCATAAATATATAACCATATACAGTACGTCAAAATATGTTGTTTGCAAATCTGTTTAACACATGTACAAGTGAGCACCATGAGAAGTGATATTGTGTTGTGAAATATGTACAAAAACATATAATTTTAAAGTTTAAGAAAATGAGAGACATAAGAAAGCAAAATATTTGTGGTCACTCTTTTTTCTTTTTTTGAAAAAATATTACTATTTCTAGCCACAATCACATACAATTAAACCCTATTTTACACTGACTCTATCTTGCCTCCTCTCATAGAACGTTTAAGCAATCCACTTGATTCTATAGTCAAGAAGCTTTTATTGTAATTTTAACCATATTTAGCTGACATATTTAGCATACACAGGGAAATGAAACAAGGTTCCTCCTGAACCCTGGTGCTACATTAAACAACATAAAGCTACTGCCGTGATTTGTTTGATGAAGGCATGTTATAAAAATACATACAGTACATGTTTAACTGTCAGGAATCCACCTGCCACGCCCCCTTCGGCCCCCTTTAGCGTGACAGGTGTTTTCTCGGCCGCTTTCTCTGAAGCGCGAGGCTTCAATCGCGCACATATGGTGCTTGTTTATCATCATCACCAGCTCCTATTTAAACTTCCACACACTCACTGCCCGTTATTGTTGTTATGTGTTGGTTCATGGCGGTTGTTGTTATCGCTCATGTGTATCCCGGTACGTGTCTTCCCACCGGCACTCTCTCACCGGCTGCGCTTTTCTTCCCAAAGCGCATCGCGGATTCCCCCCCGATCCTGCCGCATAACATTTAACAACAAAAGGCATATGTGCAGTAACTAACAGCAGAGATTCACCAGTATACAATACAAACACCTGTAGCAGCTGTAAGACTTTATTTTTCCGCCACTTCCGCGAGTTCTTCTTCGGCTGCACCGAGATAACCGACGTTAAATGGCAAATTTTTCCCCCTATGTGCTCGAGATATTAGGGTTCGGCGACATAATCGATAAAAAAATGCTTAGAAAAAGCGAGAATTTGGCGGTTCCACTTCAAAAATGTCGACTTAATAGGGTTGTCGAGGAAACCGAGGGTGTTCCACTGGAATGTATTTGTCTAATATCTGTAGTTTACCAACTTAAACAACATTGCAGGGTCAAAAACAGAAACCACAATGGAAAACTCATATTCCTATTTCTATCTGCTGCTAAAACCACACACACACACTCACACACTCACACACACACACACACGCACACACGCACTCACACACACGCACACACGCACACACACAGGCATGCATGCACTCACACTCACAAACACACGCACACACGCACACACACAGGCATGCATGCACTCACACTCACAAACACACACACACACACACACACACACACACACTCACAATGTGCAGGTCAGTGTGAAACTCAAATGCAGTGTTAAACACACATTTAAAACTAATCCAACTGATCACAGCTTTTACATTTAATGTCATAAATTAAAGTAATGAATAAATTATGGTTTTATCATTACAGGATTGCAGGATTGCTTGAGCAAGATTTTCAAAACAGGGCCCGTGTTTTCAAAACACTACACACATTTAGCACAACCACACACCCAATTAGCAAAACACTACAGATCCCTTGCATAATTAAACACTCTTGTAAAAACTATACACTTCTGTGTAAAAACCACACTTTGTTACCATATGAAACACACACGTTTCACATCACTATACTGTTTGCACGAGTAACACTCTGCTGTGATAAACCTAAAACACTTTTAGCACTTCTATAAAGCACATCAATAAAGTACAAATATAAAGTAAATTCACCAAACACTACACAAGACCAATGTTGCAGACTGAAGAAACTCATCTATTTGTCAACACGCCAAAAATGTTGACATGGAGATTCATAATACTATCGTTGAAACTGGCGTGGTTATTGATAACGTTAGCTTGGAGATGATTGAGTGTTATAACATTGTTGGCCAAAACCATGTTTACTATCTCCCTCTCTTGCTGTTCTTTGAACATAGGAGGCCTTCCCCCTTGTCGTTCCTGACCCTCAATCCTATGTAAAAAAAATAAAAGAATACAATAGTACAGTAATTTCAGATATTTTTACAATTTATCACACTTGCCACTGTGTATCGGCTTAGATTTGGCTGTACACGCAGTCCAGCCTCCCTCAGCATCAGGCCGTGGTTGACAACGTGGTCAACCAGTGTTGTGCGGATCTCATTTGTCAGATTCGTTCCTCTTTGAGCACCTTCTTGTCTTTTTCTTCCTCTTTCTCTACCTCTACCTCCAGCATGGCCTTCATCTCTTCCTCTTCCTCTGTTGATTCCTCTTTCTCCCCTTCCTGCTCCTTCTTGTCCTCCTCCTCGTTCTGCTCGTTCTCCACCTGTCTTACTCTTTCTCTGAGTCTTTCCATTGTGCTTGAAGACCAATGAACTCACCTGCTGATTTTTAAAGTGCTTATACACCTGATTGGTCTGTCTGCAATTAAGCAAACACGTGTTTGCAAACCTGATGACTGTGTTTAACCAATTGGTTGGACGGTGCAGTAATTTGACAGTCAGTGCTTTGGTATTGCAAGGAAGTGACTTCATGATAGATTTTTTTGTCTAATGTATGTTAAGTGTGTTTAGTGTTTTGCAACAAGTGTAAAGTTGACAATGTGCTAATAGTTGTGCAAATATGGCCTGATGTTTTGCCTCTTGAGTGTAAGGTTTTGCTAATAGTGTACTACTATTAATTTTAGTGTGTAAGCAATCCAAAAAAACTGTAAACTGTTTTTTCAAAATTCAACTGTTACTATAATGCAGACAGTAATTTTCTCCATGCAATAAGGAGCATTTTAATATTACTTATTAATCTCTGTGACAAAGGGAAAGGGGTGCACCCATAACTCAGTGTGGTACTTATTTGGGAAAAAAGTCCTCATAACCCCCCTGTACCTGTAAGTGTGTGAGTGAGCAAGTGAGAGTGTTTAGCATGGCATCCCCTGTGGCTTCAGCTTGGCTTGCTGCTGAAAGCCCCATAACTACTTCTGCACTAGGGAGTGTGAGCCCCAATCTCAGACTGTAGACCAGAGCCCCACAATGACGTACCTACCCCAAAGGAGCCATGCTCGGCTGAACCGGGCCCGGCTAAGATCTGCACGTCTGAACCGGGCCCAGAAAAGCCTTGCTCGGCTGCACCAGACCCGGAAAAGCCCTGCTTGGCAGAACCAAGCCCAGGGAAGCCCTGCTTGGCAGGACCGGAGCAGGAGGGACCTAGAGAAACTGGGAAAGTCACAGTGGACTCTGGAGCAGTGCTTGAGCTGCCTGCGCTGGCAGAGGTGTCACCAGGAGGCACCGATCACTACACTAGTGCAAGAAGACAGGGGAGACGTGAAGATGGAAGAGCCTCTTTTCAAAGTTCCGGCAAAGAGGAAGAAACGAGGTAGGGGACAAGGGAAAAAACAGGCTAAAAAAGAGGTAAAGGGGGATGAAGCTGAATCAGACAGTGATGATGGCATGTCTGATTCAGTGTTTAGTCAGGAGTCTCAGGAGGAAGCACTAGATGTTCAGTATACCACTGAAGATATAAAGGAGCTTTTAAGAACCACAAAGTGGCAAAAGAATATTTCATTTAACAATTTATTTATGACGTTAAGCATTTTAGAAGAGAGGGTTCCTCCACCGAGATATTCCGTCTAAAGAAGCTGATAACAAAGGTCAATAGGGAGAACTCTGATGAAGATTGATAAAGTGGGGAATTATTTTTTTTTTTTATTCTGCAGTTTTTTTACTATTTGATTGTTCTTATCTATATAAATCTTTTTATGGAAGGGATCCAGATTATGAGTTTTAACATTAATGGAGCAAGGGAACACTCAAAGAGAGCGAAGCTATATGAGCTCATTAGACAGAGGCGTGTTGATGTGGTCATGTTGCAGGAGACCCACAGCGACAGCAGTAATGCTGCTGACTGGGTGAAGGAGTGGGACGGGTTAGCGATTTTAAGCCACAACACGTCGCTTAGTGGTGGTGTTGCCTTGCTTTTTACTCACAATTTTATTCCTGTTTGTTACAATGTAGAAGAAATTTTAAAAGGGAGGCTTTTAAAAGTAAATGCTTTTTATGAGAATGTTTTTAGACAAACTTAATGATGTCATTTTAAACTGCAGCACTGCAGAGTTTTTAGTTTTGAGAGGGGATTTTAACTGTACAGCAGAAAATATAGACAGGAATCATGCAGAACCTCATACGCCTTCTCGTAAGCGTCTGTGGGAGTTGGTGGAGACCCACGTCCTCTGTGACATATGGAGAAATTTCAAGAAAAAACAGAGGCAGTACACGTGGGCTCACTTCATCGACAACATGCTCTCCCTGGCGAGATTAGATCGATTTTATGGTTAAAGCATCAACTGACTTATTTTACAAAGTGTTTTATTTTTCCAGTAGGCATCTCAGATCATTGTATGGTCCAGTGCACCATCGCTAAAAAGAATGTTAAACCTAGGAGTGCCTACTGCCACTTTAACACTGCACTTTTAGAAGATGCTAATTTTAGAGAGTCTTTTATTTTTTTATGGAATTTTTTTAAACGTGAAAAGGCAGCTTTTGACTCCCTACAGCAATGGTGGGATGTAATCAAGGCACAAATTAAGATTTTCTGTCAACAGTACACTCTCAATGTCACGAGAGACATTGCCAGATCTCTAAAAGCTCTGGAGACAGAGGCCGTGGAACTCCAACGTTTGGAGGCCACAGGAAATCGAGGGCATATTGAAGCCCTCAAATGCAAAAAAGCCAAAATGAATGACCTGTTAGGTACTGCAGTGCAGGGGGCGCTGGTCCGCCCACGCTTTAAAAGCGTCACTGAGATGGATACTCATTCTAGGTTCTTCTTCAATTTAGAGCAAAAGGATGGACAGAAAATGTTTATGCATGCTGTGCGGACGAAATCAGGGGATCTCGTATCAGAGCCTTCTGAAATTCGCCAGCAGACAGTCAGCTTCTATTCTAACCTGTATAGCAGCGAGAGGTCAGGGGCACAAGAGGTGGAAGAGAGCTTCCTTAAAGATCTGCCTAAGCTCACAGAGTCAGTGGCCAGAGGGTTGGACAGGGAGCTGTCACTCTCTGAGCTTCAGGAGGCCCTCCAAGGCATGAAGAATGGGAAGAATACTTGTGGAAGGTGCTGGAAAGCTTTGAGTTCAACCTTGGTTTCATAGCCATGATCAAGGTGTTGTACAGTGAAATTGAGAGTGTACTAAAGGTAAATGGTGGTTTATGCTGTGTACAGAGGGATCAGGCAGGGCTGTTCACTGTCAGGAATGCTGTACACTCTTGCAGTCAAACCTCTTTTAATCAACCTAAGAGGTTTTCTTTCTGGTTTTAATATTTCACGTGCCAATGTTTCACTTTACCTGTCAGCATATGCAGATGACGTGGCAGTAATGGTGGGAACCCAGTCTGATGTGGATGTTTTGACTGATGTTTTAGGAAGGTTTGAATTTTTATCATCAGCAAAAGTGAACTGGGGAAAAAGTGAAGCAGTTTTAGTTGGGGAGTGGGGAGGTGGGAAGCCGACACTCCCAGGAGTTTTGGTGTGGAAAAAAAGAGGTTTTAAGTATCTGGGTGTCTACCTGGGAAGTGAGGAGTTTTTAAACTAGAACTGGGAAGGCACTGTAGAGCACATCTAGCCCAGACTGAGCAGGTGGAAGCGGCTGGTTTCAAAGATGTCCTACAGGGGACGGACGCTGGTGATAAACAACCTGGCAGCGTCGTCTCTGTGGCACAAGCTGGCGTGTGTGGATCCACCACCAAACCTGCTATCAAACATCCAGGCCCAGCTTGTTGACTTCCTCTGGGATGGTCTGCACTAGAATCCCGCAGAGCGTCCTCTTTCTGCCCAAGGAGGAAGGGGGGCAAGGGCTGGTCCATCTCGCCAGCAGGACGGTGGCCTTTCACCTCCTATTTATCTAGAGACTCTTAACCGCGCCCAGGAAACTGGTATGGAGGACAGCAGCCAGTGGACTTTTGCAAATGGCAGGAGGACTGGGGCTGGACAGCACTTTGTTTTTAATGGACACGGGCATGCTGTATGTTACTGGGTTACCAGTCTTTTACCGCGGACTTTTAAAAATATAGACGTTATTTATGAAAAGGATAAAGGGCTGCGGAACACTACACTGGCTGCTGAAGGAGCCCCTAGTCAATGGGAGTCGACTGGACATCTCCGGTGCGACCACCCCCACACTGTCCAGGGCCATGATCGCCTCAGGGATCGTCACACTCGGGGAGCTGGTTAACATCGCGGGAAGAGCCCTGTCACGAGGGGAAGACCTGGCTGCACATATAGGGCTATGATCCCTGTGCATAGCTAACCAGCTCCTGCTGGGATGGAGGTCTACATTAACAGCAGAGGAGCGTGTTCAGCTGAAGGACTATATAATCGGCGAGAGCGAGAAACCCTGCAGACCTGCAGAGGAGAAACCGTTTCCCCAGCTGGACATCGCTCCAGACCTTGACGGATGTGGTGGCCCCCTCCTGGAGTGCAGGGGTGAAGGGGAGATGAACTTTGGGACAGTGACGGGGAAGCTGCTCTACAGGGCCTGTGTTAAAGTTTTAAACAAGAAGAAACTGAGTGGGAGGGTGAACACCCAGTGGAGGAATTTGTTTGGTTTTAACAATGATATTAAGCCAGAGTGGAGGGCACTATACAAACCACCATTACCCAAAAAGCTGCCGACCTCAAGTGGAGGATTTTACACTGCATTATCTCTGTGAACTATTTTATTTCTGTTTTAAACCTCAATGTTTTTCAAGAGTGTCTGTTCTGTTCACAGAGAGAAACTGTTTTTCATGCTTTTACTCAATGCTCCAGGTTGCATTATTTTTTTGAGTTTTTAAAATGTATTTTTAGTTCCTTGAATGTGACTTTTACTCTTCAGTGTTTTATTCTGGGTTTTAAGTACAGCAGGAGAAACAGGTTTATGTGTCAGTTGATTAATTTTATTTTTGGTCAAGCTAAAATGGCAATATACCTGAGCAGAAAGAACAAAATAGTTCAAAACGCTGACTGTGATGCCACTCGAATCTTCTCCAGACTGACGAAATCCAGGATTTTTGTGGATTTTAACTTTTACAAGAGTGTGGGGGATCTGAAGATGTCTGAGACTGTGTGGTGTTGTGGAGAAGCTCTTTGTTTTTTGAAAGAAAGGGAATTGAACTTTGCACCAGAGCTAGGCTAAACGTTTTTATTAATGTCTATTTAATGTTTTATATATATATATATAACCCAGGTGCTACATAAAACAACATAAAACAACAGTCACAGAACAGAAGAACACAGGGCCAGGAACTAAGATCCTCGCCACATAAAGTGCATGTGTGCAACTGGCGCAAACAGTGCAAAAGACAACACAGGACAGTGCAAGACAACACAGGACAATACACAAAATATAAAAATATCAATATATATATATATAGATAGATATAGTTTGACTGTTTATCTTTTTGTTTAACTTCTATGTCCTAGTACGTGATACCATCCAGGACATTGACTTGTGTTAAATAAAGGAGTGTAAAAAGTTAAAAAAAAGTCTCTTTCTCTCTCCTTCTCACACCCCCTACTCTCTCTCTCTCTCTCTCTCTCTCTCTCTCTCTCTTTCTAGCTCTCTCTCACCCCCTACTTTCTCTCTCTCTCACCCCCTACACTCTCTCTCTCTCTCTCTCTTTCTCTCTCTCTCTCTCTCACTCCCTACTGTCTCTCACACCCCTACTCTCTCTCTCTCTCAATCTCTCTCTCTCACTCTCTCTTTCACACACACCCTACTCTCTCTCTCTCTCTCTCTCTCTTTCTCACACCCCCTTCTCTCTCTCTCTCTCCTTCTCACACCCCCTACTCTCTCTCTATCTCTAGCTCACTCTCACCCCCTACTCTCTCTCTCTCTCTCTCTCGCCCTCTCTCTCTCGTTCTCTCTCACCCCTACTTTCTTTGTCTCGCTCTCTCTCTCTCTCTCTCTCTCTCTCTCTCTCTCTTTCACACACCCCCCCCACTCTCTCTCTCACCCCCTACTCTCTTTTTCTCACCCCCTACTCTCTCTCTCTCTCTCTCTCTCTCTCTCACCCCCTACTGTCTCTCTCTCACCCCCTTCCCACTCTCACTTTCTCTCTCTCTCTCTCACACTCTCTCTCTCTCTCTCTCTTTCTCTCTCTTTTAACCTCATCAGTCTCGTGCTGATTAAAATGATTTTTGAGGAAAAGAAAAAAGTAACGATCTCTGACAAAATCAAGTACACTGCAGTGTATACTTACCTGTTACCTCAAAAGTGTACTTTATTGTTACCTCAGAAATAATTTCCTGAAAGATTTTCATATGTTTTCATGTTACAAATACAGTGATTTAGTGCACTAATAATAAATAATTAAAATAATCTTTCAATACTTGGCAACATTTTATTCCAAATAGTAAATGATTCATGTAAAGACTGTTGGTAGAACTAAATGAAATTAAAAAGGTCTCTAGTTATTACCTTCTCAGGTTTTTTACAGAAGTCTTTTAATAAAACATTTAATGCTTGAATTATCAAAAATAATAAGAGATGAACAATCAGCTGTTTGGTGACCAAAAATGACCACATTCTTCTGGTGTATACTCAGTCAGGTTAGCTGGAAAAGTAGCATGTTGGCCATGATGTATGGCTTGAAAGTTATCCTGATAAATGACAATAGATTGAAATGGAAATAAAGTCAGAGATGTACAGCAGCTCAGCTTTCGCTGGGATTAAGCTTCTATCCATGGTGAGATCTCTAATAAACATACTGAGATCAAAGCAGAAACATTATTGAGAGAATGTGTTGAGGTTCATCAGCATTTGGCAACTAAAAAACAAGGTGTGTAAATAATATAAAAAAATATATATATAAAATATTAATAAAAAAACAAATAAAGAAGTTTCAAGTGTAAAAAAAAAGTATAGCTAGCTAGCTAGCTAGATAGATAGATAGATAGATAGATAGATAGATAGATAGATAGATAGATAGATAGATAGATAGATAGATAGATCTGGGTTTTTTTACAGATTAAATCATCTTTATGAAATAAATTAATATTTGTGTATACCTTGTCAGTGTCTCTGCAGCTGTGAGGTAACAGTTAGGAATCAGTCCTGCAGTCTGACTTGATGTTCGTAGCAGATGCAGTGGACATTCTTTTGTACTGAACAGTGGTATAATAAATGTTTTCAGCCTGCAGAGAGATTCAGGTGATGAATCAGCACTAAACTTTTTACTTCTAATTTTTGTAGAATAAAATTAGATTCATAATTTACTGTCAGGGTACGAGTGAAACAGGTGGTGGAAGCTGGAGTACAGCTCCCTCAGGTTTTAATGACGAGAGTTCGGAGGAGAGATACACACAAGCACACACAAACACACACACACACAACCACACACACACACACACACACACACACACACACACACACAGTAGTCCTTAGGTTGAGAGAGTCCGAGGTGCGCTTGGGGAGAAGCGTAACTGATTCGAGATGCATGGGGAGGAGAAGCGCAGCCGGTACAGGATAGTGGAGTCCAATAACAATCAATAACAAACCAGGGAGTGAGTTAAAGTGAGGAGCTTTTGTAGAAGCAGGGCGGAGTGATGATGAGCCCCAGGTGTGTGTAGTTAAGCCTGGCGCTTCAGAGAGAGTGGAGGCATTAGTGACAACGACCCCCAGGTGTGCGTGGTTAAGAAAGAGCGGTGGCATTAGAGCCACAAAAGGGGGCGTGGCAGGTGGATCCCTGACCCCCCCTAACCCCCCCTAACCCCCCAAAGGGGGGTGGCATCTACCGCCACAAACTGACAGATGCCTGGAGGGCCAGGGCACTCATAGGAGGATCCCGGTGCCCATCCAGGTTCAGAGAGGACCCGGTCAGAAATGCCGCGGAACCGGGGAAGGCCGGAAAGGACTCGAGGAGGAGCGGCAACCCCGGCGGAGAGCCAAAGACATGGGACGGAACCACGCCCTCAGCGGAGGTCCAAAACAGCACACAGGTCATCGCGGAGGCCAGGAATGAAGCGAAACCACCGGCAAAGACCAGAGGCAGGGCCAAGACTGGAGGCAGGGTAAGGGCCGGAGATGGAGTGGTGCCTTCAGCAGCGACTGGGGACGGAGGGAAGCCTGCAGCAAAGACTGGAGACGGAGAGACGTCTCCGGCGTAGGACAGGGACCAAGCTGTGCCCGCAGCAGTATGCAGAGGCTGAGCGACCTCCATGGCAGAGACCAGGGGCCGATTGACGCCCACTGGGGAGGTCTGGAGCGGAGTGATGTCAAGCACGGAGGACTGGAGTGGAGCGACGTCCACCCCGAAGCAACACCTTGGGCGGACACCTGGACCGAAAGGGTGCCCACCAGGGAGGTCAGGAGCAAAGCTACGTGTGCGGTGAAGATCGGAGATCAAGTGATGCACCCGGTGGAGACCGGGAGCAGAAAAACGTCCCCAGTGGTGTCCAGAGGCCGAGCCACACCCACGGCGGAATCCAGAGGCCGCACGCCACCCACGGTGAAGTTCAAAGCCTGTGCGATGCTCACGGCGGAGTTCAGAGCCCAGGCAATGCCCACAGCAGAGATTCTCTCTCTTTTAACCTCATAAATCAGTCTCGTGCTGATCAAACTGATTTTTGAGGAAACGTAAAAAGAAATGATTTCTGACAAAATAAAGTACACTGCAGTGTATACTTGCCTGTTACCTCAGAAGTGTACTTTATTGTTACCTCAGAAATCATTTCCTGAAACATTTTCATATGTTTTAATGTTACAAATACACAACAATTTAGCGAATAAAAAAAACCCAGTAATTTAGTGCACTAATAATGATAAAATGATTGAATAAAAGTAGGATATTAAGAGAACGGTTGGTGACAGTTGACTGATGTGATTCAAATCGGCTACATAAATCAAGAAGAGCACATATCAGTGAATCGATTATTGCGTCTTAAAATATGCTCTCTCTGAGTTTTGACGTAACTTTTGCGGCCAGGCGGCAGTGCGACGTCTCCTTCGCGGTCAGGTGACGATCTAACGGCATCCTCGGCAGGACACTGAAGCCGAGTGGAGCGCACTGAGGAGCCCAGGAGCAGAGCGGAGCTCCCCTGGTAACTCTGGGGTGGTGCGGCACATCCACGGGAACCCGGGAACAGGACGGCACGCTTGTGGAAACTCTGGAGCAGAGTGGAGCGCTCGTACAAACTCTAAGGCGGAGCGATGCGCTAGTGGAAAGCCTGGGGCGGAGCGCTCGTGGAGACCTTGGGACGGAACGAAGCGTTTGTGGAGACCCTGGGGTGGAGTGGGGCTCTCCCAGAAACTCTGGAGCGGAACAGACCTCTCCCAGAAACTCTGGAGCGGAATGGAGCTCTCCCGGAAATTCTGGAGCAGAACGGAGAAGCCCAATGAAATGGGTACACGAGCGGAAGTTCCCTCCAAATGCGTTCCACAGCTTACTGGCGAGAAAGAGAGTGTCTCCAGACAGTAGAGAGATGTGAAGCGAAACATTGGCGATTTCAGTGGTGTAAAAGGAGGAGTAGAAATTAACATAATCACCAACGCTCCATAAGAATCCGCCTACCTGCACTATCCCGAGCCGGCAAGGATGTGTTTTACAGAAATGTTATTAAAACAATATAATATTTCTACAGTATATTCAACCCCCAACTCCCCCACCCCCAAAGTCTGAAATTGCCAAACCCCAAGTATAGACAGATAATTCACTAAATAAAAAAACATAAAAGTAAAAAGTAAAAATCAGAATAAATAATAGAAATATTTTTTCCTCAAATGCATGTAATTACAATCAGGCAGGATAACTGGAGTGTAGCAGCGCTTTATAATAAATATCTTTAAAAAAACAAAAAAAGGAGTAAACATTTTGGATTTGCCAATAATGTAAGAGTTCCTACCTTGTCAGTGGGGATCGGTGATGTGACTGCAGCATCTGCATGATTACAATTATTTTCCTTAAAGAGAATTTTATTAGTTTAAATATAAAATCATAAATAAATATTCAGCCTGTAGTTTCACCTCTAGTCTCACCTAGAACCCTGCTGCAAAACACACAGATGCAGATGTTTATAAGGACGGAGACGAAGCACACACACATTAGAATCAGATTTGTAATTCAGCAAGTCCCATTTCTAGCAGGCGGCTGTGAATCTGAAGCCTCAGATAAAGATCCATTATTGCTGACACCTAAAACACACACAGAAGCACACAGAGATCTCAGTATGGTGCTAAGGGGAATATATATATATATATATATATATATATATATATGTTTATAAGGACGGAGACGAAGCACACACACATTAGAATCAGATTTGTAATTCAGCAAGTCCCATTTCTAGCAGGCGGCTGTGAATCTGAAGCCTCAGATGAAGATCCATTATTGCTGACACCTAAAACACACACAGAAGCACACAGAGATCTCAGTATGGTGCTAAGGGGAATATATATATATATATATATATATATATATATATATATACACACACACACACAAATACACA
>MU551695.1:4922617-4944743 GCA_024362625.1 Silurus asotus | reverse complement strand
ATCACACACAGATTCATATATTTAAAGTGTTTATTCCTTTTAATTGTGATGATTTTGGCTCACATTTAACAATAACCCACCAATTCACTATAAGAAAATTAGAATACTTCATAAGACCAATCAAAAAAACATTTTTAGTGATTTGTTGGCCTTCTGGAAAGTATGTTTATTTACTGTATATGTACTCAATACTTGGTGGGGCTCCTTTTGCTTTAATTACTGCCTCAATTCAGCGTGGCATGGAGGTGATTAGTCTGTGGCACTGCTGAGGTGGTATGGAAGCCCAGGTTTCTTTGACAGTGGCATTCAGGTAATTTGCATTTATCGGTCTCTTGTTTCTTATTTTCCTCTTGACAATACTCCATAGATTCTCTATGGGGTTCAGGTCTGGTGAGTTTGCTGGCCACTCATGCACACCAACACTCTCTTAACCAACTTTTGGTGCTTTTGGCAGTGTGGGCAGGTGCCAAATCCTGCTGGAAAATAAAATCAGCATCTCCATAAAGCTGGTCAGCAGAGGGAAGCATGAAGTGCTCTAAAATGTCTGGTAGACGGCTGTGCGGACCTTGGACTTGCTAAAACACAGTGGACCAACACCAGCAGATGACATGACTCCCCAAAACACCACTAACTGTGCAAATTTACACTGAACATTAAGCAACTTGGATTCTTGGAGTCTTCTTCCAGACTCCGGGACCTTGATTTCCTAATTCTTCTTCTTCTCCTTTCAGCTGCTTCCATTAGGGGTCGCCACAGCGGATCAACCGTCTCCATACCCCCCGGTCCTCTACATCTGCCTCTTTCAACCCAACTACTTGCATGTCTTCTTTCACCACATCCATGAACCTCCTTTTTGGTCTTCCTCTTTTCCTCCTTCCTGGTGGCTCCATCCTCAGCTTTTTCCTACCGATATAGCCTCCTCTGCACATGTCCAAACCATCTCAATCTCGCCTCCCTCTCCTTGTCTCCAAAACGTCCCACGTGCTGTCCCTCTAATAAACTCATTTCTAATCCTGTCCATCCTCGTCACTCCCAACGAAAACCTCAACATCTTCCGCTTTGCTACCGCCAGCTCCACTTCCTGTCTTTTACTCAATGTTCTCAAAAAATATTATAATACCAACATTTGGATCTATGATGATCTCAAATGTTGAGCTTTTTTATGAGTTCCTTAGTAGCTCCTGGTTCCATACCCTTAAATGTCTGTATAAGACTGTAGAATGGACATTACTCATAATCTTACATTCCGGTGCTCATGTTAGTTCTCACTCTCCAGTGTTCTGTATTGTTTTAAAGAATATAATCACACTCTTTATGTCACCCAAATGAGGATGGGTTCCCCTTTTGAGTCTGGTTCCTGTCAAGGTTTCTTCCTAACATCTAAGGGAGTTTTTCCTTGCCACAGTCGCCATGGCTGCTCATCAGGGATAAATACACACAATTCACCATAACTTTTAAAATTCTGTTAAGCTGCTTCGAGACAATGCCTGTTGTAAGAAGCGCCATAGAAATAAACTTGTCTCTAAACCATACAACATCGCAGGTCTCACCACAGTCCGATACACTTTACCTTTTACTACCTTTTACTGCACCCCTCCACTGCCCTCCCTCTCATTCACACACACATGTACTCTGTCTTACTCCTACTGAATTGAAATGCTAAATTTTCTTTTATTTGAAAAAAGACGACTTTGGCCCACTGAGCAACAGTCCAGCCCTTTTTGTCCTTTGCCAAGGTAAGACACCTCTGACGTTGTCTCTGGTTCAGGAGTGGCTCGACATGAGGTATACATCAGTTGTAGCTCATGGATACATCTGTGTGTTGTGGCTCTTGAAGCACTGACTCCAGCTGCAGTCCACTCTTTGAGAATCTCCCCAAATTCTTGAATGGGCTTCGTTTCACCTTCTTCTACCACATTTTTTTCCTTTTATTCAACCATTAATGTGCTTGGATTCCATTAATGTGCTTGGATACAGCACTCTGTGAACAGCAGCTTCTTAAGCGATGACCTTTGGTGCCTTACCCTCCATGTGCAGGGTGTCAATGATCGGCCAGTTAATTTAAAAGCTCAGGAAACCTTTGCAGGTGAACATTTTCACAATACTCTAATTTTCTGAGATACTGAATTTTGGGTTTTCATTAGCTGTAAGCCATATTCGTCAAAATTAAAAGAAACAAACACTTGAAATGTATCAGTCTGTGTTTGATGAATCTATATAATATACAAGTTTCACTTTTGTATTAAATTACTTAAATAAATCACATTTTAAATGATATTCTAATTTATAGAAATGCACCTGTATCTTCTTTTTCCCTTTGAAGAATCCTGAAAATCACTAATTGAGATCACTTACAAAAGTGACATGTTCCGAAAATTCCTTTAATGTACGTTTGATGGCCACCTGCAAAAAAAAAAAAAGAGAAAAAAAAAGAAGTATAGATTATTAGCTACATTATCAAAACTATCAATAGTTTAGTCCTAGTTATCATGTGCAGCCAACTACCTATACATGTAATCTCATATAGAATGAGACTTGGTATAAAACCATGAATATACACATAAATATACTAAACCAATGTTTTGTGTCCAGTCATTAATAGCAGGCATAAGATAATTAACAGCACCATTTAATGGATTTTTAAACACTGCAATAGTGTACATTACTAAAAATAATAATAACAACAATATTTTTATTTATTTAAACAACACCAAATCTTGATTAATAAAAGTCTAGATGGTGAATGTAGCTGGAAAGGTTTTAGGAGTTATAACAGTCCGAATCATTTGTAAATCAATGGAATTTTTACTCCTGTAGCAGGAAATCCATAATTCATTCAGAAAAATCATGTCAGAACAGGCTGAAGGTCTGTGGTAATGTTCATTTAATGGAAATTATGACAATAACATAATTCCTTTTAAAATACTTACATAATTTCCTTTAAATTTTGATTGTTATTATAATAAGTGCTGTTATTTTGAACGCATTTCTTTTAATAAATATTTTGATATTAGCTTAATTGATTAACTATGGTACAGTCATTTTCTGGTTATATTTGTTGCAGCTTGTAGCTTATAAGACAGACAGGATAATGACCTTCTTTATTATGTCATCAGTATTCCAGTATTTACAACTATACAGGGAGTGCAGAATTATTAGGCAAATGAGTATTTTGACCACATCATCCTCGTTATGCATGTTGTCTGGCAAGCTGTAAGGTAAGAAAGGCAGAAAGTCGACCACCACTGAACAAGACACACAAGCTGAAACGTCAAGACTGGGCCAAGAAATATCTCAAGACTGATTTTTCTAAGGTTTTATGGACTGATGAAATGAGAGTGAGTCTTGATGGGCCAGATGGATGGGCCCGTGGCTGGATTGGTAAAGGGCAGAGAGCTCCAGTCCGACTCAGACGCCAGCAAGGTGGAGGTGGAGTACTGGTTTGGGCTGGTATCATCAAAGATGAGCTTGTGGGGCCTTTTTGGGTTGAGGATGGAGTCAAGCTGAACTCCCAGTCCTACTGCCAGTTTCTGGAAGACACCATTTTTCAAGCAGTGGTACAGGAAGAAGTCTGCATCCTTCAAGAAAAACATGATTTTCATGCAGGACAATGCTCCATCACACACGTCCAAGTACTCCACAGCGTGGCTGGCAAGAAAGGGTATAAAAGAAGAAAATCTAATGATATGGCCTCCTTGTTCACCTGATCTGAACCCCATTGAGAACCTGTGGTCCATCATCAAATGTGCGATTTACAAGGAGGGAAAACAGTACACCTCTCTGAACAGTGTCTGGGAGGCTGTGGTTGCTGCTGCATGCAATGTTGATGGTGAACAGATCAAAACACTGACAGAATCCATGGATGGCAGGCTTTTGAGTGTCCTTGCAAAGAAAGGTGGCTATATTGGTCACTGATTTGTTTTTGTTTGGTTTTTGAATGTCAGAAATGTATATTTGTGAATGTTGAGATGTTATATTGGTTTCACTGGTAAAAATAAATAATTGAAATGGGTATAAATTTGTTTTTTGTTAAGTTGCCTAATAATTATGCACAGTAATAGTCACCTGCACACACAGATATCCCCCTAAAATAGCTAAAACTAAAAACTACTTCCAAAAATATTCAGCTTTGATATTAATGAGTTTTTTGTGTTCATTGAGAACATGGTTGTTGTTCAAATTAAATCCTCAAATAAAAGTAATCCTCAAAAATACAACTTGCCTAATAATTCTGCACTCCCTGTATGTACTTGAGTTTCTATGTTTTGATACTCACCTTTTTGCCATCCATTTTTCTAACTCCGGCGTAAACGTTGCCGAAGGCTCCTTTTCCCAGCATCTTTCCCACGGTGTAACGTGCAAAAAACCTTCCTGTTTAAAAAAATTACAAATACAAAAAACAATACAATATGAAAAATAAACTATTTTAAAAAACTGATGCATGGCTATAAATCAAAAAATGGACCCTCTTTCCTTGAAGTTCTTGTCACTCCTCATGCACCACGTTCCATCCTATCTTTCAGCACTACCAATTTTTTTCTGTTCTGGCACCAAGGTGGTGGAATGAACTTAGATGTCCGAACAGCTGAGTCACTGCCTATCTTCAATTGACGGGTGAAGACTTAACTGAAACACTTGAGCTAGCACTCAATTTCCCTGTTTGTTTTATGCATTAAAAAAAAAAGGAAAGAAAAAACTGCAAAAATTCCTATTAACAGAGTTCAGGGTGATGGTATCCTAAGTTTGCAACCTAGTGAACCAGTGTTGTACTTTTGTACATCGCTCTGGATAAGGGTGTCTGCCAAATGCCAATCACTGGTAATCTACATTAGTTTATATAAAAAAAAAATTATCTTTGAACCATATGGTTCCCTAAAAGCTATATGGAGAAGAATTGCAAATATTCTTGACCCTATTTTACGATTTAAAAAATTGCTATCAAAAGTAATGTCCTCAGCTGCGGTACTTTCAATACTATAGTATTTAAAAGACCAATACACTAATCAGGTATAACATAATGACCACTTCAAGGTTAATTGAATAACACTCATCATGGCACCTGTTAGTAGGTGGGATATGTTAAGCAGTAAGTGAATATCCAGGTCCAAATTGTGATGGCTAGACGACTGGGTCAGAACATCTCCAAAACTGCAGCTCTTATGGCGTGTTTATGTCCTGCAGTGGTCAGCATCTATTAAAAGTGGTCCAAGGAAGGAACAGAGGTTACATGGCGACAGGGTCATGGGTGGCCAAGGCTCAGAGATGCATGTGGGGAGCAAAGGCTGGCTGAGTTTGCTGGAGAAGTTCATGCTGGTTCTGATGGAAAGGTGTCAGAATACACAGTGAATCACAGTTTGTTGCATATGGGGCTGCTTAGCCACAAACCAGTCAGAGTGCCCATGCCCATAATCATAATTTAATACCTGATCAGTGTATTACTAACCTATTATATTATATTTAAGAAAGTAAGCAAACAAACTGATAAGCATTTTACATTAACTGCATTTGGCAGACACTCCTTTTCAGGGTGACTAACAGTTATCTCATTCATACATGCAATTGAGGGTTAAGAGCCTTGCTCAAAAGCTCAGCACGGGCAGGTTGTTGGTGGTATGATTTCAACTCATGACCTTCTGATCAGAAGTCTAACATCTTAAACACTGAGCTACCACTGCCCCATGGTGTTACATACTTTTTCAGTGCTTTTACACCCATTAAACATCTGGTGCATAGTGAATCCAGAATGTTTCAAATATACAGTATAAGGTGTGACTCTGGACGAACCTTTTGCAAAAGGGTTCAGGCCTGATTGTATTTTATTTCTTTTTACATATCCTGTTTCTCTCTTCATGTGGTCTTGTTTTGAATTCATTTCCACTCTTTTTGCTAGGACATCCCATCTTTTCCTTTCCAGATCAGTGGGCCCCCATCCTTTTGTAGTAAAAGAGCCGGATGGCCCTGATAGGTTTAAAGATGAAACTGGGCCTGCTGAAAAAAATATTCTATAATTTACTAGATCTGTCTGGTAGGATGATTTTATAAAAAGAATTAAAAAAAAAAATCAAATCAAATATTGTTTTGTAAATGTGTTGCCCTGGTACTGTCTACTGGCTAGCATTTTGTTTGCAAATCATAATATCCATGTCCTAAAAATGGCTTCCATGGTCATATATTTGTTTCTATTTTTTTATTTCTATTTGATTATGTACTCTGTATAAATATTTGGATAAACAAAAAGAAAAGATATGAAAAAAAATTGTTATGCAAAAATGCATTAACCACGAAAGTTTGGGCAAAAACAAAATAATTATAAAAATTGCAGGAATTTTTTTTTTAAACAAATAATGCATATTATTAAGAATAGGCTGGATGGAAGCAGGATCTGAACCCCCAGTATGTGAGGCAAAAGGGAAAACGACATGCTGCACTTTCCCGAAGAGAAGAATATCATATTATTATTATTATTGTGTACACACTGTAAAAAAAAAAAAAATGAATTAACTTACATTTCCTCCATGTGTAATCCATCCGTCTCCCAGTTGTACTGTTGCAGTGTTGAAATACATCAATAAAACTGGAGCTGCTCACCAGCTTCTGTCCCGCATTTAACTGAAATGACGAAAATGTCCAACAGGCCACTTTATAAAGCTGCTAAACACGTCATCATTTCTGTGACGTATGTTTGTTTTTGTTTATTTGTTGTTTTTAAACCGCCGCTCCTCACAGCGTCTCATAGCGCGCTGCGTGCACTATTGTACACTGCAAAATAACAACAATAACAACAAATATATATAGTTTATTAAACACGTCGTTTAAATGCACGTTTAACGAATTATTTCACGCCCCGCCCTCATTCGTTTCCGGTCTGCAAACAAGAAACGGGAAAGTGAGTTTTGACCATAGAGAGATAGAGGTGAGTGAGCTCATTTAAATTATATATATTTTAATATAATAAATATAATATATATATATATATATAATAGACCAAACAACTTATAGGGAATTATTTTAGGGAGTTATATATTCAAACAATGAAATGAACTAATAAAAATATCATTATTATTTATAAAATGAAAGTTATTACAGTACAGTTCAGAAAGTAAAGAATGCGGTGACGTGTATCTTTAACGCAGCCCCCTTTTCTGACGTCATAGGACACTTACAACCAATAAACAAGCAGAGAAACTGTATACTGTACAGTACGTGTACTTGCTATAAATGTGATATTTCTACGAATTTACACAAAAATTGTATATATTCGTGCAAATGTGTTTTAAGTGTTTGGGAGGATGATGTATGTATTTTTCATAAAAGTGCTGTGGAAAAACGCATGGAAGTTGTGATTCAGTGTTTGCTGGTGTACTTTTTTGAGAACACAGAGTTTCATCAGACATTACCAGGTGAGTTTAATGGAATATCTGTTGTTTGTTTGATTTAATAAACAACCACCGTGAAAGTCGAGCTCCAAACCTAAATAAAATAATAATAATAATAATACCAATAATTTTCACCCATTTACACAGAAATGAAATAATAGGCTTTCACAGTTTTATTTCATCAATTAAATATACAAGGCATGTTTTGTTTGTTTTATTTTATTTTAGATTATTCTCTCATTTTGTGTTATTTAAATGCATTATATTTTTACCACTCTGCAACAATCTAAATAAAAAGTAATATGCAAATACGCATTTGATACTCATGAGGATCTGGGTGAACTGAAATGGCAGACACTGAGGATCATCATGAAAGGTGGCTTCATGGATGATGCTTTAGAGGCTGGGATAGTGCTGAAAGGCGTAGAGGTCCTGACAGGGTTGGCAGTTGTTGCAAAAGCTTATGCTTTGCTGCTTGACTTAATATTTGCAAATAATTTAATGTACCACAAAGAATTTAGGCAGACATTTGATTTTTTTTCTTTCTTTCTTTCGTTTTTTTTTATTTATACAGAGGATTGATATAAAATCTTTGAAGAACGGGTTTCTTTGTTGAAATAAACTATTACATTCCAACATTTAAAAATATGTTTAAAAAATATATGTAGTTCTACTCATGTGCTAAATTAAATAAATATTAATATCTGAGTTCTATTAATAAATATTGAGAGAAAAAAGGCATGCATTCAAAGTGAAAAAAAAACTAACACTAAAAAAATAAATAAAAACAGTTACATCTAAAATGAATTTAAGACATTCCAAATAAATAGCATGTGGTGTCAGTGATTCGCCTCTAGAGGCCGCTCTTGTATTGTATAATGCAACCTGGAAAAACTATGGATATGGATTTTTGCCGATAGTTTAGGCAATCAACAGATGTATTGCAATCTAAAGAAGACAAAAAACAAAAATTGCTATATTTTTTCTGAACTGATTTGACAGCATGTATTTGCTTGGTAAATACTTTTTATTAAAAAGATGTTGGGTGAACTCATATTTATGTACATGCAGTATCTCACAAATTTGAGTACACCCCTTACCTTTCACCAACCATTTTAGTATATTTTCAAGGGACAAAACTATAAAAATAAAACTTAGATATATTATAGAGCAGTCAATGTGCAGCTTGTATAGCAGTAAAGATGTACTGTCCTCTGAAAATGGCTCAACATACAGCCATTATTGTCAACATAGTTGGCAACAATAGTGAGCACACCCTATGTGATAACAGCTGTACGTCGTGTACCCATGCAAAGCCACATGTCCTATTCATCATGTTTATGGTTTTGTCTGCTTAACAGGACCATACAAATGTGTGTATATTGTATAAGAGCAGATGGAATTTGTTGATTTGAGTACAATTCTCTCATACTGAGCAAATACAAGGATGCCTCGGCTATAAGAAGATCGGTAAGACCCTGAAACTGAGTAACAGTACATTGGCCAGGGTCATACAGAGGTTTTCCAAGACGGACACCACTCGGAACAGACTTCGCAAGAGTCCGTCAAAGAAGTCGAGTTCCTTGTGCTGTGCGTGAGGTGCAGAAGCTGGTTCAATAAAAGATGCATGAGTGCTGCAGCATTGCTTTAGAGGTTGCAGAAGTGGTTGCTTGTCAGTGCTCAGTCCTAATGCCGCACACTGCAACAAGTAGGTTTGCATGGCCTGTGTCCCAGAAGGAAGCCTCTTCTGAAGCTGGCTGACAGGAAATCCTGCAAACACTTTGCTGAACCTGTGCAAGTCCAAGATTTACTGGAACCATGTCCTGTGGTCTGATGAGACTAAGATAAACTTGTTGGGCTCAGATGGTCTCCAACAAGTGTGACGACACCCTGGTGAGGAGTAAAAGCAAATTGTGGTGGTAGCATCGTAGTCTGGGGCTGCATGAGTGCTGCTGGTACTGGGCAGCTGCCATTTATATATATGCTTCTCATAAACAGTACAGACCTAAAGTTTGGACACACCTTCTCATTCAAAGAGTTTTCTTTATTCAATATTCATATGACTATGAAAATTGTAAATTCACACTGAAGGCATCAAAACTATGGATTAACACATGTGGAATTATATATGGAATTATATACATAACAAAAAAGTGTGAAACAACTGAAAAATGTCATATTCTAGGTTCTTCAAAGTAGCCACCTTTTGCTTTGATTACTGCTTTGCACACTCTTGGCATTCTCTTGATGAGCTTCAAGAGGTAGTCACCTGAAATGATCTTCCAACAGTCTTGAAGGAGTTCCCCCGAGAGATGCTTGGCACTTGTTGGCCCTTTTGCCTTCACTCTGCGGTCCAGCTCACCCCTAAACCATCTCGATTAGGGTCAGACTGTGGAGGCCAGGTCATCTGGCGCAGCACCCCATTACTCTCCTTCTTGGTCAAATAGCCCTTAATGCCTTCAGTGTGACTCTACAATTTTCATAGTCATGAAAATAAAGAAAACTCTTTGAATGAGAAGGTGTGTCCTTTTGGTCTGTACTGTATATATTCTGTATATGCTTGGATTTACCCATATGATAACCTCAGTCTTTTGCATAATGTTGTTACTTATTAAAACCACATACATAAAAGAAAGATTCCAGGTGATTCATGTCTCCTGAGATGCCAAACCAGACCATGGCTTGCTGGAAATACTGTAAAAATGACAGTAAACTGGATTTAACATAATGTTATAATGTATGTTTATAGTTCTTTAAATATCCTCAGGCTTTTATTAAAAATTGTTTATAAATAAAATAAAGAATATATTTTATTTGCATAATGCTTTGAACACTTCATTTAGCCACAAATGAGCAGTGAGCGATGTTCAGGTGATGAAATGTCATGTTCTTTTAACACTTTTCCTTAGAAAGGTACACATCCTACACAGTTCATCAAATAGATATTACTAGAAACAATCAATCCCCTATTACAAATAATAAATTCTTGCCTGATCCTTTGCAAATCCTTTTACCTATCAATTATCTAAACTCTGATTAAAAAAAACCTGACCTCCACCCTTGCCAGCTATCCACAAATAGACAAATATTAAACCTTCCCCTTACCTCTAAGACCTTTAAAATGTGTAGCACATCAGTTATGCTGCTACATAGGAATTAGATTAGTGAAATCCATCACAGCTCAGTAACAGCGCTGGTTAAAGTGAAACAGTAAATGCCTTATTACTGGCTTTCAATCAGGGTTATGTCTCCTTGTTTGTGCCGCTTGACCTCAGTGCACTTTTGACACCACTTGTCTTAATATTCTTTGTTGATAAACTAGGAAACGTTGGTGTGAAAGAAATGGCTTGCTACTGGTTTTAATCCAGTTTTTTTAGTTTGCAGAAGATTTTAAACACATTTCTTTCACATTTCATTATAGGGTGTTGTAGAATTTTAAAGAAGGTAATGAATTAAATCAATTTTGGAATAAACATTGGTGTGATTATTGACTAGTCTCTAAACTCAAGCTCATGTAGATAATTACTAGACAGCCCACTATCATCTCGGGAATAGTGCTAGCACAGGAAATATAATGTCACTACACGATGTGGAAAATCAAGATCAGACTTTGGTTACCTCTAGGGTAATTGCAATGCGTTGCTGTCTGGATGTTCCAGTATGTGCATAAGCAAGCTTTAATTAGTCCTTCCTTAAATTAAAACATTTTTTAAATACCAATAAGTATGGGTACCTAGAATAATAATGTCAGGGAGCACCCTGCTTCTTCTCATGTGCGTGCCCCGCCCGTCCGGAGGTCCTCGCCATCATACTGATTACACACACCTGTCCCTCGTTACACACACAGCATATAAGCACTTCACACACCCCACTCCAGCGTCCTTTATTGTTTTAGTTGAACTCTGTGGTTTTGTTCTACATCTGTGGTTTTCATTAAACTCTGTTTGCTGCTAACTCAGCTTCCGCCTCGTTCACTCCCACCTAACAAATACGGCCTACATATGAAACCTTGCTTTTACACATCAACAAAGTTAAGGAATAATCTTTTAATTAGTTTTTGGGACTGAAACCACTGCTATAAATCAAAGAATGGTTTCACGCAGAGCAAACCTTCGGGTAATTATGATCTGTGATGCCTACTACGATCAAAATGTGCAGCTTAATTGTTGGGACAACTTTATTAGACAATTAGTGTTCTCGGTTGAAAACATTATTGTTTAACCAAGCCTTTTGTGAATAGGTTTTTGTTAGGGAAAGGAATGTCTATGGAGCAATCATGGATATAGAGTGTTTTGGTGACCTGGGATGTTTGGATGCTGTTATCCCCACACTCCCAGAATGTTTGTTGTTAGAGGTGTGGCAAAGTGTGTCTTGCCAAAGTCCCTACTTGTGGCACAGTGTCCTAAATTATTATGATTATTTTAATGCATGTTACTCTTTCTCCTTATTGACCCCCCATATAACTCGATCGATTTCTCTCCAATTGCAGACCACTCACTGATGCAAATGGTGGTTCCACATGAACTGCTTAAAGATCCATGTAATCTTTAACCCTTACTGAGCAGTGTTAGACTTAAGAACCATGAAGATGGATTTGTATTAAATATAAACAGTCTACTATAATGGTTTATTCAATTTGGAAGTAAAAGTTTTACATTCAAGTGCTCATCATTGAACAGTATACTATAATACTATAACTATAATAAATGAACATTCTTTGTCACAAAGATGCGGATTGGTTCCCATTTGCATCTGGTTCCTCTCAAGGGTATTTTCCTTGTATTATCTGAGGGAGTTTTTTCTTTCCATTGTCATCACTGGCTTTTACATTAGGGATAAACTTATAGGGACTGATTTATAAATAAAAATTGTACATTCATAATCATTTTTTCTTCTGTATAGCTGCTTTGGAACTATGCAATTTGTTAAAAGTTCTGTACAAATAAAATGTACTAAAATTGAATTGGGAACATGGAGATATCGTAAACTCCTGGTGCCCTCTTTTTGTTTTTGATGCTCTCTCAGTTTGGATTACACACGTTCTAATTTTCGGTGCCCGTATAAAAGCAGGTATGCGTGTGAGGTTTGCGTTATCAACAGCAGTAGTCTAACCTTCTGGCACACACCTGAATCTATGATAAACACAGCCTGCACTACAATAGAGAAATACTTGTGTACCCCTTATCAGCTTCTACAACACTATCAGATAAGCCAGTAGCAATAAATGTCTGAGGGTCTGGGTAGGAGATAGTGTGCTCAGGATATGTGTACACAAACAACAGTGTTCTATTTTATTTTTTTTTTATTGACTATGTAACTGTTTTCTGTCTGTGTTACATCTGAGAAAAGAAATTAGACACAATATGTGATTAGACGTTTTTGGGAAGTGTTATATAGTCCCAGCCAGTAGAGTGTGTGGGTGTGTGTGGGTGTTCTCTCTGTGTGTGTGAGAAATATTTAAACTTTTACCTCTACACACAAAAGGTCAACAAGAGGCATGTATGGGTGGTCCTAATGGAAGCAATTACCCAAACAACTCAAATTGTGTCAGGTGGCAACATAACTAAACCTCAAAACACAGTGAAAGAAGCAGAAGCTGGAGAAGCTTTTGTACACCATGTAAATTAATATAAGGTAAAGGAAACTATTATGCGTTCTGTATTATGTGTATGTATTCAAAGACAATAAGTGGCTACTGTATGTGATCCACCATTGTTACTAGAGCAAATACGCAACAATAAGTAGCACAACATATTCATATTTAACATTTTTCAATGAATGGGGTTTTTTAACTGTTTATGGTAAGTTATAGTATAGCAAAGATATGGATGTCTAAAAGAGAAGTTAGCTCATGTTATTGCTTACAATATAGCAGCTACAAACAGCCATTAGCTTTATACCTCATTTACTGTATTATGGAAAAAAAAATGCCTTGTCATTTGAATGAGGATTCAGAAAGCAAAAGGCTCCTTTGGTCCAGAATATTCTCTCATGCTAGATCTATCACACAAAATGATAGCCCAAGATTATTTCCATTAATGTTACATAAATATCTATATATAGAAAGCTTCACCACATCAAAAAATATAAAGTTTTTTTTTTATTTTCAACATCCAGCCTTTTAACACATTAATAATACCCATAATTTAAATAACTGCCATAGCTGCTATTACAGAAAATGAATCCAGACCTTCTGATTTAAAAACTGAACAACACTAGCCATTTAAAGACACTAAGCAATCCCTGTCTTACTGCTGATAGACAGCATTACCCTACATGCCTGAAAGCATTTAACTGAATATGTGAAAACAACTGAGTGTCTTCATACCCACCTTTTTATAGCCGACAAAATGGCAAATCTTTTTCAGAATTTTGACAACCATATTTCTTTTAAAAACTACAAAAAAATCTAGTCATTAAAAAAAGAAAATATGCATTTATTGCATTGCCATAAAAGAAAATGTATCTGCCATTATGCGTATGATTAAAAATCTTATACTTATTTTTTTAAGTAATGTTAGGTAACTTTTCTTTTATTAAAAAATATAAGGGTTGTGACAGTGTATATTCACATCCCTTAGTGTCTCTGAAGATAAATAAGAGAACCGGGATTTTATACATCTGAATGCAAAAAATGTACACACCCTTAGTAAAAATGACTTCCTTTAACGAATATAGGAAAAGGATTAAAATAAAAACGAAATAGAAATATTTTTCCCTGCTATAAATTCTGTCAGGTGTTATATACTGCATTATTTGTCCCATATTTAAGTTTGTGGTGTTGGTTTGGGGGACACCAACATATAATTACATTTTTGTCGCTAAACAATGTTTTATATTAGGGTACAAAATTTTCCTTTTACTGTAATATACTCTGGCATGAAGCAAGAATACCAAGCAAATTTCAGTGTTAAAATTTTTCACTGTAAAACATTTTACTTTTCTCTAAACAGTTCTATTTCACTCGTACTGTAGAACTTGGTCTTGTTACAAATAACCTGTTAATAAAAGTAATCCTTTCGATTATTTTTGCTTTTTTTTCGCAGAGAGTTGATTAGGTGTGAATGTGTCATAGCACGCATTCCTGCACTATTTCAAGCTACATCAGATGATAGGAGTGGTGATTATACTGTATAACTTGGCTTTTACTAGTAAAGCTCAGTAAAGCCCACTCTTTAGATTCTTTTGCATGCATAATTCTCTCTTTATTTTAGTTCTCTCTCTCTCTCTCTCTCTCTCTCTCTTTCTCTCTCTCTCTCTCTCTCTCTGTCTCCCTTCCTATGCCCCTATCCCCCTGTATGTGTATTCTGTCTCTTTCTCTCTTCTATGCTACACCCTTTCTGTAAAGTGCACTGCATTTTACTCTATACTTATAGTTAACCACAAGGCTCTCGTATGCTGCTCTTTGGAGAGGCTGCCTTGGCCGCCATACCTCACTGCTCATGTGTGTGTGTGTGTGTGTCTGCAAACATTGCACAGCAGGCCAGGAAAATAATTTTAGGTGGTGGAAGACTTTTCCTAGATCCTTATAATTTCAAAGAAATGCAGTAGAACAGAATATGGCATTTTGTTTTGATTTGAAGTTTCATTCTGACTTTTCTATCTATAGCTTTTATAGTTATTTGTTGTACATCTAATTTACACCTTGATCTGGTCCTGTCAATCTATCTATCTATTTATCTATCTATCTATTTATCTATCTATCTGTCTGTCTGTCTGTCTGTCTGTCTGTCTGTCTGTCTGTTGGTTTTCACTTATTATTATTCAATTAATATGTATAATCCATTATAACGTTTCAGACTTTTTGCCAATAGTATAACGTGTAAGGAATGAAACTTGATAGAGTGTGCTGTTATAGGATCATAATCAAAGCAAGGGTGATATTATAAAGCCTTATACAATGCAGAGTTGATTTCTAGTCAGTAACAGCACATATAAATTGTTTTATTTTTCTTATACTACAGCAATTTGCCAACAATTACCATGCTGAATTAATCAATTCAAGAAATCTATTTTCTTCTCAATATTCTACCCACCAAGCAGCTCTTTCCCATCAAGTCAAGTCAAGTGAAGTTTATTTCTATAGCACTTTTCACAATGGGCATTGTATTATAGCAGCTTTTAAGATTTAAGGTGAATGATGTGCATTTATCCCTGATGAGCAGCCTGGGGCAACTGGAGCAAGGAAAAACTCCCTGAGATTTTATGAGGAAGAGACCTTGAGAGGAACCAGATTCATCCTCATGGGTTCCCTTATTAATTGTGATAGAATCAATGTTACAATTATTTGATCTGTTCATATAAATTCTATGGAAGTGTTATCTCCTCGGCCAAAAAAGAAACTACTCCATACTTTATACCGTACTAGTTGTAATTTAGCATGTAGCAAAATCAAAAGTATTCAGTAACTTTGAATTGAGAGCAGCACTCATAGACAATTACTCGTAAACATAGGCCGTTTAATAAATGGGACTAAACGTAACACAGGACTAAACTAAACACAAACATACATATGGAAAGAGAAATTAGGAAGATGGAGAGAGAAAGAGAGAGAGAGAAAGAGAGAGAGAGAGAGAGAGGACAGAAAGAGAAGAAAGGAAGAGAAAGGAATTGCAAGTTTAACCTCAATTGACCACAACCTGATGAGAATCATCATGGAATCAATATTCATCTTAATAAAGAGGCTCGAACTTAAAAGTGCATCTAGATAGTTGGTAAACGGTTATTTGCATTGGCTTTGCTGCTGAACAAGAGTTCTGGTGCGGTAGACAAAGGAAATTCTTGATTAGACCATTAGGAGAAAGTTCTTGGGCGATGTTTTTTAAGGTAAATCTGCCGGAAGATCTTTCTCGAAGGGTTTAAGTTGCATGTCAAAGTAGGACAAATTATCCTAGGCTCATCAGAATCAATAAAAAGTTATGCGCCATCCAATCTTTTAATTATTTAACACACTCAGTTAACCGAGCCAGTTAAGATGTTTCTTTTGGTTTCAATTAGATATATAGCTGGGTATCATCAGCATAACAGTGGAAGCTAATCCCATGCCTTCTGATTATATTTCCCAAGGGAAGCATATATATTGTGAAAAGCAGGGGTCCTAAAACTGAACCTTGTGGCACCCCATAATTTATTTGCATTAACCTGGATAGTTCTCTATTTAAATCCACAAAATGGTAAGGATTAGACAGGTAGGATTTAAACCAGCTTTATGCCTGTCCCTGAATGCCAAAGTAATTCTGCAAGAGATCCAGGAGAAAGTCATGACCTATCGTGTCGATTGCAGCACTAGGATCTAGCAAAACTAACAGAGAGATGTAGCCTAAATACAGGACATTTGTGATTTTAACTAGAGCAGTTAGTGTGCTCTCACACAGCTACCAACTGGGCAGTTTTCTACCTCCAAGACTTATGAAACCAGCCAATCATATATTTTTTAAAACTACTGCTCATCGTACTGTGTGACACACTCAAATGAAAGCACCAGCAAAAAACTTCCACATACATGAGTTTAAAGACATACATGATTGGATTCTGTGCGTGACAGAGAAAAGTGGATATTCCACCCCCCTTAATAAGCAGCATGAACAATTTTGCTGCTTTGGACCAATAGGCTGTTGTATTGGCTGTTGTGTCTTTGTTAGCTTATCATCTCCTTATGCTTGGGTTGATGCAATTCTGTCTTCTGAAGCCCCACTGCATGGCATGCAATCTATCCATCTTTAGTTACATCAAAATATTGAAGAACATCCAAGAGAAAACTTAGTGTCTGTCATACAAGTAACCAAAGAAGTTTGTACAACAGAAAACACATATTCAAACAAACACTAAGTTGCAGTACAGTCAGATATAGAAGAGTTACAGAAGAGTTGCTTTCAAATCTAAGAAGTGAGAACTCCAACATTATAACTCCATGTGAGGCTCCAGATTATTACTGTCGTCTGTGTGCGTGTGTGCATCTGCATGTGTGTGTGTGTGCGTGTGCACATATGTTTGAGGGCATTTCTTCAAGTAAACACCTCTCCAGCTGTTGAAACTTTCCCACCACATCTGGATGAAGGTGATTGGGAGATTTTTACACCAAGTACCACAGGTGATATGATGCACTGTCCTTGTCTACTGATCTCAAAAGGCGTTTCTCATAAATAGTTTAATATAATATGCAGGAATTGAAATAACACACAAAATAACTATTGCTTACCAACTGCTGACTGTACAAACACATTCACATTAGATGCCTGCAGCTATTCAGATACCAAGTACAAGCAACACATAGGAATACAAATGTGGTTGGATGGACGTGAGTGGATTTAAAAACCACAGATAATTACAAATGAGGTTAAAAATGGAGCAAATGTAAGGCTGGTAGTGATGCATTACTGCCTTAGTACTTTGTTAAGTAGACAAACCAGGAATGAGAGTTAAATTGTGTGGCTTAAATAGTGATAATTTTTTTTCTTTGAATAGCATTCTTATGTATATTGTGTATATTGTATTCTGTCTGTCTGTCTGTCTGTCTGTCTGTCTGGTAGTATAATTTGAACGAAATTGACGAACAAAATTATGGGCAATCCTTTAGTACATGAGTTGCTACATCATTAATCAAGCTTTCACCATGTGTAATGCACCATGACCACAATAGTATTTAACATGTTGTTACTTCTTTTGCTTTACTCCCACTGGTAAAAGTTTCTTTCTGGTTTCATAACTAATGGACATTTGTCACAATTTGACCCAAGAATATGTAACAAAATCATCTTTGCTATCACAAAATGACAGGAATAAAGCACACTGCTGTTCCACAACCAGGTGGTGTAATGTTTATTTTTATTCAACGTCTTTTATTGCTCTTACACCAAAACAATTTATTCCCCTTTTTTATTATTATAATTTTTTTTGCTTAACCATTCACAGCTTCATTAAAAGACAAGTTCATGTCTGTTCTATTAAAATTGCTGAAGTCATGATGTAATGCAACGAAATATATGTTACACATTTATTCTATAAAAGAAAACACATTTTGACAAATTTGATTTGGAAAAAAAAAACAAAAAACATCAGCACTGTATGTGTTTGTGTGTGTAAGATTACTGTCATGACATTCCTGGTGGTATGTGGAGCTGCTTTGATCCAACAACCATATGGTTTAGGTAATTATTATGCTTTGAAGTTTTTTAATCACCATTTTCTACGGAATCATTGAATACTTTTCTGAACCGTAAGCACTGAAGGAATCTAGAACCTCAAGTCGTGTTTGGTTTTGGCTTGAGCCTGAAGATGCTCCACCTCATTATTAAAAATGATGACATAATTTGGTTTTGTATTAGTCATCTACTGTAGCATGTGTATCAAAGAATCTGGGACAGTTATATAGCATTGTTTTTAGCTTGGCCTCAGGCACCACCAAGTCTGGGCCATAATGACACCTGTCTCATAGTGCTAATTAGAGGGGAGAAGGCACTCTGTGTCTGTGTGAGACAGATAGAGACAGTAAAAGACGTTTACGGACAGTCTGGAGGCTGTCCATAGTGAGCTGTTGACCTTAGTGACAGGTGTCTTGCTGCATATTGCACCATGTGAGTGCCTGTGTGTGAATCGGTGGTGAAATTCTTGTAAACTGGTATGGCTGGTATGGCTACTAACGAAAGTACCATTCATAAAAATACTTTAGATAACATTTCACTTTTAATCTTGTTTATAACACGACTTGCATTGTTTTATGTAAAAACAAAATGGTTTAGTTTGGCTGATATGTCAGTCACCTAATACTTTTTGCAACGTTAAAATACTGTTTATAACTGAATACTTAAGTAGTACTGAATGCAACAGAGATTCTCAGAACAAATTAGTATAGTAAAGATAGTAGCAGTTCAGTTTCAGCATTGCAAGAAATAATAGTTATTAACTAATAGTATATAGTTAAATAGTATTATCTGATTCTAGCCTAACTAGACACACACACACACACACACACACACACACACACACACACACACATATATATATATATATATATATATATGTAGTCATTTATATGCTGACTCGTATAGATCTTAGTACATTTTTAATATTTAATATTCTGGTTTCTGATTTTTTCTTTCCTATCAAAAGTGCAGTCTCACTTAATTTCTCCAGCTCTAGAGATCAGGATACAAAATTCTATTGTAAAGACGACAAATGAATGAGTTTTTGTATGATGAACTAGACCAGCAAGTAATTAAAATACTGACTTATATGAAGAAACATATTCTGGTTGAAACAGTTCTAGGAGTTACATGTTGTCCTCACATTTCCTATACCTTGTTATGTGTCTACTCCATAAATACCAAATAAGCCTAAACAATTGAGGATTGCAGGTATCACTGGTGTTTATTATATGCATAGGTGCACTTTATTTTATTAACAGCAAAAAAACCTGACCAGTTTACAGTTATAATATATTTGGTACTAGAGTTCAGATACTGATTACTGGAACCATTTAAACCATGTTCAGATATTGTTCAGATACTGGTTATTGGTACAATTTTATCCATGTTTAGATATTGTTTGGATAGATTACTGGTACCATTAAAACCATGTTCAGATACTGTTCAGATACAAATTACTGGTACCATTTAAACCATGTTTAGATACTAATTACTGGTACCATTTAAACCATGTTCAGATACTGTTCAGATACGGATTACTGGTACCATTTAAACCAGACTAATTACTGGTATCATTTAAGTCATGCAGAAACTGATAACTGATTCCATTTAATCCACGCTCAGATATTTATCAGGTACTGATTACTAATACCATTTAAACCATGATAACTGGTTCTGGTTCCTCTCATCGTTCTTTTTTATAAGTTCCATATTATTTTCCTAGCCACTTCATATAAACAGTCGAATTAAATTGAATAGGGCAGAAAAACTCAACTCCTGCTTAGTCCCAATTAGCGACAAATGGGGGGCGGGGCTTGGGTGTGGGTGTGGGCGTGGTGCAGTATCAGAACGGGAGGTGTCTTCTGGACTAGTAACCTTGTGCACCAGAAGAGCACAGGACACAAATAAGGACACATGCATCATGCAAGCTCATGGGACACGTCACAAATTGCATATTTTCTTTAATGATTAGTTATGAGGTATTAAAGAAAGGAGTCAGGGCTGGACATGGGCCACTCTTTTTCCAGAAGAGAAGAGAGTATAGAGAAGCTGGACAGTGATCAGTGTTGTAGAGTCCAGTAGCTTTCATGTCAGCAGTTTGCACGTTAGGCTTTACGGCATGATTCCAACGTTAGCTCTGGAGAAGGACAGCTACCCATGGGATGTTGGGCGACCAGCTTTAACCTGCACCTGAAAGCGCCCTCCAGAGTGTCCGTGTTCTTCACCATGATTGTTCTTCTCACCTATGTGTTCTACTGTCTGACCGGATTCTGCGACTTAACCCCGATTCCGCTGCACGAGCGCAAACCAACTTTCGCCCAACTCCACCAGGAGCGCAACGCGTCCGACAAGCGCGACCTTCTGGCACAAGTGACGGAGGAAGAGACGACGCGTCTTCCCGGGGACCTTTTCAACCTCTCGGTGTCCGACAGCTTCGGGACGAAAGAGTTTCCCCAGGCCATCATTATCGGCGTGAAGAAAGGAGGCACGCGCGCGCTGCTCGAGTTCCTGCGCGTGCACCCCGACGTCCGAGCGGTGGGCGCAGAGCCGCACTTCTTCGACCGCTTCTACGATAAAGGACTAGAGTGGTACAGGTGGGTTCTCATGAAACTCATCGCTGTCCAAATCCTGATCGCTGAACATGCGTGATAGACATACAGATAACATTCAATAAAACCTGGTGTCCAGAATTTACTCCAGGACTTATGCTGATTTTGGGGGAAATAATAATTGCAAACTAGAGTAAAAACACATTTCAACTTTTCATGCTTGATGATGCTTCAATTATCAGGTGGACCAGGTCCTATTTCCAGGTGTGTGTATGGTGTGAGTGCAAGAAAAGTAATATGAGAGAGACTGAATTACATTAACTTCTGCAAAAAACTCATACATAACCATCTGCTTTATTCTCAGCCCAAAATTATATAAAAGTCACCTCTGTCATATAAATAGAAATGCAAAAAAATATGCAAAACACAAAGTTGCACATATTCGTTTTTGCATCTTTTCCCTTGAAGCAAAAACTAAATTTTTCAGTGGGTTTTAAGTGGTAATATAAAGTCTCAATATATCGATTTCTCCATTAAAAGTTACAATTTGCATATTTTAGAAACCATTAGTTCGTTGTGTAACATACCAAAGAACCCTTACATACCATAGGTTTACCAGGAAGTTTGTGTATACTAATCAGAATTTGTAACAAATAGGATTTCACTTACATTTAATAGCGATAAGCTTTTATTAAAATATTAAGCCACATAGATAAAACTAAAACCACAAAGCACATTAACATGCATTTTTAAGTTAGCACAGGTCATAACATAAAATTTTTGACAAAAGAACTTTGAAAAAATATGATTTTACAAATGGATGATAAATCTAGACCAGACAGTATAACAAAACTGCTATATGTAAATCTGATATGTAGCAAAATATGCAAAGCACATATATTGCACACATGTTCATGTTTGTATTTTACAGATATAGAAATAGATTTTAGATACTTGTACATAAATGCTACATAAATTTTTCCAAATACACATATATAACACATTCTTACAGAAAGACGTGTGTGTGTTTATATATATATATATATATATATATATA
>MU551695.1:4835452-4922117 GCA_024362625.1 Silurus asotus | reverse complement strand
ACTGGAACCTCAGGAGCATGTTTAATTCGCCCAACAGTGCACTAATTGCAAGATGTTGTCAAAACATAAATATATATATATATATATATAAAATATGCAAGGATTCATTTAACTTGAATGAGCTGAATGCATAACCCAAGATCCAGGACTTTAAAAGAATATCAACTACATACAAGGAATACACTACTGGGCATTTCAATCCAAAGTGGATTAACTAAAAGACCTACCTTCATAATTATCAGTGCTATGTTTCATTTGGAAGCCACAAAAGGAAGTATAACCATTATAGATGTTACCAAGCTCCAATTTGTCCCAGAAATGGTAGAGACTTCTCAAACTTTCTTTTGGAAACCTGTTGATATGTCATGTATGGCACTAATGGACAGTCGAGGACTTACAAAGTAAAACGAGGTTGTATCCATGAAAATGTATAATTACTTCAGAAATTATAGAGGAACCTGCACAAGATCCATCAGATTGGGATCTGCATGATTCTGGTTACAAATGGGCTCCTGAGTCATTCAGATATATTTGAATAACGGAAATATTTTTAAATGGAGGCAAACAAAACCGTACAACTACATCGCCCAATGTGTTTGAAAGCATGCCAAAACCACTTACTTATCTCTGGGAATCTCTGCTAATTATTAAATGTATCACTCTTTGATGACCTTGTAATTATTCTAACAGATCTATAATTTGGAAAAAACGACTAAATTTGGGCGGCAGCTGTTCCAGATGTTTGGCCAGCTCCAGTTTTGTAGTGTTGGCTTCTGGTGACAGGAAAACATGAAGAATCATGTTGACCAATAATGGAGTGTTTAAGACTTACAGAAAAAGAGTTTGCATGGATATGACACAACCCATCCCGTCTGCCAGGCTTAGTGACATCAGCTTTGCTCAATGAAGCATGCAAAGTATAGAAGAACCACAGGTAGGGTATCTTTGTTGGAATCTGTGTGTTTTTGTGGTTGTGTTAGTGAGTCGCTCTATGGCTTTTAAAGTGTTTGATAAAGTTTCCGGTTAATTGGTGGCAAACAGAGGCCTATAATTAACTGCAAATTTCAAAGGGTACTTGTTTGTCTCTAGTATGGATGAAGAGTCAACGATAATTCATAATTTAACGCAAACTCAGAAATGGGAAATCTGAACTTAAAAAAAAAAAAAGCCTAAACAAAGTTGTGTTTAATTATTAGCCATCACCTAGAATTATCGATTATGGGTGTATGACACATTTCACAAAACAGCAAACGCTATGGTTAGTATTTTAGTTTTAAGTAACTAACATTGAGCTAAAATTACTATTAATATAATATGATATAATATGTCGTTTCTGCTGATGGTGTGAGGTCATATTATTTATCACTTAATACTGAACTCAGGTTAAGGAGACATTCCAGATTTTCTGAGTAGGATTTCTGAGAAGTTTTTTCCCCAGTCTGAGGTTGGAAATGTCACATTGCAAGCTTTAATTAAACTTCTTTTACTGACTAAGTCCTCTAATAAATTGGTAATTTGACAGAAAAAGTGTATTTTGCCTGCTAGCAAAGATCTACAGCAAAAATGTGTTTGCTTTGATATGACCTAAAACACCCATCCTTTCTTCAGAATTAGTTTAAACACTCTATTTCTATACTGATATGACCTGAAACACCCATCCTTTCTTCAGAATTGGTTCAGTCACCATTATGGAGAAGTGTGATTACAGAGGAACCCGGGGTAGATTCTTCTTGTTGAGATTTGTGCCTGTGGTTTTTTAAGGATTGATTGGTATGCTAAGTACTTCATGTGTTATTGCTGAGGATGAAACTTCTCCAGCCAAGGTATAATTTATTCATGGAAGTTGGACATTGTTCAATAACTGCTCTTTACACTCGAACCAAGTTGTAATAGGAACAGTTTTAAAACTAAGTCTGAGTCTGAATGGATATGACATAAAAAAAGAACCTCACCCTTTCTTCAGAAATGATTGACATCATTCTCAGTCAATGGCACAGTGGTAGATTAGGGAGGAACCTGAGGTAGATGTTTCAGATTGGAATCTGCACGCTTGCGGTTGTTTTTGTGAATCATTCTGTTACTCCGGGACATGCTATGGCTCATACCACATCTTATAAATTCTTTTTAAATGCCTGGAAAGGTTTTTGTGTAAGAGTTTCATCCAGCAATCAAAAAACCTTTGACAGTCCAAAAAAAAAAATATATATATATATATATTTATTTTAGAATTGGTTTAGAAATGAAGTTCAACAGTAGCAACAAACATCCGGCAATTATTAGGTCAATTTTATTCTGTGGAAAATTCTGAAAACCAAGTTATTTCCTGTTATCATTTATTAATTTATTTTATAACCGCTATAAACACCCTTTTCCTTACCAGCTTGCTTTTTCTCATGCTTAGAGATAATATAGGACAAAAAATGACCATGTCATGTTCTGATGCCCTTTCCGTGGATGAAAGCTGACACTGTTTCTGGAGACTCCTTCCTTAAATGCTGATTTCACAGAAACCTTGCTGCATTGAAAAAAATGTCCCTTTTAATTTAATAGCTAATTTCAAACGTATGCACATTTTTTTTATTATGTAAAGAATAAAGCAAAAGAGGTAAATGTGAATTAGCTGTTACAAAAAAAAAAATAAGTTGCAAACGATGTATTAATATAGATCTGTGATTTGCCTTACAACCAAGTGATAAAAAAAATCTGCAGTTCTACTGTATGAGGTAGTTTCACATACAGTACATTGAAGGGCTGTTCATATACAGTATATATTACTTGTTTATGAAGGTGATGATTAAACTCTCATCTGTACTTTGTCCAATTGCATGGTTTCCCCATTTCCTATTTGTTCTGATTGTTCCTGATGACTTTTTGATAGCAGAAATGAATTCTGAAGAAAAAAAAGAGAAAGAGAGCTTTGTGTAGATCCGCTTTTACAGTGTAATCTAACACAGTATTTCTGCAGAATCCATTTCTTATACAGCAGTTTGGGCCTGACTAATGAGGTATAGGCTACTGATTATGCTGAGCTGTTGTGTTGAAAGGGGATTGATCTGTTTAGGAAAATAGGTCTCCAGGAACAAGATAAAAAAACCACTGATCTTGTAAACCAGTTTGACAAACAGTAGTGTAGCTCTGCCAGGGAAAACGATTCTTTCTTGGAAGTATTTATAATTTATTGCAGCTTTGGAAATCATCTTAATTGGTGCAATGAGTTAGATGTTTTATGTATGTGTGGTTTTAATATCCATGCTGTTAGGATGTGAAAATATGGATCGAAATGATCTGAAATATTTAGGGAAAGTTTCCCTTTCGTTAGATTGTATCTGGGTAGATGTTTATTTCGTTGAATTCTTTCATCATTTATTCCTAAACAACAAATACCAGGTATATTTCTCCATTCTATTGTTCTGGATGGTTCTGGTGTGTTCTCTGTTTGCGTGTATGTCATTGATCTTGGTCCCTTGTCACTCCTGGTTGGGTTCATTAATATCACTTGCCAATATCATCCACAGCTTAGAGCACTCTCTCATTGGCAAGGCATTCAGTCCGCTGCCAATAAAACGACTGTTTATTGACCTACATTTTCTCTCTCTCTCTCTTCTCTCTCTCTCTCTCTCTCTCTCTCTCTCTCTCTCTCTCTTTCTCTCTCTCTCTCTCTCTCTCTTTCTGTCTCTGCTCTGGCTAGCAGTGTGCTGAAGAAACGAGTCTGACATACACCTGGATTGATAGGAATATGAATATTCAGTAGATTTTTCTTTGTGATAGAATGACCTTGTGTAATAGTGCCACAAACACACACATGCACACATATACACACATACAGTATGTCATCACTGTTTGTGTGGGGACCATAACCAGATGCCAGACCTGTCAACACCAATGGGATGTGTGTATGTGTGTGCGTGTGTGCGTGTGTGTGTGTGTGTGTGTGTGTGTGTGTGTGTGTGTGTGTTGAGATGGGTGTATGTTTAATGACAGGTCAGGTGTTGAGTTTGCCAGCTGGAAAATAGGGCTAAAGATGACAAGAGAATAAAAGGATAAAGGAAGGGCTTTATGTGCTACATATGTGCTTATGTGTGTGTTTGGATGGGTGTGTGTTAGGAATTATACTATTTATAACTATTTTTACCCACATGTATATTGCATGTCTAACATGTCAAATAATTGTGACAGTTGTGCTCTTGAACCATGGCAGTAAAACTACTTTATGTTCCCAGCTGGTGTGAAAATTATCTTTAAATCAAATGCTTTTGAGCTTCAGCTGCTCACGGATCCATCCATACCTGACTTTATTACACTGTTGTCTGATGAGAGGTAATTAACCTGCGAGTTGCTCATTTCTGATGGTGAAACTGTTTACGATGCTGTAAGCTGCGTAGTCGTGATAAAACACAGATGGAATTTGATGCGCTCTTTTCTGTTTATTCACCTGAACGTTAAAAAGAAATGCAATTTTAGTCTCCAATTTTTCACTTTGATCAATTGCTTTGTCTCATTTTCCATCTTTTTGGTTTCTTCCCTATGACTATTTTATACCACGAATGATTATTGTATATACAATGTTGGTTGTACATTTTTTTGGAAATGATTCAATCCAAAAAAATTCCATGACTCCAAAATTCCAATGTTCATAGTTTTCAGTTAAAACATAGATTTTACAACGATCAACAAAGTTTTTTTTTTTTTTACAGTTTCCACTCTACTTATTGTAATTTATAATAGTTTGTAATGATATTGAGATGCATATCATATTGGCAGATAATATACCGTATACTTTATATATTATGAAACAGATTTTTACGGCTATATGACGATATGATTTTGGCAAGTTTGAAAAGCTTTTGGCTTAAATCAATGGAAAGGAATGGACAGAAATATTAAACAAACACAATTCTTTTAACTAATCAGAAATGACTGGCTTGATTGTCTTTTTTGACACATGATACCTGTTAGATTGCCACTTCTACTTGTTGTGTCTTGCCTAAAAAGTAGTTAATTACACAAATTCACACACAGGCGTATTGAACCCATCGAGAGGTTAATGCACTGATTTCCCAGACAATATTCATTCTCTTGGGGTTTGTGTTTTTTATGTACCTAAGGGATAGATTGTTCCTACTTTTTATTTTACAACAAGGCTATTCATAGGCAGCGCTCATAAAGTTATTCATGATTGTTTAGCTTTTTACATATATGTACATGATACCCATCAATATTAAATGAATATTTTCTGATCATGATTGTAGATTAACTGCTAGCTAAGGTGACACGGTTCGATGGCGATTGATGAATATAGATTCCAAGAGGGGTGAAAAAACCTACAGTCAAACCGAGGGATCGATGTTCTGACATATCATTAGTTAACTACCCTTCACACTGAATGATGCCTCATCGCATTACAATACACAAGGTGACTGACACGTTGTAAGTGCTGATACAAGCGTGAGATGAATATTCTTCATGGGTAAGCACCAGAAAGAAAAGCATGTCGATTCAGGGTGAAGTATCGACATATTTACTGACATAAAGTCAGCAGTGATGTATGAATCCGCTGATAAAATAGATTGTTGAAAGCCATTAGAATGCATCAGGCCTTAACAATGGTTTAGTTCAGGTTGGGTTTGGTTGTGAAAAATTATATACTTTAAAATATTTTTATGAAGGCTAAAATGATTTAGCAGTATTAACAAACCATGTACTGACACTGAGAATTTGGTCAAAAGATATTACAAATAATGTATTTATTACTTTTAAGGATTCTTTGTTACCTACCTGCCTTATTTCACTATTTAATTCATCCTATGGTTCCACCATCCAGACTGTTTTGACTGCATTTGAATTGTGTCCATATTTTGCATGGAGTTTGTAGGTTCCGCTAATATGGCAAAATATTGATCGGCGGAAAGCAACGCCGTTTACTAACATAAAATTCATCATCGACTTATCAGGTTTATGGATGGAAAAAAAACCCATTATTTTCATGCGTGCCCTCTCCCGATCAGATTTTTAGAGACAGATGACTTGTCAATACTAACCTTCAGACTCCATTACACTCATACACCAGCCGAGCACATTTCATTCAACACTTGCACAATCAGTCACTGTTAAACTAGTGGATTTTTAAAATATTTAGATAATAAAGTAATATAAGGCGGAGCTTGTATAACCTGTTGTAAACCTGCTGTATGCTGTCATCACAAACGTTTATTTTACAAATAAAACACTACAATTCTTGTATAGTGCGTGCCTCATCTTGATGCTTGAGACATTTTACGCATTGTAAGTGTCCTGTATTTCAAACAGTGCAATTAAAATATAACACAAATCCTTAACAACCTATTGGAACGGAAAAACACGATACACCCGCTCATGTGTCCAAGCATGAATTAGGTCAAAGTGGGGTCGCTGTTATCTGGACGCAGGTGGTCTAATGCTAAAGAGATCTGTGCAACTCACGTGCATTTAACACAGAGTCCTTTATCGTCGATTAGTCTTCTGAAACTGTAATAGAAAAACAGTGTTAAAGTCAAGTCAAGTTTATTTCTATAGCGCTTTTCACAACAGACATTGTCTCAAAGCAGCTTGACAGAAATCAACTGTCAAGGTGAATGGTGTGTATTTATCCCTGATGAGCAGCCATGGCGACTGTGGCAAGAAAAACTCCCTTAGATGTAATGAGGAAGAAACCTTGAGAGGAACCAGACTCAAAAGTGGAACCCATCCTCATTTGGGTGACATCAAGAGTTGGATCATAAATCTTTCAACAATACAGAACACTGTGAGAACTAACATGAGTACTGGAGTATAAGATTATAAGTAAACTGGAGAATAAGATTATAAGTAAGTATTATAAGTATAAAAGCTAACCTAATGGCAACAATTGCGGCAGCTATTGTAGGGCAGATTTAAAAATAGTTGTTAAAGTATTTTTTTTATTCTACTAAAGGATAGATTTAAACTCTAAAATGAACTTTGGGGTAAAGTGGCTGATGAAAAAACATCAACATGGACTCTTTATTTTTACATTCAACAATACATTTTTCAACTTAAACACCAGTAATAAAGGTTATATATATATATATATTTAACATGCAGCAAAATGGCTAATGTGATTATATCTTTGTACTTCCTCTCTGACTCTTTCTTAAAGCAACTGTGCTGTTTACAAGCATATTATTTTGTGCTGCAGACAATTTCTAGACTCAAACAAGCTCTGGAATGACCAAAAACCTCAGTAGAATCATAATTTTTTCTGTATTCCTGCAATCCAAAAGACATTTTCCTACTATGACCATAATATATTTGTATTATATATTTGAAGCTCATATTTCATTTCAAATATACATATCAAATGCTGCCCAGCGAAGACTAAAATTGTAAGCGGCCATCTGTAATTGCTAACTGTAACTAGAGCATAGATAATAGCCATTGACAAGTTTAGTGTGATGTGCCAAGCCCACACACACACATCTCATCGTTTCTTTCATTGTCCCATAGTTAGAATGCATGAGCAAAGTGGAAAAGGACATTAAGACGGCCCTTTTCTCTCTGGAACGCACCTGTGTGAACTGTGCTGCACTGTAGGTCTTAGAAAAAAGTGCTTAGCTTGCTATCCGCTTGTAATTAAGTGTATGATGTGGTCACAACTTTATTTGGAGGATTAACTGTCAAGGGCAAATTTCCCTAATAAAGATGTAAGGTAGTGTTGAGAAAATGCTGGAATTTAAGTAGTTGATCATTATTTTATAATCGTTTAGTAATTTATTTTATATTTAGGAATATCAGTTTTTTTATATCAAAATTATTTTACAATAATGATGTTTAAAAAAAATAATGACGTGAAATGTACAATGTTCTTAGTGAATCTGGTGCTTATTTGTTTATTGGTGCTGTTTTCATGTCAGAAGCTTGAATGATTTCAAATGCAAGATATAATAGATGCAAGAGATATTTACCCGCTGAAAAAAATAAATAAATAAATAAATAAATAAATAAATGAAAATAGCTTTTAATTTTTACCCAGCAACATTCAACTTTATACAAAATTTCAACACAGAAGTTGGATGTAATCTCACCGTGCATTGCAATCGTGCTGAGTTCCAGCAGATACTCTGTTTATCTAGTTAGTGATCTGTGAAATGATGGGCACTCGGGTGTTGACAGCAGGATTGGCAGGAATGTTGTAAAAGGTTTGGGAGCTGATGTGTGTGAAAAGGACAGATGATAAAGTGAGAGAGCTGGACAACAGACTAAAAGACTAAATTGTTCACTCTGAATCACATGTAGAAATTATGCAAGGGCTCAGTCCTACTGGTACATTCATGAAATAAAATAAAAAAATAAAAAAATAAATAAATGAATGAAAATAGCTTTTAATTTTTACCCAGTAACTTCAACTTTATACAAAATTTCAACACAGAAGTTGGATGTATTCTCACCATGCATTGCAATCGTGCTGAGTTCCAGCAGATACTCTGTTTATCTAGTTAGTGATCTGTGAAATGATGGGCACTCGGGTGTTGACAGCAGGATTGGCAGGAACGTTGTAAAAGGTTTGGGAGCTGATGTGTGCGAAAAGGACAGATGATAAAGTGAGAGAGCTGGACAACAGACTAAAAGACTAAATCGTTCACTCTGAATCACATGTTGAAATTATGCAAGGGCTCAGTCCTACTGGTACATTCATGAGGTAAAAAAAAAGCATTAAAAGTTAAAAAGAAACAATAAAAAAAAAAAGTACTTTTATTCCTAAATATTTTCCTTCAGGGTGGAGTTGTTATTTAAAGTTAAGTTCAGAAAAGAGTTCATCAGGTCTCTCTCTCTCTCTTTTTTTTTTTTTTAACAAAGTGGAATTTGTTATAAATTAGCATGAAATCATGCTAATTCTCTGCTGCCTCTCTCCCTCTCTCTCTCTCTCTCTCTCTCTCTCTCTCTCTCTCTCTCACACACACACACACACACACACACACACACACACACACACACACACACACACACACACACTATTTCTCTCTCATGTGGCTTTGTCTTATATTTACGGTGTATACACACATACACGCCCACACACACAGACACACATACACACACAGCACAACACATTTTTTTTCGAAACAGCTGGACCCAGACATGTTTCTGCCTGGTGTTTTTCAAGGACGAGAAGTCTCTTAGGGTGGGCTGTTAAACCAGGTCCAGAGAAGCGGTTTCCCTCCGTCCCGTTCCGCTTTTTTATAAAGGCATCACAGGGTCAGCTAGGAATTCTAAAAATTCTGTGTGGTGTACGTTCACTCATTTATTCCAGCCCAGAGGCTTAGAAATCGGTGAAATTGCTAATGAATTCTGTCAGTAATGCTGTAACATGTTCATACCTTACACATTATATATTCTGCACATCTGTTCAATCAGTAATATATCAGATGTCCAGTGTTTGTTGAAAAGAAGCTAATTTGGAGCTTTGAGCAAAGCAGAGGAAATGAAAACCAGGAAGGAGTGACAGAGCATCCGTCCTAACTGTCTAATTAGCTTGTAGGAATGATTCATACGGATGTTAACTTCCTGTTTATCTTGTTTGGACGATTAAAAAAAAAAAAAAAAAAACAACCTTGCTTGGTATTAACAAAGCAGGACCGTTAGCACGATTACGTAACATGGTAGCAGTGATTGGTCTCAGATGGCATGATGTCATGCAGTCGACTCGGGGAGGAGGAAGTGGTAAGTTTTTCTCTGTCTTGTGAAGTTATCTGGGCCTATAGTAAAAAAAAAAAAATGCTAATTGAGTGATAACCTTTGTCCCCCTGCCACACACACACACAGAGGAGATCAGAGAAGCTTTCGAGAAGCACTGCAGCTGGTAGCTGCTGATTTTCTCATAAGATAGCAAAGACAGGAGGTAATTAGTGAGACACACAAACACACACAAAGAATACACACTATCCGGCTGTCATTTAGTAAATTGTTTATAATTTGTCCTTGTGTTATGCAGTGGTGTCAGTCGTAGTATATTTTAAGTTCTCTAAACCCATTATATATTACATTAAGTACGCCCTATTTAAACTCCCTGCTTGCATTTGCTGGAGTGCAAAGTATACACACATGCAATACCATTAGTGTCTTCCTGAAACGATGTCCTAGACCCTAAGACTTGTATTTACCCGGTTATATCATGTTTATATCAAAGTCTTATAATCACTTTCATCTGCTTTCCAAGATTGATCCAAACCCATTTTTTTATTTTAAACCATGTGTGCTCATAACTAAATACCAACAAGCCAACAAACAAAGCTTCTATCTCACACCACGTTTGTTTAGTTTTATAGCTGTCGCTTGTTGCATTTCCAGCTGACTGTTAATTGCATCTCGCAGTCTCTAGAAGCTTCCATTTGCCTCTGTAATGACAAGCCTATGTCCTCTAGAGTACATTTACAGTGCACTTAGTCCGATACCATGTTTACACAAGCTGCTTTAAAGGCTTTTGGGTGGTTTTACTCAACAGATAATGAAGGAGAGTGTGGATAATTAAGAGGGTTCTGATGACAGGAACCCTTCTTAGTAAGCAATATCCCAAATGACATGGAAGCCATGGTATGTTTCCTTAGTGCTCTAATTCTTCTATACTATACTATACTATACTATTCTATTCTATACTATACTATACTATACTATACTATTCTATACTCTACTATACTACTCTATACTATATTATATTATATTATACTATACTATTCTATTCTATACTATACTATACTATACTATACTATACTATACTATACTATACTATAGCTTTGTGTTTTTGTTTCATGTAAAGATTAAATAACCTAAAGTGTCTTGATATGAATTACTCAGAATTGTTACCAGAGTGCAGTTGCTTAAATCAAAAAGTGTAAACTGATTTACTATAAAAGTATTACTGACAGTAGTACAGGCTTTAGCATGTAGCACAGGGACTTGTAAGGCAGCAATCCACAAAAATCCAAGGCTAATTAATACAATGCATTTTAAGAAGTGATACAGTCCAATCACCATTCCCACTGTGTGTTTCTTATAAAACTGTAGTTACAAATGAAGATGTGAAAAAAGTTATTTCAAATAGATTATTTAATGAAAGTTTGCGACTTTAGGAATCAACTGCCTTGGCAAATCTCTGCCAAGGCAGTTGTTTCCTAAAGTAAAAACATTTCAGTCACTAGATCTAAAGCTTGTCCTCTGTCACCTTCCTCTTCCTCTCTGTTCCCAGCCATTTTTTTTTAAAATCTGAAGTCCATTATTTACAGATGTGGGACAGGACCTCTTGGGGGAGCATCAGACACTCAGGGGTGTGTTGTCTGGATCAGATCCTGTGTCATAATAAGTAGGCAAGTTTTGCCAGAAGTTGCATTGATTCCGGATCTGATGGAAGTTTCAGTTAAAGAAGTTCCTATACAAGAATCAGTCAAAAGAATCAAGTTATGACTCTTTTGGGTATTCCTTTTGGCATTACGGATAGAATGGGTGGACAGACATTCAATAAAATGCTGCCTACATGTGTGGATGTGTACCATTTTTGTGGGTAATTATAGAAGAAGCTGTAGTTGTGGCATATACTTAACTACAGGGTGAAGTAATTTTCTTCACGTAGCCTAGCTTGTTAGAAAGTTGGGGTCAGAATGCAGGGTTACCCATGATATGGCACCCTGGAGGAGAGGGTTGAGGGTCTTGTTGAAGAGGCTTCATGGGAGTGCTGAGGCTTGAACCCCAACCTAGTGATTGGTAACCATGAGCTCCCATTAAACTAGTGTTATGACTGCCTGTTTGGGCAATGTCAGGATTTAAACTTGAAAACTTTTGAGGGCATCAGTTGTTTGTCCAGAATGGAGTTGGGAACCGTTGATCTGCAATGCATTATAAGAGGCTAATTTTGTCCTCTACTGTCCACTCATCGTCTGCTACTCATTAACACACTATTGATTTTACAAGGCCACATACTTGGCTACTGGCTAGCAAACAGAGTGCTATCTGATAGTCAGGTTTCGTGCTGCTACACACATCTGTGCAGCATTGCCCTAAGGATCGCATTATTGACCCACATACTAACCGCTAATGCTATACTAGGTGTGATCAAAACAAACAGCAGAGTTGCTAGCCACCTTATCACTCCAGCAGCTGGAGATGCTTCTCGATAAACAACAGCTATGCTTACAACGTAAGAGGACTAATGAAATTAGTGTCGTATAAAAGGTTATTTAACAAAGGTGGACCAGACCGTCAGATGATTTTTATCTTTTTTTAACTTTGAAGATGAAGAGGTGGGACGGGTGAGTGCGTGGGCTCTCTGGCAGAGCGTCTGAACTATTCGCTGATTACATTCGCTCTCCCCAATGTAAACACGATGTCAGCAGACAAGGCAAGCGCCACTATGGCTTCCATTAGCTTGATTACACTGAATTAAACACACACTTAGACATGTGTATGCACACCCAGCCAAACAGTGCTAGCCCTCTAGAAGAGAACAAAAACAGAAGGTCATTAATTCGCAGACTAACTAAACTTTCTGCTTACCTCCATGCTCATGTTATAACATTAAAACATTATTACGGTTTTGTGTTTTCGATCTTCAGAAAATCGAATCAAAAATTGCTATTGGTGGATATTGTTCACAAAGGGCAAATTGTCATGAATTTACCGTATTTTTCGGACTATAAGCCGCTACTTTTTTCCCACGTTTTGAACAACGAATCGGCTTATTTATGAATTTTTCCTGGTTTCACAAACTTCAAGCCAAAAAACTGAACCCCATAACATTAGACCAATGAAATTTCTGAAAGGAAACGAAAAAACACACCTCACCTGTGTTCTAAGCTGCACGGCATTGGGAGAAAAAAAGTTTTTTTTAAACGCATGACGATGCCAAAAGATAACCTCCCGAGAGAAATAGTTGTGAAAGGAAGGAGGAAGACAGTGAACAATGACTTTCTTGGTAGGCTACTGTTTAGATACAAGCCATTGTAGCGCGTTGAGTCCGGGTTAAGGGAGAGCTCACTAACTACAGTTGCAACAGAAATCATATAAGCACAGACAGGTTTCAAAAACTCGTGTTTTTTTTTTTCTTGGCAACAGCATTACGGGTTAGTCAAAGAAACTTAGAAATGAGCATCAGAAAATAATAAGGACATATTCCTCAGTCTTGCACACATGCAGTAATAGCAAAAAAATGCGGCGCCAGGCTATTCTCAAATTACCGCTATACTTCTAAAGGAAGCGCAACATATTTCACCCGTTACACCGTGTAACAGACACTGTCTTTCGTTAAAACCTGTGTAAAGTTCATTAGTTTCGATGTAGACAGGTGCGGCTTATTTATGTTAAATAAAAATCTTTGTCAAATTCAGTGGGTGCGGCTTATATACAGGTGCGCTTAAAAGACCGGAAATTACGGCATTCTATTGTAAAAAGCGGATCTCTTATTTGTGGTAGTTATATAGCTTACTCAATTATATTACATAGTAAGCTAGCCCAAAAAATTGATCAGGGAATCTCATTGATTGTAAAGTAGTTATGAATTTGAGTTATGTTTGAGATAATGCAGAAGCTAAGCAGTCATATTTACAGAGATTTATTGCTTGTGCTATTTGTTGTATTTCCATAATTATCTTACAACCGTGGTCGTTCTCCAGGTTTTTTGCGGCCATAATTGTAGGATTCACCTTTAATTCACATTCAAAATAAACATCCTCTTTAGTCCACGTCCACTTCCACATACAGATATTTTAAAACAATCAACAGATTTGGGTAACTGCACATAAACAGAATAAACCAACAGCCCAATGGCTAGAATCGTCCAGATGAACTTGCCACATGATCTGTGGTCTGTGGTCTGTAATATCATTAATGCTGAACTATGGTCTATGATACCTTAACTGACTGTACATGCAGTGAACCTGAATAAATGTTCAGAGTGACTTATTCTGTATGAACCATATGCCAATGATGCGCTGAGTAATCAGAGAGCTGAAAAGGGAAACAGGAGATTACTTAACACAACTCGAGTATCTTGACAAGCCACTGTAATGCTTCGACATTTGACAAAGGAACAAAACATTTCTTCACATATATTTTTTTCAACTTGCAAATAGGGTTTATCTGCAAAAAGTAATATACAAATTTTCATGGTAGCCAGTACAGTAGTCATATACTGAAGGTCATACAACATGTGTATATGCTACTACATGGTTTTAGTAGAACTTAAGAGAGCTTAATGGCTCTGAGGAGAAGTTTCTGTTCAGCACGGAGAACAGTTTCCAGTCCTCTGACAACAGCCAGGATCATCATAAGACACAAAGCACAACTGGCCTCGATTTAACACACATGGGAACTTGGAAAGATCCTTCAGAAGTCTTTTGTAGGAAATCCCACAGGATATTATTGCAAACAGATTTTTGAGGTTTCGAGGTTTGCTTCTCAAACCACCCAGACATTTCATTTGTAGCTGCTCATTCTCACCGACCTTCATATCACAACACTGGCATGTTAATGAAGGAAATATCCATGTTTTTTTAATACTGAGGATTTTGGTTATTCAAAGCCGAACTGTGTGTGTGGTCTTAATGAAAAAAGATTAGATATGTATTATTAGGTAAAATTATATTGTTATAAGGAGGAACTGCAAAAGTGGACAAATGGAGTTTATACAAAGAACTGAATATTGCTTTTATACGGTGGCTTTTTTTTGGAAATCACATACAGTCAGACTCCGACCTACGACCACTCGACTTACCACATTTCGCAGATATGACTGTCACCTCCGACAAAAAATTAATTCATGTGTGTATGTTTAATTTTTTATTTAACTAATTTGTGCTATGTGAAAATATATAAATGTTTTCACAGTGCTTCTTTATTTCTGCATCAGAACGCATCGTAGAGTAGTCACTGTTCTCGACTTATGACCTGATGGACTTATGACCTTATCTGGGGTCTACCTGTATATTTTTGCATATCAGTTTATATGAGCTATAAACGGTAAAACAATGAAACCAGAAAGTCATAATAAAAGTGAATAGAAAATTGGAAAACAAAAGAAATTTTTCATTTCATTTCTTTTTAACAGTAAAATGGAGCATTAATTTAATTTACGTTAAAGAATAAACATTCTACTTTTACATTTTATTATTAAATTCACATAGAAATTAATGGTATGTATATAAATACATGGTCGAATTGCCTATTCTAGAACTGTATTTCTTTCAAACAAAATATGTATTAAAATAGGATTCACAGAAAAAAAATTTAGGTTATTAAAATATGCCTAAATTACACCAACTGGAACAGTCCATTGATTTTTAGGTTATGTCATTATCCTTTAGGAAAAAAAAATTATAAATAAATTAAAAAACTGCATGTAGTATGTTATATCAGGCAATAGAAGCAAATCTTTAAGGAATTGCCAAAACGCAACTGGGTAATTTAAGATTCATTAATGTTTATTAATTTTATCCTAAAAACGTATCATAAACAAAGCAAGGAGGTTTGTGTTATTTATTGTTTTTTAGTCAAAAGATTACGATAATTTTTTACCTTATTTTTCAAATTAAGACCTTTCATTCATCTTTTGGATCAAAATCAGGGTGTTGAACAAAACATTTTTTCTTTTCATATATCAGTAAATTATTTTTATTTAAATGTTTTTTGTCACACCTCTGGTTTAAGACTGATAAATAACAGATTTTGTTCTGAATTTCAATGTTGTAGAAATCTAATGCCCCGCACACTGGAGGGACAGATTACAATGGAGAAGACCCCCAGCTACTTCGTGACACGAGAAGCCCCTGGTCGTATCTTCACCATGAACCGCAACACTAAACTGATCGTGGTGGTGCGGGACCCGGTCACTAGGGCCGTCTCTGACTACACGCAGACTCTCTCCAAAAACCCAGGGCTTCCCTCTTTCCAGAACTTGGTCTTCAAAAACTATAGCACAGGCCTCATTGATACATCTTGGAGTGCTGTGCGCATTGGAATCTACTCCAAGCACCTGGAGAATTGGCTTCGGTACTTTCCGCTCTCGAGCTTGCTGTTTGTAAGCGGGGAGAGGCTTGTTACAGACCCAGCGAGAGAGATGGAGCGAGTGCAGGACTTTCTCGGCTTGAAGAGGCTTGTCACCAACAAGCACTTTTACTTCAACCAGACTAAAGGCTTCCCATGTTTAAAGAAGCCTGAGGGGAGCAGCCGACCAAGGTGTCTTGGCAAATCAAAAGGCAGAGCTCATCCTCACATTTCGTCTGATGTATTGTACAAACTGAGGGATTTTTACAGACCATTCAATTTGAAGTTTTATCAGATGACAGGCCAGGATTTTGGCTGGGAATGAGTTATCCAAAACTTTGGTGGTTAAAGCTCCTAAAATTGCCACTGATCTCAGTGGGCCTTTAAGCAAAGTGCTTAACTGTCACATGCTTCAGGGGGTTGTACAAGAGCTGACAATAAACTTTGACCCCTGAAAGATGGGAATGGACAAAAAGCCAACAATGTTCCCTTGGGAATGCTTAACATGTAAATATAAAAATGCTGCGTGTAGATTCCTACTTGTTTAATTCACTGATTATGATGTCAACTCCTTGCCAAGAGCTATTAATTCTTTTTAATGTTTATTTTTCTTGTTATTGCATTAGAAGCGGTCAAAAAAGTTGTATTTAGTATACAGTTGACTACGGTAGACAGAGAAAACACCATGCAGCAGTCTTTTTTTAATATAAATAAATGTTAAAAATTCAATCCCACTTGTCTTTTCATCTCCACAGCAAACACCTGAACCATTTCCTCCAAAAATCTACTTTTAAAAACAGTAAGGTGCAACATTCTGGACACAATAAACATGGAGTCTGTCAGACTGGATTACATTTTAAGAATATCATTTCACTGTGTCCAGATTACTGCATGACAAATGATGTTTGGGATCATCAGTAACTGGAAAATAATACCAGCAGATAATTCTTTTCTACATTGTGAAGTGTTGCAACCTGGGATTGAATCTACACAGAATATATCCTAATTTTGAAGTGTATGTTTGGGGAGGCGCATTACCCTTGGCCTCTTTTTTGCATCTCTGAGTAATGCTGTCCTTATTTGGTCGCTGATATTTATTGGATGACCTTTTTTTGTTGGTATGTTTTCATTTCTACATGGTATTACATGGGATGTCCAAACTTTGAAATTTTTTTTTTTTTATCCAACTGATATGTTTCCAGACTTTTGTTGACTTGTTTTGCAGGTATTCCTGATGCTGCTTCCTCAGGTATAGCACATTCTCTTATAAACTCCAGGGTTTCCTGGAACAGGTGTATTCATATTGAAATCATGTGACACTTTAAATGCACACAAGTCAACCCTATTCAAATACTAATGCAGTCACTAATTAAATTTTTTTTCTCCTAATATTTTTAAAGCTGTAATGACTGCCCTATTTCTATATTATTGGGGAACTTTTGGGTAGACACATAATTAGTTAAAATCATTCCAAAACAAAATCGAAAATGTGGGTTAGTTCATGAGGTGATTACTTGTACAGTAGGTCAGAAACAGACAATTCAAAATAAAAAACTATAATCATCTACATATATGTGTTTATCTGATTACGACTTATGGTTGTTATGGAGCTTAATATAATAAAATTAGGGGTGAGGCTTGTGTCTCTTAGGAGATGCAACAAAAGCAAACAAAACCCTTCTGCTACATCTACTGTAATAGTACCCGTCATTCATTCAAAATAAAAAGCCCCCCAAAAAAGAAACTTGTTTCTGTTACTATTCAACTAGTGTTTTTTTTTTAACAATTAATTTTTTTTGCATTCTAAAGAGATCATTTTAAGTCGTCTTAAATAATGTAAAACAAATAAATTACAACCCTGTTTTTGACACTAAAGTGAATATATATATTTTTTTATGTTTGTCTTTACTCAGAACATCTGTAATGACCTGAGAGCTGTGTTCATTTCACTAATGCATGGGCAATTTTATTCTACTGCCATTTGCTTTCTTATTTTACTGCCAGATAAGAAATGGACAAAGCCATTTTGCTGCTAGGTTTTAATATTTGTTAATGTTTTTTAATTTAATATCCACATTTTAATATCTCTTAAGTACTCAACCACATCCTGGAATTAAATGCATTCAAAATTCCATTTGTTGCCATTTGTAAATCTCTAAACCTTGTGATTCTGCAGTCTTCTGCCTATTAGTATGCAGATGTAAAAGCAGTTGTGCCGTATGCAGACGAATTGAGTCATAATACAAAAATATATCAGATGAATCATTTTTTATGAGCAATAAATACCATGTTCGCATTTTATTTCTCTGTTTAAAACAATAAAACATCAGGAATGATTATAATTTCCGATGACTTTTTAAACTTTATTCATCCATAATTCACTTTTTATGGCTATAGGCAAGTCATTCGTATTATGTGGGAATAGAAATGCTTTGTTTAATTGTTTTTCAGATATTAAAACACAATTATTATTTCTTCATGTGTTACACAACTGACTGTCAAAATATCATTTTAGTTTGTTTTATGCACATTTGTTATTTAGACGCTGTTTTCAACATGCAATTGTGCCTGTGTACAAGTAAAGCAGATACTCTTCCGGCTTTATTTCAATATTTACACTGACTATTGAATGTCTTGGAATTTAATTTATGTTATAAACGATGCAAGATGCTAATTTTGTTGAGTTTGTTTCAATAAACATACCTGTCATTTAAGTTATTACACAAACAACTTATTCCTTTTGTGTGTTTTTTTAAAGCCCTATAAAGATGCACTGTATACCATATTGTTTACAGTCTATTCTTGGATCTTTCCAAGAGCTGTTTTCAGACACTGAGAGAAGGCAAAAGCATGCTGAGGTACACATCAGTGCAGCTAGACCTAAATTTAACGTTAATGTGTTCAGACAAGGCTCTCCGAGGTGTCAGCGATCAGTTGGTGGGGGGTGTCACTGGAGACCTTTTGGCCTGTAAGCTCAGACATCTCCCCATGCTGTCGCATTAAAACGCTGACCACTGGAGAGGTTGTCTTTTCTGTCCATGCATTCGTTTTACACATCCACCAAGACCTCGTTGAACGAAGGGGAAAATGCCATGATCAATACCTGCCTGCTTTAGTTTATAGTCACAGCGCCTAGTCACTAGATTCATCCTGGCTCTGAGGCATCATGATTTAGTCTGGGTCAAGTAGAGGTCACTTTTACGTCGATAAAATATTATTTAACCGTCTTTACTTATTATAGACCTATGCTCAAATGAAGACAATAATAGCGTAGGGAGATGGTTTTAGGCTCAACTGGGCGATACATCTCCTCATCTTACTCATATAATTATGTTTTCTTTTTAAGATAGTAGATTTAGAAGATGGCTACAACTGTACATCTAAACAAACAAACAAACAAAAAAACAAAAAGTGGCAAAAAATATTAATCTTTTATTGATATTAAGAACTAATTTTAATGCAGGAAATAAGGAAAAAAATAACAAATAAATAGATCTTATTATGGGATAGTTTTACCATTTGATTTCTTTAAATGTTTGAACCTTGTGTGTAAAATTGCGAACCCATTATTACACAAAGAAAAGTCAAATATGTTCCTCTTATTGTTGATGAGCTTCAAACAATTGATGAGTAGTTAAGAAATCTTGTGAACCCAGATATATATTAAATATCACATCAAGCAATTGAATTTGTATCCTTATTATTCCTATTTTAACCTTGCATACAAAAAGACTGTTTCGCTGCAGCAAAAGCAAACAGGCTGGTAATATTATGTCTCGAGTACATTTCTTTTATTTTTGTTTATTGATGAATGTATTGTTGTTAAGCCATTAAACCATTAAAACGAAATATTTTTCCATTTAGGACTTGGCCCCCTCCTTTTTTGTTTCACAAGGAGTGTACCATCTACCAAGATGTAAGACAAATGGATTTGTTACTCAATTTTATGTTTAACAAAATTACTTTAACTTTATTACACAACTTAACAAAATTTGTTTCAAAGATTAGTATTTAATATTCAGTGCTCGATATTTTCTATTTTATGGCCCTTTGCTTCCTTCCAGAAGTACATTGCTAGTATTTAATAAAGGGAAACTGAAAAAGAATTATTTTTATATTAGATGCTGGGAAATAAAATAAAAAACTCTCTCATAAAGAATTTCTCACAACGCTTTACCCTCTCTTCTTGTGTCTCTGATGAAAGGGTTCAGAGGAATGTCTTTGAGGGAGTTTCTCTAAAGTTCTCTTTGTGTTCCCCTACTATGCAAGACTCTAAGATGCTTGTCCCATACTGACTGGATACATTCATACCCATCAGTATTCATATGCAAAGTCTGTGATCGAGACTCCTTATATGATTACAAGTACAGATAAAAAATGACACTTGAGTGATAGTCACACTGAAACACTTTAAATATGTCAATATCTGTCGTATCCATATCCATCCCTTCTGTCTAATTCATGTATACTTACTGTATGTTTTGTATATTAGATGAATAAAGAGTGAAAGTAAATTACAGATGCCTTTAATCTTGGTGCTTTCTTTAATTTTTATTTTTTCTTTATTGACCTTTTCTTCAAAAGAACGTAAGTTTTGGCTCATAATCATGATTTATTCCCAGATAATTTCCAATATGTTGATGTTGGAATTTCTTTATAAGAACAACCTACAGTGAGAAATGCTAAGCCTGAAGACAATTTCAACCAATGTCATTGATTTTCTTTCCCCCTTTTGTCTGTTTTTTGGCTCTAGAAGAGGATTAAAGAAGCATCAAAACCCCTTTTTTGGATTAAAGCACTTCTACTTTTTGCACAAAATAGACTGGTGAACCATAAAGCAAAGGTCAACCATCAATAGAAACCTGCTACAAAAGGTCACTAAATACTAGTGTTCACTTATGCATGATGTTGCTTATTAGTGTTAACAATTATTTTGGAAGTTTTAGAACACATTGCATCTGAATTTGTCTATAAATCAATGGCTGTTTATAACAATCAGCAGAATGTGACTTTTTAAATTCATCGACAAAAATCTATAAAATTCTAACAACACATTGAGACGTGTGTAAATGTGTCATTTATAAATAATCTAATATAGATCACTGAAACTCAATACTAAATACAAGCAGTGTAGAAAGTCATTGTAAACAAATTAACTGAATTAGGGGACAAAAAATACGTAATGTTCACAAGCTGCTGCAATCGGCCGTGGATATGCTTTAATAGTATTTCACGCTCATAAGTACCATGCCCAAATTGGTGGGAAATTTCATTGCATCTAACACAAAACTGATATTATGCCTTACATTCAGGCATAATAGAAGTCCAATTGTGATACGTAGAAGCTGACAACAAACAGCAGTCAGAATAACAGCATGTATAATACTATAAGATGAAAAAAAGCATAATTTTGCATACGTTTACACATTTTTACCTTTTTATCTTATTCAAAAAGCAGGTAATTTACCTTCTTTCGAGTGTTTTTTTTATTTTTTTTTGAGGAAGCTAATTTATCTGTGAATAGAATAGTAAATGTGTCTGGAAAAGGATTAAATGTATTATATTTATTGTATAATAATTTTTTACATGAGAATCATTTAATGATGCATTCAATAGATCTTTGTCTACTACTGATTCAAAACATTTACTTGTTTATTTATTTTTTAATATGTTTTTTCTCAATGTTGAATTTGCATTATTACCCCCAATGTGTAGCATTCTTTTTTATATTCGTTTTTTTTGGGGGGGGGATTGTCTTACTCTGTGTTTTTAGCTAAGATGCAAACACATGACAGAGAAAAAATTGCACACAGATTTTATACAAATACGTTTACAATCACTGATCCAGAGCAGCTTTTAAGTATTTCATTTATACAACTAAAGATTTGAAGGTTAAGACAAAAAATTCAAACGTTTCATATACTCTTTCCATTTTACTTTTTTAAATAGAAAAACCTGCACATGTTGTCAGTAAAACAAACATATATTAATTATCTCTATCTCTTTCCAACAGACTGCAACAACTCCATGTCTTATTTTCAGTCTCTCATTCTTCTACTCTAGAGACAATCTTGCTCCCTGTCTCCTTATCTCCCTTTCTCTCTCTGTGGGGGTCATATAGGATCACAGTAACCTCTAAGGTCAAGGGTGAAAGTGCATTCCACTCCCCTTCACCCTGATAGCCATCTTGGCACACATCCTTCCCTTTACGCTATTTTCAGGACGGATGGCGTGTGCAGGTCAGATTGAGAGACTATGTAAGCTACATCTGATGATTTACTTACAGGGGACATTACTGTCACCAATGAACAGATATTAATGGAGAATTTTAATTACGAATGATGGCTACTAAATATGGTCACATGACATCCATATATTTTTGCTGTTTTGTTCTGAAAACGTTAAAAAAGCTTTTTGTTTGAGGCTCTGTGGTCCACCCTTGATCTTAAGAACAGCACTTTCACACTGAGACATCAGTCACCTGAGCATGTGTGACAGCTGTTCACCTTTGACCCTAACACTAGGAGGTGTCAGGGTTAGTTAGCAAGAGCCGCTTGTCAGTCAGCACATTGGACACGTCGATCACCTAATTCAGTCCTGCTCACATTTTTCTGAATAATTTGTAATCTACAAATCAAGATTCAATTAAAGCAAAACACATGAACAAATCCGAAAATAAAATAACAAATCCGAAAACAAATTAACAAATTAGAAAACACTTATAAATCCGAATACAAAATAACACATGCAAAACCAAAATAACAAATCCGAAAACAAATGACCAAATTCAAAAACAAAATAACATATTACAAACAAATCCGAAAACACAATGAGACAATTCAGACACACCAGAAAAGGTAGGTATAGTTTGTGAATGGAACATTTACCGATCATTGGACGAGACCCCTGTCATTCAAAATATACAGGAAGTATGAAATCTTATAACTTTATTTCTTGTACATGTGTAAAGATCTCCATTAACTTTAAACTACTTTTTATTTCGATTAGTGCACCTTTAAATATAAGAAAATAACAGAAGTAAACATTGGCAAGCAATTAGAAACTGGAATTAATTCAAAGCTACTTTGAGGAAGGACATTCATATGCAGTGATGTTGGAGATGCTGCAGTATATCATGACATAAAGATTAGTTTCTATACTTTTACTCATACGTTCCAACTTTCTCCTGCCGCAGACTGTTACTTAAGACGCTTTATGGTCTGATATCCATAACTGTGAATGACATTATCTTTGGACTTGTAATGAACAATAACAAAGACGTTCTTGTTAATAATATTTTATCTTTGGACTCTTTCCCCTAAATGTATGTGTATATATTTGTATTTTCATGCACCTGTTCTGTGTATTGTAATGTAAAATGTACTTGTTACTGCCACTTTGTTTGTACATGGATAATTGCTTAATAAAAACATAAACAAAGAACCAAACAAACAAATAAATAAAAATAAAAAAAGACTGTTGTATGTCCTGTATATCTTGAATGACAGGTGTCTAGTCCAATGATCGGTAAGTTTCCATTCACAAACTATACCTACCTTTTCCAGTTTGTCTGAATTGCCTCATTGTGTTTTCAGATTTGTTAATATGTTTCAGGATTTGTTATTTAGTTTTTGCATTTGTTTTTTTGTTTTTCGGATTTGTTCATGTGTTTTGCACTTCTCGGCCACCGTAGGCTTTTTCTTTCCTTCTGAAGAACTTTACAACATGTATTTTTTTAGATATACTATTTTCAGAAAAAAAAAATCATTATCTGTACAATGAAATGTAACATGCATTGAGAATCTAGAACGTAAAGAAATTAAGGTAAGTTTCTTGGATCACAGCCTTTACTCTAAAATGTCCTGAATTGTCATACTAGATGTGAAAAAAAATCCCCCCAAATCTGTGCAGAAACCCTGTAATAATGTGACAGTTATATGGATATTGTGGTGATTATTTACATCTGCAACAAAGCAACGTATAATTGCTTCTACACAGGGTGTTGTGGCTCAGTGGTTAACACATTATCCTCCCACTTCTGAGGTTGGATATTTGAAACCTGCCTCTGACCTATGTGCATGTGCACCCGGAGTTTCCTCCGAGTGTTCCAGTTTCCTCCACTAGTCCATACAATGTAGTTTGATTTCCAAATGGCCTGTAGTGTGTCTGCAGATGGTTTGGTCCCATTTACAGGTTATGTAAACGGCCTCTCCTCTCTGTGTCTCACTGCATGTCTTTCTCTCTTTGTCCTGAGTTTTAAAGTATAAGCTCCAGGTTCCCCAAGACCCTATGTTATAGAAAATATATGGATTTCCGAGACCTCAACATTGTAAAATTTCCAAATCTCATCTGTCTGAAGGATCAATCAGATACAAATCACCAGTTTATATCAAAGCACTCATTCCAGTACACTGTACATTTTTATTTCTTTAGTTCGATGTATGAAGGAATACATAATCAGATTAATATTTACCAACTTGTTAAATTAAATCTTGAAAATGGTGAGATATGTTCTACTGCATAAAAATAAGATCTTAGCAAATGGAATTTTTTCAATTCAATAACAATTGTCGAATATATATATTTTGTACTATAAGAAATTAATAACCCAAATATAAGATTCAATCTATTTTTAATAATTTTTTTACTCATTTTATTTCTTCTATTGGCAGAGAGTTCAATTCAACCACATATTATATACAGTGTTGGACGTAGAACACAAACCATGCAGTTAAATTCAAGTAGAGACACACTCTGTAAAATATGACCCCAGTAAAAGTAAAAGTGCTCCCTTTAAACTTTCACTTAAGTAAAAGTTCGACTTCCAAATGTACTTAAGTATCCAAAGTACTATGGTTTATTACGGCTATAATGTTCCTATTATAATTTTTTTTCTTTTCTTTATCAACTTAGTTTTTGTGAACTCTGACTCTGATGTTACTCTCAGTACACCAATCTAGTAATAGAATGATATTAATGAGTCAAACACTAATTTATAGCTATAAAAATGATCATGAGCCCAAAACCTTCTTTTCAAAAACTTCAAGTTTCAACGGCAAGTTAGAGTCAGGAGTTTCTCCCATCATTTATTCCTCTCAAAATGTTCTGCTAGCTGTTGAACTGACACTGAACTGGACTGTAGATACCACCAAGTGGTAATCAAGTTCAAAACAGAACGCATGCTCTACCCTGATTGGTCGCTTGCTGCACGCTTAACCAGTATTTATCCACTCAAATGCAGTTGAGTAAAAAGAAGATATTTGACTTTAAAATGTAGTGAAGTGAAAGGAAAAGCCTTCCCCAATGGAAATACTTAAGTAAAGCACAGATACGCAAAAAAGCTACTTAAGTACAGTAGCGAATTACATTTATTCGTTTATTTCTAGAAAAAAAAAAAATTGTTCAATTCTTATTCAATGTGACTAGTCATTATATTTTAACTTGCTAAGATGAAATTCTTTGCCACATGTAAAAAGATTTTGGGTAACATTTATGGAAGGATTCTCCACTTTTAGCACTGTGTAATGGTCCATCAAATTACAGCAGAGTCTTCAGTACAAAGATCTGTGATAGAATTTTTTTTATAACATGGCTAGATTTGTTATTGTCTGTTATTTTACGGGAAAGAAAGAAAAATACATGAGGCTGGCAAGGGGATACATCTTTATAGCTGCTGTAATATGAGTGATAACAGAAACTATATCAAATCATCCTGTACTGTAAGTGCACAATGTATTAATTAATGAAAGTCAGAAGCAGTATCTAAAAAAAACCATGGACACCACACAAAGAACATGCAGACTAAGGACAAGGTTGAAGTATTAATAATGCCATAGTATGTTCCAGTATGTGACAGTCATATAATGGGTAATGTATTTTAGTGCCAATTTTGCACAAAGCACAATTGTTGAGAAATTAAATGTTGGAAACCTGACAATCATTATAAAACACTTTAAGAACCTGTAGTAGAACTTCATAAATTTTCGGTGTGGTTTTGTTTGAGGGCCATATGCTAGAACATGTGCCCAGATGTCAAACATCTTTGAAAGGCCATTTTTTTCTTTTACATATAATATAAGGTTATTTTCTGCAGTGGTCTGTAATTAAACAATGTGTTGGCAAGGTTGAAAAATGCACTGCTTAGTTGGAAACAGTTTCACTCTATAATTAAGCAAAAAACTGATCACTTGCCAATATTTGATTTTATTATATTACGATTTGACCTATGAAATATTGTAAACTGGAGAATTTGTCCAGCCTGTGCTTGATTTGTCTTAGTGCCCGCTTTTATGTAATGTTGGAAAAAGACGTGAAGGATTTTTAATTAGATGTTGGAGAGTGTGTGCAGACATGTGCTGAGAAGTTTGGATCTCTGTCGCTGTCCTGTGTGGCGAGCTGGAATGAATGCAACACACACAGAGTGGAAACAAAATCCCAAAATGGCTAGAAATAACTGCCAAGCTGACAAACCTCACTGATTAATTGCCATTCAAAGAAAAGAACAATGCACCTTTTGAATTGATTCAAGTTATTGTCTATGGACTGGTACCAAAATCAAGACCAGCTTGTAGAACAGACCACTATTCATAACAAAAAAAAAAGGAACTGAAAGGAGGAAAACAAACAACAAAAAAAGAATGATTAGGAATATTCTAAAGGTGGTGGCATCATATCTGTAACAGCTATAACGCCGTTCATTTTCCCCTATGGGACCCAAAACCATTGGCGAATATGGCTTTCAATAGGCACATATAACCTTTGACCTTATATCATAATCTCTGCTATGTTTAAGAGCCTTGGCATGGGTGATAACGGGAGCCAAGTAAGCAGACAATGGAATTACGAGACAATTTCATGGCTATGAGTGAGTATCTCGCACTTATGTGGGTGTGAGAACCGAGAACACTTGTACTTTGCGGATCAATGAGCCTACACACATCACAAAATTTTAAGCATTTTTTTTTAGGTTCTAAAACAATATTAATATTCCATTATCAAGCAGTAAGGTTCAATAAAACCTTCATTTGCTTCTATGGTTACACACGCAAAATAATGTTTTTGTTCATTTTCCCTTGAAATGCAAGATAAAGATATGCAAAATGGAACTGGCTATAATTAGCTACTGTAGTTGTTATTAGAAATGGGGGGAAATCCCCTTCCTCACACACTCTCCCACAGCAAGTCTAGTGAGAGTCTGTCTTTGCTGATGTTTATGGTGAATCATGCTGAATAGTGTCATTCATTGACTACATCATTTATAGCGACTTTTATAAAATTTATAAAAAATAAAAAAAAAACAAAAAAAAAGGGTTTTAGAGCCACACTATGGAATTAATACTACTGAGCAAAATATAAAAATAAATATTTGAATAAGTATAATAAGTGTTTAAATGGTTTAATTGCTTAAGAAGGGGGGTCCTGAAATGGAAGAAGAATCTGAAGTATTTCTTCAGACACCCACACACACCTGATTTCATCTAAAACAGCTTTAGAGGGATCTGAAATGAAATATATCAATGCAGAAAGAAACATTGCACATTGTTCCTTTTTCTTTTCTCAAATAATTTTGTTTCCTTTTACTTAAATTCTGTTGCTTGTTGTATCACATCAAAGCTATAAGATATACTTTTTATGTCTCTTATGTAGACTTAATTTTTATGTATTCACAGTATTATATATAATATATGCATTGAATTACATTGAGTATAATAGAGTACAAAAGACGTTCTGATGAGCTTATCCTCTTCTTCACCCCTAATGTAAGGCCTCTGTGCTTCAGGCAACATGTCCTGTTATTTCCATTTGTATTGCTATATTTCTTTTCAGAAATATATATCTATTATATATATATACATTTACCTTTTGTGGCAAATTCTTTTATTTTGATTCATTTTTTTGTGACAGACACAATTATACAAAATACGCTGTCTAGTAAAATGGTGATTGACTCCAAAACTATGTGTGTTAAATGGATATGTATATGTACAGTTACACTAAAGGAGGAAATCCCATTAGAATGTTATAAAATAAAAAAACTCTCTTTCGGCTTCTCCCGTTAGGGGTTGCCACAGCGGACCAGCCGCATGTTTGATTTGGCACATGTTTTTACGCTGGATGCCCTTCCTAACACTACCCTCCCTATTTATCCCGGCTTGGGACCAGCACTAAGGCTTGTGCAACTCTAAGGCTGGGGTTGGTTCCCTGACCGGTAATCAAACCCGGGCCCCAGCGGTGAGAGCGCCGCATCTTAACCACTAGATCACCAGGGAACCTAGAATGTTATGAAATAAAGAATAATATTAATTAAATAGAGATGTTGACTATGGGATGGAAAGAGGGAGTAGAGAAGGCAATGTGGCGTCGCAGTAGCATGCAATGTGCAATAAGCTTCCTGCATTGTGCACCACCTTCTTCAAATCAGCAGGTTTCCGATTTAGATCTGGACCCTAGCCGAGTTATCTCATAAACATTGATATTCCTGGTCTGTAGCTATTGTTTTGTTGATTTGTGCTTTAAGTCATGTTGGAAATCATCATTAGCTATCTAACAGAAGCCTGCAGGTTTAGTTACAAAATAAATTGCTAGATTGCTAGATTTGGAGCAAAAGATTATTCTCTTGACTAAACTTCATTAAAGCCCCTGATAAAAAGAAGTTTGCCTATAACTTGCTGCTGCCATCACCATGCTTCACCATTTCTATTGTATTCTTTTAGTGAGAAGCTATTTTGTTTTTGGACCAAATATATATTTTTGAAATTATGCACAAAAAATGTGAGAGAGATTATCCTCGTCACACCGAGCACCGGCTCACAGTCTGTTCAGCACACTTGAATTCCGTCTTTACGTAGCAAGTGTGCTTTTGTTTGTGTTTGTGCCATGTCTCCAACCCTGTATTGTTAGTGCTTATTTATCTCATGTGTATTTATTGTGTGTCTGTTTGGAATTAAGTCTTTAGAATAGCTCATGTTTAAATACCCACATGTTTCAGTTTGTTCTCCGCGAAGTACCGTTCAGTGTTTGCCACCTGTTTGTAACAAGCCTTTATTTCATGTTTGATTTCCTGGTTTTGATCTCATTTTAGTTTTCACATTCTCATTTTGGTTTTGCCCAATGTTGTTGTTTGCCTGACCTACCTACTGTCTGTTTACTGTTTATAATTTTAGATTTTAGTTTGGGCTTTTACATGAATAAAACCTTCCATATCCTGTATTTCAGTGGTTTTTGTTTTGGAGGATGGGCTTTTGTCTTGCCACCTTACCTACAACACAAACATGTGAACATTATTGTCATGATGTGCAGGAAGTGACATGTACACTACAAGCACAAGTATTCTTTGTACACTGGCCTGTTTTTGATGATGGCCTGTACAGTCTTCTTGTACCTCTAATGTATTTGTAGTTCTGATGTACACCTTTTCTGATACATACACTTCACCAACGTTTCACATTTCATCAACAGCATGCTTTTTAAGAGCTTTGTGAACCATAAGTCACATAAAACCAAGTAGACAGGAATAAACTCCCTCACAAAAAGCTGGTTAGTATCGAAGGCTAATTTAAGAAACTTTCTTTATGACAGCTATATGATAGTTACTGTTAAAAACGAGTTTGAATGTGATTTATTGTGCATCATTGTGAGAATGATAATCTTTATAGTTATATATTTTTTAAGAAACACACCTGCTATTTTAAAAGGGTGTGTAGATTTCTTACATTCACTGTATTGTATATTTTCACAGTTAAACCACGAGAGACCCAGGACCCACGCTTTCCGTAAGCCACAGCACTGTCATAAGGTACTTATTCCTGGTACATTTCTAGCTTCTTCAAGGAGACTCAAAACATAAAAACATAAAGGAATAACGATTTTTGCTCGGCTCAACAAAACAGTTCTACAGAATTAATATAAAGGTGCTAGAATTTTCTTTCCAGATAGGAAGGTACATTTTTTTCCCACATGCATTGACTGATTTTCAATGGTGCTACAGAGAAATAAAACATTCCAACTGAAGCAAAAACAGCAACTTTGTCAACAACATCTAGAGTACATTAACTACATTGGATTGAGAATCATATGGTCCAAAAAAAAGGCTTAGGCCTCTGTGCCAGAAGTACAAACTGAAGACTTTAACTAAATCATTTAGTAAGATTAAGCACTCAAACAATGAATTGAATGTTTCTCATATGTTTCTCATTTCAAATTATTATTTTTTTTGAGCACACAAACGTACAAACAGTACATAATAGACACATTGGTATTTACTGAAATATGCACCGAATATGCATAACATTATGACCACCTGCCTAATATTGTGTTGGTCTCCCTTTTGCTGCCAGAACAGTCCTGACCCATCGAGCAGCAAATGCATTAACTTCTTCAACAATTTGTGCTGCAGTTTCAAAGATGCTCTGACTCAGTCATCTAGACATCAGAATTTGGCCCATGTCAAACTCATAATGTTATAATGTGTGCGAGCACATAATACACCATAATAAAGATGGCTACAAGCATTACAAGTATTACACTGCCAGTTATATAAGAACACTAAAGAGTTATTGGAGTTAAAGAGTTTATTATTTGAACTGACATTAGGCATGTGTTTTACATTATTTATCATGTCATTTTTTAGCTTTTAACTAGTTCTTTGCAAAAATAAAATAAAAAATGTCATACGGTGAAATTAACATTCATAAAAGCTTTTTAAGAACTCAGCAAAACAGGGCCTCATCCCAGGAAAAGACACGAGGTGTAATGCAAACTTGGTTTAGTTCGCCACCAAGTGGATAATATGCTATCTTACACAGCCTGTCCTGGGAACAATGGTTCCGTAGACACTGCTGGTTTCAATCAATAAAGCAGTTCTAGAGAAATACAGCTTGGACCTGGAGTGCTAAGTTTTTTTTGCAAACAACAACCTGGACTGTGCAAAAGAAACAAAGAAGGGATAAAATAAATAGTTTACAGCATGAATGATGCGGCTGATGAATAAGCTACAACCTGACCTTCCCGTGGGTAATGACAATGAAACTAGTGTTGACCAACATCATGAATTTGCACAAATAATCCATAATCAGGCTGACCTTTTAATACGCTTTTATATATATCAATTTCACTATATGACCTTAAAATAAAATTATAAAAAATAAAGAAAAAATAAATATTTTAATATACACTGTTTATATATATATATATATATATAATGGCCATAAACATATAAACAATTCAATATAAATAATTAAACAATTTTATCTTTATACAATGGTCATGCTCAATACTTGATTCTGATTGGCTGGATAGTGTGCATTCTAGCCCTTCAATGCACAGGTAGTTATGGTCAGTGTAACCACCACTCCAAATGAATGCCCTATACATATATACATATACAGTGGGGCAAAAATTATTTAGTTAGCCACCATTTAGTTGTGCAAGTTCTCCCACAGAAAAGATGTTCAAACAGGTGGCATTAATAAAGGTAACAAGTGGAGGACAGAGGAGCCTCTTAAAGAAGAAGTTACAGGTCTGTGAGAGCCAGAAATCCTGCTTTTTTTGTAGGTGGCCAAATACTTATTTTCCACCATAATTTGTAAATAAATTTTTAAAAAAATCTGACAATGTGATTTTTCAGGATTTTTTTCTCATTTTGTCTCTCATAGTTGAAGTGTACCTATGATGAAAATTAAAGGCCTCCCTCATCTTTTTAAGTGGGAGAACTTGCACAATTGGTGGCTGACTAAATACTTTTTTGCCCAAATGTACATCCACACTTTTAAATATAATAAATTCAATACAAATTCAATACATCTAAGTGTATTCAAAGTAAATAATTAATCAATATTATGTCTACAAAATAATTGTAATGAATGTCCATCATAAATGACAGAAATGTTGAAATGTTTCCTTGTGTCTATAAAGCATAAGAGAAAGCAGATAAAAACAAACTGTGCAGCATAAATAATAAATGCAGGAGAGATAAAGATGATGAGAACGTTACAGTTTTCTTATCAAGGATTACGTGTGATTTAACAATGTAAAATCCTATTTTGATGGCATCTGTTTAAACCCCATTTTGACAAACCAATTCTACTAAAAGGAAGTAGAGACCCACATGCGGTTAAAACAGGAAAATAACTGAGAGGGTGTCGTTACACACGGGGGTCTGAAACCAGATCTTTATTTAGTAGAAACCAAATCGGATTTTAACAAACCGCAAAGCACTTGTTCTATTTCTAGTCTCATTCATAATAAAGGCTAAGTGTGTCTCTTTAAGCATACACACTTCTACCATAAAGATCAGCGCTGCAAGTTGTGCGTAGGTGAACACCGCGGAGAACTTGCACTGTGCAATCTGCAGCTCGATCGAGACGTTAACAGTGAAAACAGGAAATGTGATGTGAAGTCTCAGCTGAAAGACCTCCCACACACGTGTGCTGGAAGCGACAGAACCTCCACTGACGATCGATAATTTACGTTCGTTCTTTGAAACGTCAACTGTCATTTCCTTGAAATTTGAGCGGTTTCATCAAATAGTGGATTTTGGCAATTCTGCACATTGCTTAGCACACATGGTTTTTGTTCGATTTGAATAATCTCATCGATTCCACTGCTTCAGCCTTGCACATGACCTACATTTCATATGTTTCTTACGCTCTCCTTCTATAGATCTTATCAGTGTATTACAGTCTTAACAGCCATCAGTGAAATAGTATTCTAACTAACTATTAACTAACAACATTAACCCTAAAAGTAGAACAGGACTTTTCTAAGAAAAAAAAACAAAGAAACAAGCCTAACCAAATCTATTCAACTCTACAGGGTGTTTGGTGATAACATCTGTAATGCTTCAAATAAATCTGTATAATTAATGTAAAGTATAATAAACTTGTATTACAACATTATTATTATACTTATTATACATAATTATTATTATTATACTATTATATTATAACAAATTATATTTTTTGTACTTGATGGCGATGCAGGTTTGGATTTTATTCAGTCATTCCATAGTATAACATGCGCAAGCAAAAAGGGGGCCATAGAGTTTACTTTCATAAATAAAAACACTTTATTTAATAGAGTTGAGCGCATTAGAGATAATTGAGAGGCAATGAAAATATTGAGGTAAACAAACACAGTATTTAGATAATAATTTGGATAATGCTTTCTAGAAAGCTGTAAATACAAGAACAAACAGGAAACCATTTAGTTCATCGCATGTGCAAATTCTAGGTTGCACAATGTACTTTTGTGTACTATGTACTATTTACTATGTATATAAAGATTCTTCAGTAAGTGCCTGTCAATGTTGACACAGTGTGAAGCAAAAATGAGCAAAACAAAACGCGAAATTAGCCAGAATTAAACATGTAGATAAAGTTATGATTTTTTCTTTTGATTTTCTAGAACTATGTGAAATCTGGATAGCTTTTTGCAGAAAGAAAAGTCATTGTTATTTTATTCAGTGTTGAGCTTCAAACAGTTAATAAGCAGTTAACGAATCCAGATGTATATTGAATTTGACTTCTCTTAATCATGATTTTACATTTGCATACAGTTTCTAGTTTTTACCTACAAACTTCACAGCAGTGGAAGTAAAAGAGCAAATGTTGGCACAAGAGGTCTCAGGAGTGCTCTTTCTGCAAAAAATTAAAAAATATATATTTTAAAAAATAGTACGCTTTCGAATTTGTATGTGCGTTTAATAAAACAAAAACTCTTATTTGCTAGAAAATATTGCAGGCGTACGCAAACAAAAATAAGCAAGATATTTGGCCGAATGTTTTTTTGAGTCATGTAGTGGTTAACGTAAAAAAAACTGTCAGAACCAGACATTAAACATTTTTGCCATTTCTACATATGAAGTATTTTTATTGTTTACGAGGACATGGTGGACGGGGTCATTCTTAATAATAATAAAATTAAAGAAACATACACACAACAAATACATACACACAAACCAACAAGTACCAAAAAATCTTTCTAATTTTGCCCATTTACACTTTGATGTTTAATGGCCTTGTGTTCCATTTATATGATTCCTAAAAATATTATATATTATATATTTTAATATTCTATAAAATATAGGTTTTTCAAACAGTGATTTTTACACCAAATTGGGCCAGCTGAGATACTAGAGTGAGGTCTAAACAAAGTGTGTTTTTCACTAGACTGAAAAAAACAAACCTGTAGCTCATAAAATAAAAAAACTAGTGCGTCTTTTAGCAAGTTTTAAAACAAATCATTGGCATGACATTGAAAAAATTCGACAAACATGCAAAATTGTTGTACGCTAATTTGTAAAGCTATGTAGAGAAATAGGTATTTATGTTGCAAACGTTTGTGCATTGTGTAAGCAGAAAAAAAAGAATCATCTTCCAGCTCTTTACCACAAGGGATGTAAAAAAATAGCAACGTGCAAGATACGCAGCATATACGCTTGCAAGGCGCATGCCCTTGTGACTATATTGCCATTTTTTGGAATGAATAACACACATGCACACGTACATTTTGTGAGTTTCGAAAATTAAAATTTTGATTCAATTCATTTATTTAGTTATACCCTGTAGTATTGCTCATTTTGTAACAGGTTTGGTTGTTGAGGTGACTGCGGTTTAGGTGCACATTACCGTTAAACCCGAGTACATTTGTAATTTTTGTAATTTATAAAAAACAAAACAAGTAAGTGCAAGTGTAGGGAATGTAATGTTATATGTTTACTCTCAAATATTTAACATTACATTCAAACAATCCAGTAATGTCAAAATGTCATTGTGATAATAATAAGGAATGATAATGGACAAAATGTGTAATGTAACAGCAACCTATAAAGCTTTATATAAATATTTCCTTTCTATAAAAAAAAAGAATGACTCGAACTTAACACAAATTGATCTTTTAAGACTTTATTGTGGGTGCTGCTGTATAAAACATAAGCTGTATTTTGTAATATTATTAAAATATAAATTAATATAAAAAATTACAAATAAAAACCTGCTGCGTTAAATGTCCTACTTCTTACTCAAGTGTAAATCCTTCAGCAGGATACCCTTTCTTACATTTACTTTACACCCATTTGCATTTTATTGGAAATGCGTTACTCATTCAAACCGCAAATTATCATAAATGCTGTCTAACATGTAGAAATCTACAGGATAGCTGAATCATTTAGCATTTTGTAGCTCTTTGCTACAGCAGTTTTTTTTTTTTTTTTTCAATAAAAAGTACAGCAATCATCAAAAAAAGCAAACACAAAAACCAAAACAATACAAGAAGGCCAATTTACTAAAGAGAAAGAGACCTGTAGAAAAAAAAATCTTTGTTTTCTTGTAATTTGCATCACACCTGACTTTTGCCTTGTTGTTTTAATTTCCATTTATGGCATTTGGCAGACGAACATATCCTGAGTGACTTAAAGGTTAAGGGTCAGTGGAAGCTTGGTGGTGTTGGGATGTGAACCCATGATCTTCTGATCAGTAGTCCAACATCTTAACAATAGAGCTGTTGTGTGACATACACTATGGATTCTCTTTATTCTCTCTGCCTGCATGTTAACAATTAGCTCAATTGTATTAAAAACAGTGATGTGGATACTTTGTGTGTTGCTCTTTATAGTTGTTATCAACCTGCACGTTTACAATCACAAAGTAACTCATCATTACACAACAACCATGAGGTTTACAATCACCCCTTAGGATTTAGCAAGATTATGTGACTCAGCCACCTACTAAATGTACATGCGAACACTGTAAGGGTCTTCTGCTTCCTCTTTCGAGAGAAATACCCTTTTGCTACAAAGAGAGGTGATGCGTCACGTATATCATGCAAATTAATTAAGAGTGTGCAGAGAGAACGGAAACTTCCTGCACACTACTTTGGGGATGTGCCTTCACTATCACAGTACGGTTTGTACATGCATTGTTTCACTTTACAGTAAGAACTGTAACCTTTCTCAGTGCATTAGGATATCAGATAACTTTACTCAGTGTAAGCTCAGAGTAAGCTCAGAGTCAGCTCAGAGTCAGCTCAGAGTCAGCTCAGAGTCAGCTCAGAGTAAGTCTATTAAAGTAAAGTGTGTTTGTTTAGGTTACTGTATAACAGAAGAAGTCATCATTTTTGCATCAGCCTTCAGGATTGTGCAGAGCAGAAGTGGTGGTTTAGGCAGTGGCACATTTGCTCGAGCGGAACAGGTGCATTGCATTTTCAACGTGAAACAGAAGATGAAGTCTTCCTGGCTATGTGTGACCCTCTTACCCCTTTTCCTCTTCAGCTGTGCCCTCTCGGAGAAACAGTGTCAATGTAGAGGTGAGTTTAAAAACAATTTATTACTGAATCGCAGGTGGATAAAGACTTGATGTAATGACTTATATAATGACTTTATTCTTTTTCATATGAAGAAATATACATTATATTATGCAAAATGGGCACCCAGATATAAACCCGCAATTTTTTATGTTCTGAAATGATTTGTACAGATCAAAGATGAAATTTTACCCTCACTTTTTACCTCACCTGTTTTAAAGAAACAAAATGGCAGTCGGGGCACCACACTGTCATGATTATGCAATTGAGTTCATGTTCAAACCAAGAAACAATACCCTTTTCTTTTCTAGACATTTAAAATAAAAACGTTTAATATTATTATAAAAGATGCAAAGCTTGCTCTTTTTCTTGAGGTTGGTCTATGTTAAATGATTAATATGCAATAAAAGGACACTGCAAAGACACTTTACTGTAGAAAGATTTCAGATTATAGAAAATTGTACTTTTCTTCTAATTGTAAATGTATGGAGACGTTTCTGTTAAGGTTAACCTTAAGATCGTGATTTCAGTATGAACATCACAGAGAGTTTCCGTGAGCTGATGATTCAGGCTTTCCTCACATTCTTCTTGTGTGACACCATTTCTCCATCAGTCTACAGACTGTAAACACAATAGTGAAGAAGATGTATGAGAGAGAGAGAGAGAGAGAGAGAGAGAGAGAGAGAGAGAGAGAGAGAGAGAGAGAGAATGTTTTGGAACAACACTGGCATGTGGGAGGTATTGGCATGTATTGGCATATAAAATAGAAGTTTTGTTTCTTTATCAGTGTGTGTGTGTGTGTGTATGTGTGTGTGTGTGTGTGTGTGTGTGTGTGTGTGTGTGTGTGTATATATATATATATATAATAAACAAATATCAGACACTTATCAAGTCAAATCTAGTTTCTGGAAAAATCAAGTCAGCAATATGTAAAACTGTTTTGTTCTACATAAGATACAAAAAGAAAAACCTTCAGTGACACAGGAAACCAGTGGTTTGTGATGTTACAGACCTATTTTTTTTTTTATAACCATTTTACCCTTACAGCTGTGGTTTCACAAAGATATTTTACCATAAACCCTCATAACTACATATGCTTACTATAGAGAGTCTACCCATTGCCCTAACTTTGAAATGCTTGTATGCACAGATGAAATGCATGCACTGATAACAACACCTCTTATGAGTTCTTTTTTTTCTCTCTCTCTCTCTCTCTCTCTCTCTCTCTCTCTCTCTCTCTCTCTCTCTTTTAATCCAGACAAGATCTCAGGTATTCAACATGTAGAAGTCCACCGAAATGTTTCTTTGCCCTGTCCCAGGTTTTCAGCAGTGGAAATGACATTCGGGTTGTTTAAGGGCCAAGAAAAAATTGCCACTGTCACGTATGGGAATAGTTCACATATCAGCAGCTCAGAAAACCTTGGGCAGAAAATAAGGCACTCTGTATCTACGGACAACACCACTCATTTTGTCCTCTACAATGTCACTATGAATGCTACGGCTTTGTACACGTGCACGGCTTCGATTCAATACCCCCCTCCATTTGTTAGCAGCGAGGAGGAGCCTCAGACCATCGTGATAGTTGGAAGTGTGTAGAAAATTTTAATTTTCTCTTTATGACATTATTATAATTAGATTACTTTGAAATCACTATCTACTATATATAAAATTATATAAATTCTATTAACATTTCAAATGGGGCAACCTGGGAGTAAAATGTACTTCCTGTTTGTAGGAAATATATGTGTTCAAAGCACTCATCCGCTGGAGCCTTTTGCCAGTGATCTGCCCCTGTGGGTGGGGTTTGGGGTACTGACTGCATATGGCTTGATAGTCACCTGCACTGCAATATCGCTAAGGGTGAGTGTCAAATGATTTACATTACTGTACTTACATTACTGTACTATTTGTCAGCACTGCCAATAACACAGCTAATAATAATAATAACAACAATAATAATTGTTGTTATTATTATTATAGTTGTTGTTTGATGGAGTAATTAGCAGTTTGAATTAAAATGTTTAATTTTATTTAAATAAATAATAATATTAATAATAATAATAATAATAATAATAAGGAGAATAGGAAAAAATGGAATATTAATGATTGGATAATTCTTAGTAGTAATAGTAAGCTAATAATTTATATAGTATGGTATAACTACTACTAATACTACTGCTACTACTATTACTACTATTAATACTAGTATTAATAATAATAATATGAATTATAGTAAATGTTATGGAAATTACACCACATTTCTCTAGGTGAAACTGAAATAATAATTTGCTGAACAAACCTAGTCTGTAAATATTTACAAATATTAACAGAGTGCAGCTTTTTTGACAGCACCCATTTAAAAATGAAATTGTTCAGAGGTCTGGCCTTTAGTAAATTTTCCACTTTCCACTTTATATAGCATCTGCATTGAATGATTCGAGTAAGAGGTTGTTTCCTCCTGCAAAATTGATGTTGAGGCATTTTCTAAAAAACAAGACAAACAAAACAATGAAACAAGATTGTGGGACATATCAGTAAATTCGCTTAGATTATTGGAAATAAAGAATAAGTATGATAGAGAACTAAAGCTGTCACTACAAAATGATTTCATTTTGATCAGTTTGAGATTCAAAAATTGCTCACTATACAAGTTTAAACGATTAAAGTCAATAGTAACAATACGGTTGTCTTGCAGTTCCGTCTAAAAAGAGAGGACATGAGCACACACGACTATATGAACACCAATCCACGAACACGAAGGAGGAAACAAGGCATTCATCACCCGACGCACCTCAGTTGGTACCATGCCACGACCAATGGCAAGGCAGTCAGCAAGAATCCATCCAAAGGATCACCAGTCTAAATGCAAGACTCCTGTCAAAACAACTCCACCCACCCAGAATGGTACACTTTATTGTGTGGACACTGCTTTAATCCATTTGTTAGGGGAGTTTCTTCAGAGCAACACAAACATTAAACTATGCAGCATAGGGAAATGCTGCACTAAAAAAACACACATACTTGTGCAGAAACTGTAGCAAAGCTAAAGGCTAAAAATTGTATGTTGTTTCTTGTGCGTCTTGTTGTATTGCTTCAGTTGTGTTTTTGTTAAAAATTTACTTCCTTGTAAATAGCAACTTCTAGCCTGTCAATCAAAAAAACATTATACTGTATACTAATACTTATTAAAGATGCGTTATTAGCACTTACATATTAAAAATACTATAGTCAGATGTGGCTTCCTATACTAGAATTATTGGCACCCTTTCCAAAAATAAGGTTTTAAAGTCATTTACAGATTAAGATCATATTAAATAATGCAAGTTGTTTGTGTAATGTATGTTCTTACAATCCACCTGTAATAATAAGGATGAATTTTTGCATGCATGAGATTTATTTTGATTTTATTTTAAAATACTACTTATTTTTGTAATGACTCGAACCCCTTTGTAGCAATTTTAAAACAATTCTTTTTTACTTTGAATATTTGTAGTGAAGCTTTCTAATATTGTACAAGGCAGTACAAATGGGTAATGAAATAAAACCAGTGAGAAAAACAGCAACAGCTTCAGTGTACCTTGGCACGGATTGTTCAGGTCTTTGGAACTTGAATGGAATGAAGAACATAAATATGTTCCCTCAGAAAGCACACGATCCAAAAATCTACCAAAAGTGATCAGTTCCTCCTGTAGGTTTACTCTGTGTTTTCTAGATTCCTCTCCAATCAGAAAACCATAGTTGCTCAGCGACTTCATGGATCTTTTGGTGTAGTGTGTAGGAAACCATCCCCAGCTCCACAGAGTGGTCTCAATTGAAAAGGACTCCATCCAGGGGTAGGATGTCGGGATGAACCAGACAGATGTGAAGAGAAGAAAGGACAGGAACACTGGTCACTAAAACCTCAGGGGCATGTTTACTCGACAGATAGATAGATAGATAGATAGATAGATAGATAGATAGATAGATAGATAGATAGATAGATAGATAGATAGAGAGAGAGAGAGAGAAAGAGAGAGAGAGAGAGAGAGAGAGAGAGAGAGAAAGATTGTTAAGCTTTCCCATTGTTTAACTGTTTAAGGGCATTATACAGTGTGATCAGGGTGTAAGAAAAATCTAAGACCTAAAGAAGACCTACTGACAAAAGTCTTGACCAAATAAATGTGTTCTCAGTCTACACTTGAACACTGAGACTGTGTCTGAGTCCCGAACACTAATTGGAAGGCTGTTCCATAAATGTGGGGCTTTGTAAGAGAAAGATCTGCCCCCTACTGTAGTCTTCATTATTTTGAGTACCAACAAATAGCCTGCACCTTCTGATCTAAGTAGGTGTGGAGTTCGCTCAAATACTGCGACACGAGGCCATGCTTTATACGTCAGTAAATATACAATAAATTGTAATAAATGTGATATTTAGATGGGGGCCAGTGTGTAAACAGGGGTGATCCTGGTTCTGGGATCGACTCTTGCTGCTGCATTCTGGACTAACTGAAGCATATTTATGCACTTACTAGAAAATCCTGCCAGTAAAGTGTTACAATAATCTAATCTCAATGAAACAAAAGCATACAGATCCACCAAAGCAGGAAGAGCGTAAGATGGTTCTGCTTCCTGTACTTGTTTAAATAAATAAATAAATAAAGTCTGAATACATCTGTACATTTTCATGAAAGCAATTCCATGCACACTTTATTATGTTTTGTCACAGAATACATATTGGACTAAATATTACACCCATTAAACCCAAATCCCCCCCAAAAAAATTTCTTCTTCATTATTTCTTTTTTTTATTTCATCCAAAAAAATCAAGGGTGTGCACACTTTTGCAGGTTGACACACGTTCGTAGGCCGTCCTCTCTTTTTTTTCCTCTTCATTCTCTATTCCCGTTTTGCCCACTGGATGGAGACACAGACCTCTTATTTTATTTATTTATTTTTTTTAAAACCTTCTTCTGTGAGAGTGGGATCTCCTGAGAATATATTATTCCATAATCTCAGATGGTGCATTCCTTTGTAGTGTCGAGGTTCCCCCTACACACACACACACGCACGCACGCACGCACGCACGCGCGACATCCTCTCACCCACCCAAGAACCCACCAACCTACGCACGCACGTGTTTGCATTACTGTCAGTAATGCAAATGTGTGGACGTTCTAGTGACATCATTATTGTTATAATATTATTATTATAATTCATTCTGCATTGAAGGTAATCCTGAGTATCTTCTCATCTATCTTTTGGTCACCAACCACAAGATGAAACCTGTCAGACGGTATCTTGAGTCCCACCAAAACACACACACACACACACACACACACACACACACACACACACTCGCGCGCGCGCGCACTTCTGGCCCTCCCCAACAGCACACACACTGAGAGAACATCCTCTGTGCATCCTCAGTAGCGCTTTAAGCCTCTCAGCCACAGTGTTTTGCGCACAGACCCGGTGTGGAGAAGTTCAAGAATGTTACCACGGAGTCCATCATTCCTGCATCGGCTCTGCTTTACTGCACATCTCTGCATCATTATTATTATTATTAATCATTATTAATACAGGCTCCGCGCTTTTTGTTTTGTTTTCTNTTTTTTTTCCCCCTTTTTTTTTTTTTTTTTTTTTTTTTTTGGAAAAGTCAAGCGTATCTGAATAATTTAGACAGTATTTTTTTTTTTTTTGCTCAGTCCCTGCTAAGTGTACTATTATAACCTTCTAGTTTGGATTTTTTTAATTTTTAGTCATTTAATTTCTTTTCATATAAACCAGCCTGGATTCGAATCTGGATTCGGTCAAAATGAATGAAAGTGGTACAGTGTGGGAGTGGGCGAGAGCTCCAGCAGGTTCTTCATACAACCTGTCCAGCGTGGAAACCAACAGCACCTCCAGCAATGCGTCAGTATTAACCAAACTTCAAGCCACAAAATCTAAAGGTGAGCTTTAAACTGATCCCATATTCATATGCTGTTTTATTTTATATATAGATATATGTTGATTGTTTATTCAGTACATTGCATGAGTACATGCCTAATGATCATCTGATAGATCTGATATTTGGGAAACTCTACAATGTGTCTAAACTAAACAGGATGTTCATGTCCATAGCTCGATCCATCAATTAACCAGTGAACCATTGAGAAACCATTTCCCCCCCTCTAAATGTGTGCGTTCAAGCAAAACGTTGTTGGTTATTTCATGCCATGATCATGATCTTGGGCTTTTTATGCCTGGAAATTTTTGACAGAATTTGAGAGACTATATTCTTGCTTTAATGTGCATTTTAAAGGATAATAAGATTATTGTGATTTGTGATTTTACCACCCAGAAACCAGAAAGTATATTGGTCAATCCATCCTGAGAACACGGTTTAATGGTTTCTATTATATATTCTTGCTAAAAACTGCCTTTCCACAAAACCTTTATTCAATTCAATCTTAATGAACCCAAAATCTATATTGTTGCAATCATGTAATTACTGATTCTCTGAATTTCTTTTAGTGTTTGCAATGCAGTGAAATCCATGGTCTTTAAGGAAAAACAGCACACCAGCATCTCTGTTTCTCCATGAATTTCTTATGTATACATATGGAACTGCCATAATTTAGTTTCTGCACAGCATTTCCTATCTTCATTAATTCAGATGTGTAGGCTGCTTGAAAATAATGTATTTGCAATACAAATTTAAGAAAAAATGTAAATGATAACATGAAGCAGTCTGTTGCACATGTAATTCAAGGAGGACACCGGAATTTTCTGAAATATAATGTCCTTATTAACAACATCATAAAAACCCATGGCGAAAATGTTGAAACCTTTATTACAGTGTATTATTTTATTTTGTAAAAACCCAGTTTAAAAAAATGTCATGGCTTTATGTCTTGTATTCTTATAAAAATGGTTTCATCTTGAACCCTCTCTGTTTTACTTAAAATGTATATACAACCTTATATAATTATAGAATATTCCAAGTTGAACTCTTTATGGATGCTTATTGGTCTATGGAGCCCTTTTGTCTAGGAGTTTAAAAAAGCATGGCATGCCAAATTGCAATAAAATTATTGTCAGATCACAGTGAAGTCAATATGAATCTCAGCAATGTGTTAATAAATGAATGAATCGGTCAATTGGAATCTTTATACTGTAAGTGTGACAATGCCTTCGCATTGCAAGAGAAGATGAAGCTAATTAGTACTAAATAGTAAGCATAAGACCATGCATATTACCAATTCACTCTTACAATGTTTTTTTCATTTTTTTTAAAAAATCTTGAAGAAAAAATATCAAATTTTATACTCCCTAAGGTTTCTTTAACTGGTCTGTCTAGAGGAACCAGCTGTGTTTTCCTATGAGAGGATTACAATTAGAGACTCTTTAGGAAGCTAAGAAACGAACTATCCAAAGAACCATTGAAGCCTTTTTTTGCCTCCCTATGTTTCATAATTACAACAATTTTGTCATCATCATTATCATCAGTTGTTGAATGAGTGCACACAGAGCTACTACAGCCAAAAATATACGCATGCTCTCCGTGCTGTGTAAATCGTTTTGCCGTTCTAGTGCTTGGCTGCCTTTGCATTACACTATCATTTCCAGTCCTTTCATTCAACTAGTGCTCGTTCATTGATATTTGTTGAGTCTACACGTTCCTTTTCATTTTCAAATAAAACCAGTAAAACAACCACAATTCTTTATGAAAAAGAAAAAAACTTTTGAGCTGCTGTGATGTACTTCCAAAATATAAGGGTCTTGGTGTGAGAGAAATATTAGGTTAGAGCCATCCAGGCATTGAATTGGAGCAGTGATTAAAACTATAAAACACACTCCATTCCCATTGCAACAGAGATGGGAGAATGTGTGTGTGTGAGAGAGAGAGAAAAAGAGAGAGAGAGAGAGAGAGAGAGAGAGTGAGAGAGAGCATATAAAACACTGATGCATGTCTGTGCTCTGCAATTATTAGGTATATAATGTCAGCCACACGTGCTAAAGTGCTAGGCTTCTGAACTGCATAAAACGGGAATGATGTATTACATACCCTGCTTCTGCCAACACCCTGTTGATAATGGAAAATTTGCCCGGTCTCACGAGCACAGTCACAGATGTGCAGCAAAATTGGTGTATAAATTCACAATGACGTTAGGGACACATAGTCAAATGAATAGGTCAAAAACACACAGAACAACAAGGTGAAGAGTGAGACATCTGTTGCCCATGCACAATGCATTGCAATGTTAATAGTCTGTGTTTGTATGCAAAGAAAGCTCAAACAAAGTAAATCTAATTCAACCAAAGTATAATATAAGTGATTAACAAAAGGGGGGATTTTGGTTTGTTTTTATACATCTATGAATGTCTATAAAAATATTTTAAAACCCCAAAACGAATCCTAATTCATAGCAATCGCTAATACATTTTATAACGACTGTTCTGTCTTTATCTCATCCTTTATTCCTTATTTGTTTCTTTTCTATTCACTTCTTTGTCTTTTGCAAATTCTTGTAATTTTATAGCCATGTTATATGAGAGGTACTGAGAAATATGATTCGCACCATAACACTTATCTAACTCCCTATATCAGGTAAAGTATTAGAATCTGAATCAGAATCTATTCTACTGGACAAATAAGATGGTGGTAAAAAGCTTTTCCAATAACACAGACTAAATTGAAACAAAGTAGGGAGATAGGTATAGAGGAAAAGACAAATAAAAGCAGGAATACAGCAGATACTATAGAGTGTGTGCAATCTGCATTATACAGATGAGTCGTATTTACAGAATAGACAAATAGAACAGACTGTTCTAGAACAACACATGTTCTGTTTTCGTTATGCAGTGAAAGCGTTTGTGTTTGAGATCAGAAGATGAATATGAAAATATAGATCTGAATTTGAGCTTGTTGTTCTCTGGTGTTTAAATTGAGATACTAAAAAACTAAAGAACAATAATCATACATAATGGAATATATGTGACTGACAGGTATTGACCACATGTGCCGTGTTGGATAAGTTGTTTAAAACAAGTAATAGCTTGGAAGTTCTAGTCTTGATTTAAGCCCTGAGTTTCACATATGAAGACAAGCACATAAAAACCAGAGAGTTGTCTATGTCTTATTTAAGCCAATTGAATCTGACATTGAATAGGCCAGTCAAGGAAAACAACAGTAGCTGACAACACAAACTGGCTGTGAAGAAAAACCCTGAAACAACAGTTAAAAACCTACAAACAACAAACAGGCAGGGGTGAAGGCATCACAATCTACTGTTTGGAAAAGATTTTAAGAGTAGAAATATAAAGGACATAGCACAAGATGCAAACCCGTCATCAGCAGTAAGACTTGTAAGAATTTAGGCTGGTTAAACCAAACAACAGATCTTATCCCACCTGCGCATGCATTTCACTGAATAGAGAATCCTTTTCAAACAAAATCAACTGAAAGCAGCTGCTTAACAACTACAAATATAATAAAAAAGAATGCAACAGTCTAGTGATTTTAGTGGACCACTGTTTTAATGCAATTACTGTTAACAAATGTTAACTGTTTTTCACTATAGTTTAGATTAAGGCTGTTTAAACTTAGAATTATTATATTTCACACCAAATATGTGTTAGAATTGTTTAACACATCCAGATATAATAGATAGATATAGATATATAGATAAGTATAAGGAAAGAAACTAGCTTAAATTCAGAATTTCTCATTCATTTTGAGATCTCTAGCTATCGTGTGGAGCTTGGCCTTGCCAGACCAATACTTTCTGAGAGCACTTGTTTTCATTATTTATATACATTCTTAATTTGAATAATAATAATACAAAATTTTGCCTTCTTGCATGTTTTTCTTACAGACAGTAAATAATCAAAGCAATGAAGATTAGCATTTTAAATCGTATTTTACATCAAGATATAAAAAATGTGAGAATTTGGAAATGCAGCACTACTTACCACACTAGGAATTGTGGCATGGATCCTTAACCCTTTTAAATAGTTTAAAATTGCAGCAAGCATGGTTAGCTTGATTAATAGGGCATGTTCCATCCTTAATGGCAAAGCTTAGCCCTACTGACTGGCATTAATTAAGCAAAACTTAAAACTGCCCAAGCCGATCTGGATCTTAGGTAAACACCCTTTGACTCAATCAGTGTTGTCAGTTCTTGCAATGGAGAAGACACAGAAGCTGTGTAAGACAGGTTATTAGTAAGAGACTGACAGAAAAGGCATTTTTAGTGTGCAGTTCTTGCAGTCTTAAAAAAATCACTAAAATACTGTACATGAACATTGGGTTTATCTCTGCTGCGCTCTTCCTCACGCTGAGGAAAGAGCAAACTGGGTGTCGGAGTTGCTCAGTTAGAAAACTGGAGGTACGATGCATAAAGTAATTTATAGTTCATGGACCTGAATAAACAAAGTGTCATCTGATATGTTTAGGAATCCCTAAAGGCTTTCTGTAAAAAATATTTTTTTTCTGTACTGTTTTATAATTCATTGCTAAAGGCAAAATCAGGATTTTAAACAGGCTTTGACATTTTTAAAATGAAAATAGGTTGTACAAGATAAAGAATCAGCGGTGAATTCTCAGAATACAGCATGGTCTACAATCATGGCAGCCAAGAACTACATCACATTGCCATCACAGATTCTCTCACGTTCACGTTCACCAGATTGCACTCACACTCACCCAATATAAGCACTATATATTTCATCACATGTACATTTACACAGGAAATGTTATAAATATTGTAACACAGATTACAATGCCTATGTTCAATGTGAGAAGCATCCAAAATGTGGATTTTCAATGGTATATAACCCACTAGCACTAGTGGAAGATATCAAATGTAGACTAAAGTTTTTTTTCTCTGCTTTGCTGTCAAATGTAATACTATGTATCATAAAATCAAAATAAAGTTTTAGTTGAATCTCAGATTAAACCACTTAGCTCAACGATTATTATTTGACATTTTAAAAAATAGCACTTGCTTTAACGTATCTAATTATTTCGCATTTTATTTTTGTTTATTGGACCAAAAAAACTTTCGCCCATATTTAAAATGACCTTCAACTGTCCTAGTAGCATTTAATTTGTAGTTGCATCTGGGCCCTGAATAATGATGTGTTCAGTTTCAGTAATAAATCTCTGTATGTGTGCATAACTCAAATCAAATACAGCTCAGTATGATTTGTGCTGTGTGAAAATGAAACTCCTGAGAACAATTGCAAAAGCTGATTACTTCAGTCATTGCCCAGATGTAATCAGAGCGGATATTTTTTCTTGTCACTATTCACATGATTGCTCCTGGGTGCCACATCTGTGATAAAGATGATCCAAATTCTCCAAATCACCAAGGCACCATAAAGTGTAGCACAGTGAAGGTGGGGTTGGGTGTGTGGATGCAGTGGCCGAGGAGTTCCTTTATTACAGGTGACTAATGTACTCTGACACCAGCTTAGGTTATTTTGACAAAGGCAATTGGCTTTTTGTTTAGGACTCAAATGAAAATCCCACTGACGTCCTAACATCCCTGACTAAGCTTAATTTTGCTCCAGTGTTTAAAAGATCAGATTATGTCAGTCATGATGTGACTCTTTCTTCTTTGCTTCCTTCCCTCAGAAATGTACTCTCTGCGGATCCTCCTCTACTCTCTGATCTTCCTCCTGAGTGTGTTTGGCAACCTGCTGATCATCGTGGTGTTGGTGGTGAACAAGCGTATGCGCACCGTCACAAACTCCTTCCTACTCTCGTTAGCCGTCAGTGACCTCATGATGGCCGTCTTCTGCATGCCATTTACCCTCATCCCTAATTTGCTGGAGGACTTCATTTTTGGAGCCGCCATGTGCAAGACCGTCACCTATTTCATGGGTGAGGCTCTTTCCATTTCACCTTCCACTACCTACCGCTTTTCACAGATTTATAGAGGATTTTAGAGGATTTTAATATTATATGTTTGCATTTATAGGGTTAAATAGGGTTGTGCTATATTAATTTTTAAATACATTTGAACTCCAAATATCATTTAATTGGAAAACATTTTTACAAACATTCCAGTTGAACCACAAACTACACATTACAGAATAAGATAAAAGTAGATTGGTTAATATAACACACAATTCTTAATTTTTTTTTTTATTTTTTAACACTACTGCTAGTCCAAACCTGAAGTTTGAAGTTTAAAAAAAGGCACAGACTTATCTCTACTTTAACCTTTAAAATATTTATACAAACTAAGATGTGTATTTTTACCTAATGTGTAATCTTGTTTTGACTTAAAGTAGACAGTAACGTAATGAGAATGACTTTCTAGGGAATGTAGAGAAATCCCAAGTAATGAAAGGCAAAGACACATATGAGGGTTGCCAGATCATTAAAGTTGAACTACCACAAAAAAAACTTGATTTCTGAAGCAACAAATGTCAGATGTAAGCGTACTAAGCAAGACAGAAGAGGAAGAGGAGCATAGAGTGATCAGAGGGAAGCAAAATTCAAATAAAGTACAAATATTGAGGGATTTATAAATTTGATTTTGGAGTATGATCTTGGGATCAGGTGTGGGTATTGCTTGAATTGCTTTGTGCAAGTATAAATTTAATAGCACCCCAACATTATGTTGTTATATACGTTAATTCTCCTAGAAGCTTGGATAAATGTAGTAGAATATGAAAGTAAGTTCAAATATTAATAACAATAACAAATTTTCAAAACCAGCTTGTTACTTAAGTTTTAATCAATTTGCTGTTTCCTGTCTTTGTGCGGCTTTTTAATATACACTGGTGTATGATTTTCTGGCTTTCACACCACAGATGTAGACTAGTGTACAAAGTTACAATAAGCAGGGCAGAAGGTAACACGAAGTCTGGGGATAACGTTGATGAGACAGAGGGAGTCAGTGATGTAAACATGACTGAGAACAGAGACATTCCTGATCATCATCATCTTTTCTCTGCTTGTGTTCTATATGGGGGTTGTTCAGCCTAGATGCATTCATTAGGTAACAAAATTTGCAATTCGTTTTGTATTAATATATTAATTATGGCTGTCAGAATTAACGCGTTAATAGCATGTTAACGCAAAATCATTTTAACGGTACTAATTTAATAATGCGTGATTAATGCAGCACTCATTTCTGTCTGACCATTTTTATTAAAGATATAAGTAAATATAAAAGTGTCGAAAACCTTCAGCGCAACATGCGTTCATTCACGACATCCTTTCTTTCAGATATGAACAAATAAAAAAACTATTTAAAATTATTTTTAATCTGTAAACATTTGTTTTACTGATGCGCCAAGTCTTAATTCAGCACCAAAATCTGCCCTGATTCACACAGTGAATCCTCTGGGGGCACGTTTTGAGCAGTATTTTTCTCATAACGCAGAAACGAACTTAAATTACACTGACTCTTTTTATCGTACAGATAAGAGCTATACATCATTCGAATCTGTAAAGGGTCTACTTTTATTTGTATACACTCTTTATAACAACAAAATGCTGTGCTTTTTTTAAATAGAGAAAAGAGAAAGCTCTCCGCCACCTCTCTTTACAAAGACACAAATAAAACAACTTGAATCCCAGTGAATTCTTGACTCACAAACATAATACTTTTAAATAAACCAAAATAACAACAAAAACAATTATTCTCTGATTATGTAATCTGTATGAAAGTTAGAAGAGGTACAGTTTTCCGGTATCACCTCATTAGCCATCCGTGTGGAAACAGCAAATGTTCTGTTTGGTGTCCTGATGATTTACGTAATTAAAAAACCAATAAATTCTTTAAAACAATAATAATATTTTTTCATCATGCTCTATGTCAAGGATAGTTTCACTAATAATAAACATACATTTGCATAAACCAACCATGATACAGCGCCCCTAGAGCACAGAGGGTTAAGGGGCCTTGCTCAAGGGCGCAAGAGTGACTAGGTTCTATTTGGAGGGACATTTTGCTCATGTTCTGCCATCAAATTGTCCAAATATTTCTTGATACATTTTCTGGCAAAGATTCAGTAAAAGCTGTATACAGTGCATTATATCATTAATGCAATCATGATGCTGTTTACATGTCTAACACTTGAATGTACCTGATAACAAACCATGCCAATACCATTTTTTTCCTAATTTTAGTTTAAATAAGATATGCAAAAAAGTCATTTGTTATATTTTTTACTGTTTTGCATTGCATGCTGTTGAATTTTGATCCCTCTTACACCGTTTTGTATGAGACAGCAACAGTTACTATTTTAGGTGTCGTGGACTATACTATTTTCTCAGCTTGACTATGTTCTGTGGGCTGAGAAACTAATAACGAATGAAGGGTTGTCATACAATTCTTTGTTTGAAGTATGGTGAAAATATAGCTTTATTTTGTAGGCAGCAAATTACATCCTGGCCTAACAAAAATGTTCCACCAAGCTGGGATCATAATAATATTTCCTTGATGATGAATATGATCATGGAAACACTAATCCTGATTTAAATACTCGCAGTAGGCATGCAGTACAGTAATCTGCCTCTGGACATTAAAGATAACTTTTTAATGAGGGTTGAATTTGAATCAGTAATTCCTGCCTAGTGGAATGTCAGACCGCCAGGCTTAATTATCAATTTGTTTAGAATGTGAAGATCAATTTGAATGCAATGTTATTAGTTTTATGATTATTATAGTTGCCTGGGCAACATGGCATCCATGGATCCTTGAAAGGAGGAGAATGATTTAATAGATTTTATGAACTAAGTTGAACTAGATGCGCCATTATGTAGGAGAGCAAGCAGAAATAACACTGATAAATGAGAAGTTAGTGGAAGCTGTCTTCAATGCTTTATTAACTACAACAAAAACAATTGCCCCATAAAACATGTAGGCCATTATTGCTCGATTTCGATGCATCACAAAAACACAGCATTGCCTAAATACAATTCGTGCGCCTTAATGTGAAAGCACAGACCATTGAACACTAGTAATACTTGTACAAATATAAATTGTTTCAATTTCTCCCATAGCCTGAGAGAGTGTGGAACAGATCAAGAACAGATGTAGGTTGCAGATTTTAACAAGCTACATCTTTGCCGAGCTTCGAATAGGCTTTTAGTGCAGAGTATAAGATTGCAATTGCGGAAATTATCACTTTATTGGTACAAAAAAAAGAGTTATTTTTAATCAGAGCTTGGCACAGTGGTGGCACCCTTTGGGTCACTCCTACAGTGCCATGTGTCCAGCCTTGAGTCAGAGGAAGAGTGCTGCTGTCAGTCTGCGGGAAAGAATGTTCTGTCACATCCTACAGCTATGCTCACGGTTTCTTGCTTGTTCCTGGTTTATGTTGCTCTCCTCTACCACATTTGTTTAAGGTAGCCTTCGGGCAGGCTGGTTTTCATCAGCCACAAGCAGTCAACAAACCATTACAACTCCCTCCAACCATTGATTTTTGTGTCTAATCTCTCAGGCTATGTTCGTTAATGTCTGCCCTTAAGGACATGAAAGGCCATCAAAGTCATGCCAAATAAAGGTGCAGTGTCTGTAGGAGATGTGGACTACTACTGTCTTTAAGTGTAGCCTGCCATTGTTCTGCTGTTTAATTGCAGTCACATTAAACTGTGTTTTGCACATTGTATAAGTTCCTTCAAGAAGAAGCGAGACAGTCATAAAGCAGCTATTGTCCATGCTTAACTTACCACAAGTCTTTTCCTTTTACTCTGACCCACTATACACGAGAAATCTGGCCTTTTTTAATATATAAAACCCATCATCCTTTTTAGTGAAGATTATACAACTGCTGAATAGGCAATACAAAAGGATGTTTGAGACAATTTTAGACACCACCCCCCCCACCCACGACCCCCCAGCTATTAAATGATTTACACAAGTCTCTTCAAGCTCCATTGCTTTTCTTCATAAAAAGCTTCATTTTATTTAGAAGTTCCAGAACGAAAATCGATCAATTAAAAAAGAAATGTTTTGAATTGACAATTTACAGGGAGCACTTAATGGTTTTGGAGAACACTTAGAACTTACTGTTGTATTTTCCAAAACTCTGGGACTTCTGTGGTCAGGAAGGATAGTTCTATAGAAAACCGAAGGAGCATCTATTAAAAATACAAATCACGGAATATATAATAATAATGTTTTCTTTAAACCTATCCATTTGTGCTATTTGCAAAATGCTTATATTAGTAATATAAAATATAAAAAAATCATTTACCAGCCAATTAAAAAGAAAAATCTGTACACCTGTGTATTCATGCAGTTATCCAATCAGCCAGTCATGTTGCAATCATGCCAAGAGTTTCAGTTAATATTCAAATCAATCATTTCAATTAGAAAAAATGTTATCTCATCTATTTTGGTGTTTATTGCCAGATGGCCTGGTTTGAGCATCACAGAAAATGCTGGAATGCTGAAAGTAAAGCTGCAGTAACTCAACTAAACACTCCTTATATCCATGATGAACAGAAAAGCATCACCATATGGATGGGCCACAACAGCAGATAACCATATGAGGTTCTACCTCTGTCAGCCAAGAGCCGGAATTTAAGAGTGGGAACAGGCCCACTGAAGCGGACAGCAGAAGATTGGAAAAAAGATTTCCTGGTCCTTTTCCAGTCATCAAGTCTTCAGTTTTAAATGAGCCTGTCCCTGCTGTTGTAGCCAATCTGCCTCAAGTTTCGACATGTTTTGCCCATAGAGATGCTTTTCTTCAACCTAGGGTTAAAAGAGTTGTTATTCTTGAGCTATCATAGACTTTCTGTCAACTTCAACCATTCTCCCCTGACCTCTCTCATCAACAAGACATTCCCAACTGTAGTTTTCTTTCCCCCATACCTTTCTGTGTGAATTTTAGACTGTTGTGTGTGAAAAACAACAACTTTTAGGAGAAAAGGAGATGAAATACTTAAACCGCCTGGTACCAACAACCATACTTCAGTCTAAAACAGTGAGGTGATTTATTTTTTATGCTCTGATGTTTGGTGGGAAAATTAACCAAGATTTTTTTTTTTAACTCCTGATTTGATTGGATAACTGCATGAATAAACAGGGGTTCCCATAAAAGTCATAACTAACATTTTTGTATGTGACTCATTTGAATTTTTCTATTATGAAAACAGTAATGTGAATGATATAAAGGTTATTTAATAACAAATATCCACATTACGATATTGAGGCAAAATAGAACACAACACACAAGACTTGGTAGAACAGATTGATATTGAATTCATGCATCTTGCTGCATTCTTACAAGCAAACCCTGCGGAACAACTGGCTGATCAAGCCTGCGTATACATATTCATATATGCAAAAAATGTTATGATGGGAATGCGTTCTAGTGGCATGTGCTGAAGAATGCCATTTTTTTCTCTATAAGCCAATTAAAGCTGAACAGCCTGCTTAACTTTTCAAAGTGGTAAGTATAATAGTTCTAATAATAACCACTGCATGATCTTAAAACAGGAAATAATCAGGAATATCATGGTCATAAAGAGTAAATCCAGCCTTGTCATAAAAAGCAGAAGCATAAGATCATGTAAAAAAATATGTATCACAGAGATAAAAGATTGCCTGATCACACTTAAGGCAAGCATTATTACAGATTTCTTGATAAAAGATGTTGTCGCTTAGTTACGGCGGCGTTTCTGTAAGCTACTTATCACATGTCTTGTACTTCCGCCCACAATTCTCCACAGGTATCTCCGTCAGCATTTCCACCTTCAGCCTGGTTGCCATAGCGATCGAGAGGTACAGTGCCATCTGCAACCCGCTGAAGTCACGCGCATGGCAGACCCGTTCCCATGCTTACAAAGTCATCGCTGTTACCTGGGTGCTGTCGTTGGGCATCATGGTACCGTATCCGATCTTCAGCACTCTGGTGCCCTTCCCCAAATCCAACAACATCACTGCTCACATGTGTCGCCCAGATTGGCGTATAAGCCAAATGGAACAGATTTGGTGAGTGAGGACCCAGCATGATTATCCTAATGAATTTGCAGTGAGCCAGCCAGATCTTGCACATGACTGGAAATTTTATGAGCAAGAAGAGTTATAGTGGATTTCAAATCAATCAAGTGCTAAAAATAGAGATAGTCTGCTGCCTTTAACTTTGAGATGTTTTTTGCTGATTTATTTATATATATAGTCAAGAGTCATTTATTTGTCATTTGCAATGTTACACTGGGGTCACTCGGCACTAAAATGATTGCGGCAGTGTACAGATTCAGACAGCGACAGCACCAGTTCATATTAGAGATGAACAAATATTTAGACATGAATGATGGAGCTGAAGCTGTAATGTAATAAGGCAAATGAAAGCATTGATGGACAACATTAGTGAAAGCGACATGTTATTAAGTAAAGCAGAACAGCTTTAATAGTACAAGTACAATTTAAGAATACAAGTACACTAAATATAAGTAGTAAATCAGTATTGCCAATATCTAAGTGTCCTGTAGTGGCAGTAAAACGCCTGGTTGTCCATGATTGGATGAAACATACGTAAGTACTTGCAAAACGGTGGTGCTGCAAACAAGTAGTGAGAAGGATGAGTGCAGTCTGTAATGACAAATCAAGCCTTTCTCAAGAACGTGTAAATGTACTTTAAGGAGTTCATTTTCAGTTAGTATCTCTCCTGTTCCACTGAGCTGGACACACACTGTGAACTAACCTCTATATATCTTTAACTATGTGTTTCCTGTACTACAGCTCCCATCTTATTTCCAGACTCGTTCTTAAATCCTTAATAGAGTAGATTTCTTTGTAACCTAGCTTTTCTTCTCAATAAATGTAATGGTTTTTGATACTGGTTTGCACGATTGTATTGTCACAAATAATAATTAGAATATAAGAATATACATTACATTTGCATTTCTTCCAAGTGCACACTGACACAGAGCAGATAATGCTAATAATAAATATTCTAAGTTTACAAATTGGGAATTGAAACCAAACATTGTCCAGTTTGGGATGCCATTTGTGTCCAAACTGTCCTTCACAAAAACATATGTTTGAGATAAATACTGTACAATATGACAGCACTTTTTCCGTCTAAGCCAATATAATGAAATCACTAAAACTTTAAATCTTAAAAACCCTAAAAAGTGTAAAAAATCATATTCTTTTTGCACCACCGTGTGATTCAGGTAAACCTCCCAGGCTTGAAACAGCCTTTCCCCTTAATAATTCATTACAGTCAAGTACATCAAAAAAGGTAAATTATAGTGTCCCACAATTACTCACCTAAACATATGAATCGTATGAAATTTTTGTAATATTTCACCAGCCACATATAAAATAACAATAATAAAAAAAAGATTATAACATCCAAATTCCATGTAGATCACATCAATAAGAAAAGTAAGTTTGTACTTTAGTTTTCTTCTTTTTCTACTTTCTTCTTCTACTTTTATACACTGTCATTATTACGTACAGTATATTACTTTGCAAATACTACCCTGAAACAAAAATTATAAGTGTATGCAAAATATCAATTTACATATGAAATGAAATTAATAGGAAGGCCTTAATAGGTATTGAATGGTAAATGCATGCGATTAACAGCATTTTTTAATGTAAGTGCTAATTTGCATATTCTCTTTAGCATATGCTATAATAATAATTCTGCAATTTTTAAATCAAATTTTATTTTTGATTCTAACATGATGTTGATGCAGGTTTTCTAAGAACCAATGTTGTAAAATAATAATGAAATAAAAATCAAGGGCTAAATTCTGGCCCAATTCATGGAGACTACCTGGTTTCACATTCTAAACAAAAGTAGCAGAGAATATCCGAATAACTGTTTCAGGGTCTTCTTTCCGACTTTTGGTGTGAAGTCAAGTGGGATGTTAAATAAATATTTAAGTGCGTTAAGTAGATTGTTAGGCATTGCTGTCTCTAAAACCATTGTGGTCAGTAAACTAGGAACACTGATCATTTAAAAATGCGAATCATTTCCTGATTGTATTATTAGTTATTCTGAGTGGAGATGTTTTACGATTTAAGCACAAGAATATTTCTTCCAAATAGTGTCCTTGGCCATGCAGTACATCAGTTTTTCTTGATGATGTTCTTGACCCATCTCAAATCGACACTTTGAGACAGTTATTACCACAGACATGGGCCATGAGTTCACCTTACCAGTTTAAAGTGTGTTAAAGTCACCACACGAGATTCACTTTGAACAAAAAAATAGAGAATAAAATAAAAAGAAGCTTCATGATTTTCCTCTGCCTTCATCAATTCACTTTCTGAAGCCCTTTTAAGACAGTTTTGCTTTGATTGCCAGTGCCCTGGCGACGAATTTGAAAGCCACATATGGATGAGGAAGACAAGTGTGTTTGAGTTCAAATGAATGCATAAAGACGTCAGAGAGATGAAAAAGACGAGCGCAAAAGGACCAGAGGAGACACATTCATGCAGCCCTCCCACGAATGTCATTTGAATACCACAATGAAATAATAACACCGACACGCTTTGTGTAATTTTTAGATACAAGCCATGATTCAGTTTAGATCTAGCAGATGTTAAGGCAGATGCTTATTGGTAACTGGCTACCACTATTGCAGAAATACATTAGCAGTTATTGTTGTGTTAAGTTTTTTTTTTTTCGGTGCTTGACTCAGTGTTTGAAGGTGGAGGCTTACACTAATTCAATAACTCTTTGGGCCTTTCAGTAATCAGCAAGGCCATATATCACTAGCTGAGCTGACACAAGTACTGTACATGATAATTGCTTTAGTGGCTCTCATCTGCAGTTACTTTTTAAAGGTCTGTATTGATTCAGTTCTCTTTCATTTTTCTTTATTGATTTTTTCTTTTAATCTCCCTCTCAGGTACGTCTTGTTGCTTTTTTTTCTGTTCTTCATCCCGGGTGTGGTAATGATCATTGCCTATGGCCTCATCTCCAGAGAGCTCTACCGTGGGATTCAGTTCGAGCTGGAGCAGAAGAATGACTGTAGAGGTGAGAAGCAAGATTATTTTAATGAAATTGACTAAAAATGCTTCACAAGAATGTATTTTAATGCTTTACTTGTGGTGTAAGGCTAAATGTCACCTATCTCAGGTTTTCAAGTATGCAGCAAAGTATTATTAATGTACTAATTAACTATGCTGACCAATATACTGTATATTCAATAAATCGATAAATCAGTACATCTAAATGACCACCATTTACCTGGTGGTAACAGCTCTGCATGTGGATAAGCGCATCTGCCAGATGTCTTTATGATGCATTAATTAAAGCTACATAATAAACTAAGTTCACTTCAGTGTGGCTCAGTACTAAGAGTTCTCTCATTTTGTTCTTTTCCTTAAAAACAACAGATCTTTTGCTTAAAGATTATACAGTGTTTATTAAACCCTAGAGTATTGCATTGATTGCATGGAAGTGATTCAAACTAATCTAGCTTTAAATGTTATTAAAAAAATCCTGTTTTTGCTAGCTACATTATCCCCACAAAATGTTGTGATGTCCTTTGCTATTATCATGTCCTTGTTTTAAACAGCAGCCAAATACTTTAACCAGTCATCCTTATAATGCAACAGACATTCAAATTAACATTTTATTTAGCCTTATACAGTACAGACCAAAAGTTTGGACACACCTTCTCATTCAAAGAGTTTTCTTTATTTTCATGACTATGAAAATTGTAGATTCACACTGAAGACATCAAAACTATGAATTAACACATGTGGAATTATATATATGGAATTATATACATAACAAAAAAGTGTGAAACAACTGAAAAATGTCATATTCTAGGTTCTTCAAAGTAGCCACCTTTTGCTTTGATTACTGCTTTGCACACTCTTGACATTTTCTTGATGAGCTTCAAGAGGTAGTCACCTGAAATGGTCTTCCAACAGTCTTGAAGGAGTTCCCCGAGAGATGCTTGGCACTTGTTGGCCCTTTTGCCTTCACTCTGCGGTCCAGCTCACCCCTAAACCATTATATATATATATATATATACATTTCTGTACAGAAGGAAGGGGAAAATAAAATAAAAAATAAAATATAAGCATACACAAAGAATTAGCCAAAATATTTTAAGAGGTACAGACACAAGTCTTTTATTTTTACATTAATGCAATTATTAAGGTAAAAAACATTTGTAATTATTTATGAATATATTATTGGAAGGTGGTTTATTTGTGGCATTGGTTGCTATTGTTCAGCAAGAAAAAGCAATCAACGTACTGTGGGAAAAAAATGTGTGGGGTGATAGAGATAAAAGCAGGCATATCAATACCAGGTACTTCATTTGACAATGTTAAATTGCCTGTAATTATATTTCATACATTTTTATTTCTTACAGTCAAAGAACCTTTCAAATCACTTCTTTTGTTCATTTTTACAGGTTGTTCTCATTTTAAGCAGAAAATATTTTCACTTTTTACAAAGACCGCTGAACGACTTTCATACCTATAAATACTGTAGAATCAATACAAGCTCAAATAAAAACTTTACAGTATTTGAAGATCATCTACATTGTCGCCTAGAACTAGCTTTCCTATGCCACTAATTACGCAATCTTAATCACATTATTTGACCTTTTCATTTGTATATACAAGTCTCACTTTTCACAGTCACAGTTCTTGTTCCATTGCTCATGTTCAGGTTGGGTTTCTTTATTTATATTTATATGTATTTTATAGTGTTGACAATTAGTTTGAACTGTTAAAGTATATTTTGCACTTGTATTCACCTTTGTTTCAATAGGTGATACACTAGCCCTATATTACACATTAATAAGCATTCTTTAAATCTTTTATATTGAAGTGCTGGAAGATTTGAATAAAACTCATGGTAAAAATTGTTGGGTGACCCTGACAATGAAAGAGAGAAATAATAGAAAAGGAAAGAATGTTAATGTTTGGGAATGGCCGATTGAGGCTGTTAGTTTGACTTTACCTATGTTAGTAAATGTAATAAACAATATATGCATTTGTCTTACATTTTATTAGATGTACACTCCAATGCAAATAAGATGATATGGTGAGCTTTTAGAGTAATGCACCTACAAATATACTGAATAAGAAATTAGCAAAAATGTACAAATAGATAACATACAATTTGCTACTGTTTTCCTTTTGGTTTCTTTGTATGTTTAAGGCTTGTGGGTAAACTTGCTGACAGCTTTCCACAGGAAGAAGGGTTAAACAGTTTCTGCTTCAAACAGTTAGCAAGTAGAACCCAGACGTTTGTTGAATTTCACATCAAACTTTTTAATCATTGTCATGATTGTATCTCTGTGTACAGGAAGACTATATGAGTAAATTTCCCTATTTATTTCATCAAAGAGTTCAATATAGCAAACGTTAACATGTAAATGCTCATACAGGAAGTAATGGGACATTTGTTTGATGCTTGCTAATTTTTTTGATTATTTTTAAGACAAAGCTTAATTCTGTTGAATATAAATTTGCAAATGATTGCTGAAGTGTAATTTATTCTATCAAACATTATTTATAGCATTTTATAAATTCCATCCAGATTTTAATAATGCAGCTTTGTAGAATGACAAGTCAAATTTATTACTATAGTGATTTTTACAATGGACATTGTCTCAAAGCAGCCTTACAGAATTTAAGAGACAAACGATGTGCATTTATCCCTGATGAGCCGCCATTGTGACTGTGGCAAGAAAAAACTCCCTTCAGATGTTAGGAGGAAGAAACCTTGAGAGGAACCAGACTCAAAAGGGGAACCCATCCTCATTTGGGTGACATCAAGAGTGTGATTATAGTCTTTAAAACAATACAGTACACTGGAGAGTGAAAACAAACATGATCACTGGAATGTAAGATAATGAGTGATGCCTATTCTACAGTCATATACATTCATTTGAGGTTATGGAACCAGGAGCTACTGAGCAACTCATAAAATAGCTGAACATTTGAGATCATCATAGATCCAACACCAGCTTGTATAAACCAACACATTTCATTTTACATATGCAGTAATACTCACAGCAAAACAGAATCTCATTAATCTAATTCTGTTTTGTAAGTTGGTTTTCCTTTTATCAAAAACCTTTCTCACAGACAGAATTTATCTTAGTGCTTCTTTTCAGTAAATATGTTACAGTCGCCTAAGCTCTCATCTTTTTAAAGATGTCTGGTTCCAGTTTCTACAAAGGGGAAAAGGTTTGTTGCATGTTTCTTTAGCTATGAAGTAGTGTAGCTTTGTGCTGCAGTGTAGAGTATAGGTTCAATAATCTAGTACAATACACATTTTTGCTGGAAGGGAACAGTAGTATTTGTAATGTAAACCTAATTTGTGATGTTATGAATGGTCCCATATGGACAGCCATATTTGCCCTTGGAAAAAAAAGAAAAAAGAAAAACTGTTTGGAAAACCCTAGTGTTTCTCTTTCAGTGAGAGAAATAAGAGAAAAGGTCTTCTGTAGTGAGGGAACCCCTCCCCACTCTCTCTCTCTCTCTCTCTCTGTCTCTGTTATATGTCTGCATATAGTCAAAGTCACTCAGGCATCAGCTCTTGCTCACAAGAGAGCTTACATAAATGTACACAATTTTTCCACAGCCTTGTAAACGTTAGTTCATTACCCAGTCATTCTCTGGGTAATGAACTCATACTCATCCACTTTCCATTTACCACCAGTCCCTTGCATGCCCAATACTCAGCCTTACTTTAGAGGATAATCACACCTGGATCCTGTCCTGTGCTTTTACTCACAGTACACTCAAATTAAAAATCCTTCTGATACTCGCTTGACACTGTTTGAATTTACAGTATACAATTGTGCAAGATTAATGATTTAGAGTTTGCGTTAGAGTCTGGTTCCTCTCAAGACTACAGTAGATCAACAACAGGGTTTTCTACAAAGGTGCTTTGTGACACTCTATTGGTTAAAATTAAATAAATGCCTAGCCAGATCTCCGATATGTATTAATGTTTAATATTAAAAGAATTCTGAGATCAGCAAATAAATTGAGAATAAACAGTGATGGACAGTATTAAAGTAAATGTAATTCATTAGTGTACTTAAGTAGCTTTTTCACGTATATGTACTTTACTGAAGTATTTCCATTTGGGGAGACTTTTACTTTACTATATTTTAGAGTCAAATATACAATTTTACTCAACTATATTTTGCGAAAATAAGTCCGTCCTATTTTTTTTAATAATTGGATAAAAACTTAAGTCGAGCACGCAGTAAGCCACCAATCAGGGTGCTCTGTTTTGAACTTGTTTTTATTGCCGCTTGGTGGTATTTAATTAGCAACAATATACTGTACAGTTCAGCATCAGTTCAACAGGAAAAAACAAACATGGTGACACCTCACTGTTTCATGTGTTTCATGGCTTATCCATGTACAAATGCAGGTACACTTGGTTTATTTAAAACAGAATTGAATCCAGAACCATATTTGCATTCAAATTGGTTAAAAAATATGAGACGTGTTTGAGCTATGTTATACAGATGTACAATGTACATGTATCTAAGTTTTAGCCACAATTTTGAACATAATTTTGAACTATAGTTTTCACCTTTAAATAAATTATCTCTTTAATGTATAAACAGTGGTGGAAACAGTGGTTGTTAATGTCTTCAATTACATTTTTAAGCATCTGTATTTTATAAAAATATTTTAATTTCTGGAACTTTTAACCTCACCACATTTTAATGTGCACTATCATACTAAATTATTATCTGTAAATACAGTAATAAAGTAAAAAAAAAGAAAAAAAAGAAAAGAAAGAATAAAATCTTACCTTTAAGTAAATACAGAAATGGCATTACATGATAACTTGTTGTGAGACCAGCAACCTTACAGTTTTCTTGAGCTTGTGTATAGAGTTCTCTCACTCTTACTCTCACACTCTGTGTGTATCTAACAATAGAAAAGTCTCTATTAAAAATGTTATAATGCACAGAAAAATAGGATCTTGAATTGCATAAATGATTAAAATATACTTCTCATAGATCATTTTTACTATTGATACTTAAATGCATTCTAAAGCAAGAACTTAAAAAAGTAAAAAGAGTACTTTTACTCTACTAGACTCATTTCTAAGCTGAAGATTTGTTCTTTTCTAATACAGGAACGGTAATGCATACTTAAAATGTAAAAAGCATTCAAAGGTACCTGCGTCCATTTTGTTGTTAACCTTTCACATGGGGTGTTTCATTGTACATTTGGAACGCTATGGCTGATTTGATTTTGATTCTGAAGATTATGAGCATTACAGTTTGAGCTAATTAGCAAATCATGCAATTTCAATCTAATTACACAGTGACACATTAGATTGCAAATGAAATTGCATGTGTTTGCAGCGGGTACCAGAGTCTATACTGTACTGAACATGAGGGTTCGTTGGAAATACACTCCAAACTAGATTAAAAACAAATGAAATTATAAAGTGTAAACAAAGTCAGTGTGCTGCAATTTAAATTTGTTTAAGCTTATGCATATTTACCATTCCAACAGTCATTTCTTGGAGGCAATGCCAATGTACTCTTATTTCTCTTCTATAAATATTAACAAAGAAAAATTTACTGTATTTAGCATATGTTCCACCCTGGATAGATATACAGTATGAATACCACCACTGATATAGTATCTATAATGTACTGTACATTACTAAATCGCAGTTTTAGCAGCTATTTTCTTAAGGTTGACTGTTCATGTATAAAGCATACATGGGGCTACATACTGTAACTTCTACATAAGTTGTGCATGACATAAAACTGAAAAAATATTAATAAACATTTTGTGCAACAATTTTCCAGTCACCAATAGCTTGTGCAGGTGTAATGTAGCCCTATGATCATCTAACACAGACCTGGGCAAACTACGGCCCGTGGGCCACATCAGGCCCTTTGTACGTCCCTGTCCGGCCTGCATGAAGCCAATCAGATATTATAGGAATGCCCCGAAGTTTTGGCCACCAAAAATTTCCGGCTGAAATACTTAAATCACAGAAACAACATGGCCGAAACACAGTTAGCACACGGTTATCTGGATAAGAGCCAACATGTCTACGGTGTGGACTTTTTTCAATATCTCAGAGAAACACCCACGGATAGCAATTTGCAGAACATGCAATGCTGAAATTAAAGAGGGGGTGTATCTGCAAAGAGTTTCTCCACGTCAGGTTTAATTTATCACCTGAATCCAAACATCCCGATTGCCATTCTAAATATGAGAAAAATGGATTGCAGAAAAGAAAAGTCAATCCGAGCACGAGCACTCCGTCTGTAGCGGACGTTTTTGAAAAGGCAGGAAAGTTTTCCAGTGATGGTGCCAAGGCAAAAAACAAAAAATTATGGAATTCATTGCCTTAGATCACCGATTGGCGATTGACGGGTTGATCTTTGAAACATTTCCTGTAGATACAGAAAATAATAATAATTATTATAATATAGTATATTATGTGCATATGTGCGTGCGTAAGCTGTGACTGAAGGTGAACAGCGACAAGTGACGCCAACAGGTTATTAATACCAGATATTTTAAATATATAATTTAGTGCATTTTACAATGGAAGAAAGTTAAGCAGAATTATGTTCAAGTTAACGTTGGTGTGGCCCTCTGACACAATTCAAGTTTCTTATGTGGCCTCTTGTAAAAATTAATTGCCCATCCATGATCTAACACAAGTGCAGTAAAATTGTGATGCTAAGATTTAATGGTCAAGGCTCTGGGTTACTCTGGGTTATCGGAGGGTCTGTTTAAACCCCAGCACCACCAAGCTGCCACTGTTGGGCCCTTGACCCATGCTCCTTAACCCTCTCTGCTCCAGGAACACCATATCATGGCTGACCCTGTGTTCTGACTCCAGCTTCCTAACAACTGTGTTGAAAGTGTGTATGACAAATAAAAGCTGTTACTGTTATGAGTCAATTATTTTGTACTGTAACTAATCAATCTTAATCATTAACATTGATAAATGCAGACTTTATGCCATTTGAAGCTCACTAGAATAAGCATCTGTAAATGTAGGTTTATGAAGAGCTTATGTAGGTAAACAATTGTGACACTGAGTTGGAAACCAGAATACTTTTTTCAACCAATGTTTGTAATTTTCTTTTAAAATGTAAAATTATATGTAAGACAATACAAAACAAACCTGTCCTATAATGAATGTTTCATATTTTCCCCCTCCTTTGTTCATTTCTTAAATAGTGATGAAGAATGGCATGAATGACACCGTATCCCACGGTCATGACGACAGTGATGGCTGCTACATTCAGGTTTCCAAGAAACCCCCAGCCATGGAACTTTCCGCCATCAGTAGCTCCCCCTCCTCTAAGCATAACATGCCACGCAGCAACAGCTCTGAAGCCAAACTCCTGGCCAAGAAGCGTGTGATCCGTATGTTAATCATCATTGTAGCTATGTTCTTTATCTGCTGGATGCCACTGTACACCGCAAACACATGGAAGGCCTTTGACCAGTTCTCAGCCAAACGGGCTCTCTCTGGCGCTCCTATTTCCTTCATCCAGCTCCTGTCTTATACGTCGGCCTGTGTCAACCCCATCATCTACTGCTTTATGAACGTGCGCTTTCGCAAGGCACTGCTGGCCACCTTCGCCTGCTGCACCATGCCGTTTCTCAATTGCTGGAGACGGGAAGGTGATGAAGAGGTTACCGGGGTCACCGCGGCATCCATGTCTAAATTTAGCTACACCACTGTTAGCACAGTAGGGCCATGTTAGCTTGGAGGTTGTCCGGATCTTGTTTTCTGTTTTTGTCTTAAGGGTCTACGAGTGTTTTTTGGTAATTGCGAATTGTTCCTCTTTTTGTTGTGCTGATGTATTAATGTTCGGGCAAACGACAACGTTCAAGGTATTACCAGTGATGAGTAAACAGCATTGATACTGATCCCCAGAGAAAATATTTGAGCACGTTCTTCTAAAATACTATGGACAAATGTAAAAAAAAAAAAAGAAAAGAAAAGAAAAAATCAGATATCTGCTAGGAATATACCTACCACAGACTGTGCCTGTGCTGTATAGAAAATTATGTAAATATTCGATCACTGAAATACGTATACTGCATGAAACAATCTATCAGTTCGTTTATTTGACTTGCCTTAGGTCAACTTACTAATGGCTACAAAATGGTACAGTCATTCATGAATAGAAGATTAGGGACATGCTGTTGGTTTTGTCCTCATCATTAATGGTTTCAATGTGTGTTTCTATTCCAAGTTTTGCACTCGTTTTATCAACAAACCAAGGAACCAAATTCTGTAACGCACTTCATTACAATCATACATTCCTTAGGGAGATTATGTGTTTTTATTACCAAATCCTTATTGTTGTCGTATATCTCAACATGCTGTCAGCAAGGCGGTACTTATGACCAATTCACTGTTCTACATTGCTGTTTTTATAGGCAGTAAAGAATTTATCTCAGTAGCTCATTCTGTTGCAGCAAATTTTGCTTTGTGGTTGACATCACTGAAGCTTAAGTAGTATTCTAAACAGCAGAAGGGTGTTGTTTTTTTTTTGGCAGTGTACTCGCATGCATACAGATGTGTAAGAACACACTCCAAACCCCCCGTAAAAACATGCTAGTTGTCTTAATTGCTTTCTCGCTCATTGCAAGCTGATGAGGCGTTCTTGCAAAGCTCCTCTGAATATATAAACTGTAATCTCAGCCCTGCTTTGTAGTGAGTTCTGTACAAGTAAATATCAAAAATATCTATAAATTCTGCTCGGCCTTGCTTGTGAAGAAGGTAAAAACCTATGCTTTAACATGATTTACCTAAAAAAAAAAAAAAAAAAGTGACATACAACATAACATAACAAATTATATTTAATGGGAAAGCGTGATGTCATTACTGCCCCAATCCTATGAAATCCTTAATATATGATTTAGCCTTGAACATGCCTTAAAATATTAATTCCTCTTATGCCACTGTAACTGCTAACAAATTTAAATGATTAAAAAAAGAACACGACATGTCAGTAGAAACAAATGATGATCATAATTGTTATTAATTATTAAACATAAAGCTATAGGCTTCAAATCTGACTTTAATTGTAGATCCTTCAAAAAATGGTAGAATTGCATCAACTCATAGTAATATAATTATTAAACATTATAACAACAACAACAACAAAACTGGAATGATAGAATTATTAATAAATCAATATGAAACCTGTCATGCTTTCCCTCAGAGCTGGATCTACTTGTCAGTAGTGTCAATAAAGCAACACTTTTTGACCAATCAGATTTCAGAATGGATTCAATTGGAATTAGAAGTAAAATAACGAGCTTTACGCGCCAGACAATTGAAATGCTTATTTTAGTTTAAACTGATTTTGGTTATTAACACTGCAATATAATGTTATTCACAGATGAAAGTGTTCTCTCTATGTCTCTCTATTCCTCATACATAGTCCATACATTACACCCATACTATACTGTATGTCCATACCCCTTTTATTTTTGTTCTACATTTTTATCTGTAGCATCCCTACCCCACTCCCCACTGTTTTATGAACCATTCTTATATGTTCCAAATAATATCATGCCCAGGAGCCTTAGGGCTAAAACACAAGCAATGTTTCTCAGTATGACAGGCCGTCTGTTGGTAAAGCAGGTGCTGTTATTTTTCCAAAGTTGCCAGCTTTGTGTTACGTGACAAAGTTTGTTCTGGTCCTTTGAAAGCTCTGAGCAATGTTTTGATCATGGAACGGCACATTAAACAGGCAAGCTACCCTCTCACTCTGCTGTGACAAATCTAAACTTCTGTTTCCAAGACTACCATTCCATTTCACGCAAGCCTTGACAGAGATCAAACATAGCTTCAAGTAGCAAATAGGGTTTCAACCTGAAATCACAGAGCCGAGCCCTGCGTTTTTTATTGAATGAATAAATCATAAGAAATCCTACTGGAAATGACACAAGGAGGAGCAACAAACCGGCAAATCTAATAATCAACTATCCTGCACGTTTTCGCTTAGACTGATCAGTGATTGCACTAATAAGGCAGATGAAAAATTAATTCATGTTATTCTCAAACCGCTTTGGATAACTGTATAAGTTGATAATTGCTCACAAAGCTTTCTCCAATGTGTCAATTAAACAGAAGGCAAAAAAAACTGTATAGTCTGTAACTGGATAATGAAAAAAAACCCAAAAACTATAATCAACAACTATGAACACATGAAAATAATTTACTGCAAAGAATGACACAGTAGGGTATACACAGATAAACTAATCAAGGGCACTAAACAGGTGAGCACGACCAGGTAACAAATCCATAAACCCGTTAATACCTATATTGGCAATAGGACTAGAACAGAAAAGCTCGAAATATGTTTTGACAGAAAACAAAATGAAAAAATTGTGACAATCAGTTAAATGCAAAGACAACAGAAAACGTTAAAAAACAAACAAAAACATTAGATCTTGCTTAATAATGAATGCATGAGGACATTTTGCACTCGTTCACCTTCATTTGTAGGAAAATTATTAGCAACATTGACATTTCTGCTTGCAATTTGTACATATACAGTGAGTCAATTCATGCACCTAATTACTATGAACATGTGCCTTCATGAGTGTATTAACTCCAGATAGTAGAAAATGTCCAGCCCAATATTGAAACATTTAAAACCACACTGACACCATTAAGCAGCCACATTGTTCATTTTCCACTAAGTTTTACTGTATATCATGCCTGATATGATCTAATCAAGCTTGAGTTGTGGCTGTTGTCTGGCAGCGGGTTAAATGCGTCATAGCACAGGTCATGTGTCAGATGAAGATGGTGAGTGTGGGCTGGCACTGAGTCATTTCATTTTCCTCTTTTGGATACGTATAATGGGCTGTAAATCTGTAAATTAATAAGACATGGCAAGAGATAAAACTTCTTCGAATGACGCAGAGGTCTGATGTTTCTTATACGACTATAAGAAGCACCTTATCTGCTGAGATGGATTTAAAACATTCTGGCATAGAAAAATAACATTTTAAATTAATAGTGTAATATGTATCAAATGCTGTAAATTAAGCATTAGTACAGTAGATGGAAAAAACACTGAATATACAGTACAGTGTCTGGTAAAACACTTTAGACACATAAATGTTCCTTTTATTTAGTATTTTACAAACTCAATAGTATAAAGATTTACATTGACCATTCAGCTGGAATAGCTGACATTGCGCTCCAGTTCATTCAAGAGCAGTATAATTGGATTGACTGTACATGAGACAGTCTGCTAATATCTTCTCTCCTGCCCTCTATCTTACATAAGCTTTCATGATAGTGCTGTTCAATTCACTGTTTAATTCTTGTCTGTTTTTGCATCTAGTTTGTTGTATATAAACAAAAGGAACATGCATGTGTCTCAAAAATAATTCCAACATTCCAATCCATTTGATAAGTATTGCATTTAACATAATGAATTGAAATGTTAAGAATATTGCTATTGTTGTGACACATTTGATATCTATTTCACAGAATATTTCCTGATTTCCTTAAAGAGACTCTTAATCCTTTTTATGCCAAAAGCTGTTTGTTGTTGAAGTTTAGTTTAAAAGTTACAATGCTGGGAATGGGAATCCTGTAGCTACCAGTTTAGCACTGTGTAATTTGCATGCCTGAAGCGTCAAGTAAACTGTTCCTTTAAATGTTTTTTGGTTTTATAGCAAGATTTGATTTGATTTCAGTCAGATTCATAGCTAAATGTCACCAATGGAAAAATATTTTTAATACTGTGTGAAAGGTGAATAGGCTATAAATAATTTATTATGAGCTTTTTGTTTATTTATAGTGTTTGACTCTGGAGGAAAAAAATTTAGTTGTGTGTCTAAACGTACAAAGATTAATCAGCTATAGAGAGACAGTTCAACTATTTTCTCATTGTGTAGTGGCATCCAAATGTTTATACAATGACACTGGGAGTTTTAAAAGTTTATTTGGCTGAAACACCAGAGTCTCTCGGCCACCGTAGCCTTAACAGAGTGAATGTGTGTTTATGTGTATGTGTGTGTGTGTTGCCTGGTTGTTCAGCTCATTAATTGTGATTTAAAAGATCATTTAATGTTAGCTAGTATTCATTTGGTAATGCTGTATGTGATCTGTGTTTTACCATTTTTATGTAGTATAAAACGTGAAATTGCTCCCTGGGCCTTTACATCTGCTTTAATCCATACTTTGAGTCTTAGTGATTAATATCAGTCTGGTTTGTTGTGACCGAGGAAAACGAGAATATTTTTCTCCAGGTGATGACAGCCAATCCTATTTAGTAATTCAATAGTCCTCAAGAGGAAACGCGCCATAATGAAAGGTTGTTACTCGGATAAAAAATGCGCTGCTAGGTTGTTTGCGAGTAATCCATTCTCATTAAACATCGCTGACTTGATTTGTAGCTTATGCAGCAATAGACAAAGAATCGCATGGGTAATTGTTGATCGTGTGATTTGTCAATTGACTCCTCACTCTCTGTACTATGAGTCGAACCAATAAGTCATCACCTGCTTGGGTTAACATATTCCCTGCAGTATTGCATGCTGGGTAGGGTTCTGAATACTGGTGACACTTTATGTTTTACAAAACAAATAATGGAAATATATTTGATCATATCTTGCTAGGATTTACATAATGAATAGGGATATGATCATGTGACATTATTGTGTTTTAAAAATTCCACTCTTTTTTTTTTATCATTTATTGTTTATTAAAGAAATAGACAATGTACTTTTGTGCTTTGTATGTATTGTAACTGCCACTCTGAGCAACAATTGTGTGACAGTTAGTGTCAAAAGCCTCTCTACTGCATTTGAGGAGGAAAAATTAGCAGCTTTTTTTTTGTAGTGTAAAATGTTGAAACAATGTTGGAGCCATGCTCAAATAACAGATGTCAAATAAAGCATGTCGGATTCTGCAAGGAGATCTGTCTTTTTTCATCATGCACAACAGCTCCCTGACTTTCCACATGGAAATTTTTCAACGACACTTTGGCAACAACATTCCTGCAGCTCACAGCATCATCCCAAAGTAGAACCTATTTCTTACCAAGCTAAGATTTGATATAAGAAACTGAAGAGCAAAGCAGCTTTTCAGTATATAGGTAAAAATGACTACAACATGAAGGTAGTTCCCTTTCAGGAGCTATAAAATGCACAGCGGTGAAGCCGATGCTAGTTTCTGTTTGTTCAGGAAGCGCTCTTTTTTTTGTCTGTGTTTAAGAAAATAAAAATTAATAAAGAAATATGGAAAAAAGAAATGAGTAAGAAAAGCTAGAAAGACTTTTACCTTTGTAGCTTGCTTGGGAGAGGAGCATGCTCAGTGGGTTCTTAAGGAATTTGACTGTTCGCATTGCAGCTGCATGTCGATGTGGACCCTCTTCAAGGAGGGCACTCTCCCGCACGGCTCTAGCCCCGCTGTTGCTGAGGCATGGCAGCGGCAGATGTCACGGGGCTCGCAGGAGGATCTGGCCGAGGGCTTGGAGATGGGTTTTTTCATTTCACACACCTCACCCATCGGGTCCAGTGCTTGCTCTCTGGGTTCGGAACTGGTGGTTTCTTCCCCCAGTAGAAGTGGCACTGCGGCCCACCTCCCTTCTTCCTTCGAGGGGGCTCTGCATACTGAGGTGTCCAGATCCTGGAATAGCCCATACTCAGCCCGCAATATGTAAATGTAGTGGGGATAAATGAGATTGGTTATGTGGCTATGCCCCAGGTTGAAAAGACGCTAGCTGGCTTTCTCTCTCCCTTGGGTCAGCATCATCCAATAATTTCCGGTTCTCCCCACTAAGCCCTTGCGATTTCAGCTTTGGTGGGCAAGGATTACACAGCAGCAGGTCAGGCTGCTGGTTGCCTCAACATCATGGCTGTGTTGCAGGCTTACCAGGAAGACCTGCTACAGGAGTTGGATGAGGGGTTTGGCTCTGGAGCTGACGATATTAAGGAGCTACATTGTGTAGCCGACCTAGCTCGTAAGGAAAGGGCTAAGGCCATAGGTCAGTCCATGTCAGCCTTAGTAGCCACAGAAAGGCATCTGTGGCTCACCATGTTGGACATTCCTGACAGGGACATGGCCTTTTTGCTGAAAACCCCAATGGTCCCTTCTGTTTTGTTCGGTGATGCTATAGGTGTCAGGTTTCAGGAGGCTTAAAAGTAGGCATTTCAGCACTACCTCCCTCGTTGCACTCAAGGAGCTGCTCCGCGTGCACAGCCCCAGCCGGGTTTCCCTTTCTCATCGCAAAGCCACTCGGACTCCCCCAGCCACTTGCTCTGGGTGATGCTTCAAGCCAAAGCCCAAGGAGCCGACAAACCTCAGGGCCATCATCTCCAGAACATTCTTAAAGCAAATAATGTGTCTGTGCTGCTCTTCCTCGGCATACTGTTGCTGACAGATGGTCACCTCTTCTCTCAGCCTGGCTTCCACTACTCTTTTACATAACTTCATGGTGTGACTGATTAACTTAATTCCCCTGTAATTACTGCAGGTCTGCACATCCTTCTTATTCTTAAAGATCGGTACTAGCACACTACTTCCCCTTTCCTCAGGCATCCTCTCACCTTCCAAAATCTTGTTAAACAAATTGGTTTCAAACTTCACTGCCATCTCTCCTAAACATCTTCATGCTTCTACTGGTATGTCATCTGGTCCAAACAACTTTCCACTCTTCATCCTCTGAATCACTGCTCTCACTTCCTCCTTACTAATCCTATCCACTTCCTGCTTCACCATCTCCAAACCATCCAACCTTCTCTCTCTTATTTCCTCATTCATCAGCTGCTCAAAATACTCCCTTCATCTTCTCAACACACTCCCCTCACTCCCCTCACTAGTCAACACATTTCCATCTCCATCCTTTATTGCTCTAACTTGCAGCACATCCTTCCAAGCTCGGTCCCTCTGCCTGGCCAGTTATTACAAATCCTTTTCTCCTTCCTTAGTGTCCAACTTCTCATACAGCTCCTCATATGCCTTTTCCTTGGCTTTTGCCACATCACTCTTCACCTGCTGCCGCATCTCCATGTACTCCTGTAGACTTTTCTCATTACTTTGTTGATCCCAATTCTGTTTTGCCAACCTCTTTCTCCTTATGCTTTCCTGCACGTCCTCATTCCACAACCACATCTCTTTGTTTCCTTTCTATTTCCAGAATTCACACAAAGTTCCTTTCTAGCTGTCTCCCTTATCACTTCTGCAGTAGTTGCCCAATCATCCAGCACCTCTTCACCACCACTGAGCCCCTGTCTGACCTCTTCCTTGAATCTAACACTACAGTCTTCCTCCTTTAGTTTCTTACCATCCTATTCGTCTTTCAGTCCTTACTCTCCTCTTTTTCTTCACCTCCAAAACCATTATACAGACAATATTTTTGACTTACAATCAGGTTGTCGTAATGTATATCTATCGTAAGTAGAGGACTTACCTGTATATTAATAAATATCAGTAGCTTTCAGTAATTATTTTTTGAGTAAAGGGGAAATAAAGTAAATGTTTGGAAGTTTTTTAATCCTACATATCTAAAAAACTACTACCAACTAGTTATTGGAAAGTATTTTTATTAACACCTACTCTATTTTATTTTAATGCAGCTGCACATTAAAACATAATGTATAATAAAGACTTAATGTATGTCTCATTGATTTAATAAGAAGGGCTAAGATGTTGGTCATGGGTGGTGTGTAAATGCCCTATTACTTATTAATGCCCTTTACTGTATATCTCACAATTTATGTAGGCACCGATGCATAAAAATCATTGTGAAGAAGGTTTTAGGAAAATCTGTTGGTCTTGTAAAAAATTGTGCCAGAAATTTACACAATGCCTCAAATCTTAAATATTCTGGCAGATATCTATCTCTGTCTATCTATCTCTTTGTGCTGGCTTCACACCTCATAAACCTGACAATTTCCTCTATGGAGGTCAGCCAAACTGACCAACCGCCTGATGACTATAGTCGATATGCTACATCTTTCATAATATAGCAGCTGAGCCACTGGTTTGATGACGTGACAGTGGCATGGAGCCAGTGCAGGCAAGTGGCCCAAGTTCCAAAAAACTATCCCACATAATGTCAAAACATTTCCTTAGATCATCTGGCAGTGTCATCAGATGAATTATTTTAAATATGAATATTATGAATCATTTTTCTAATAATATTATTATTATTTTTAATTGTTATATTATATTTCTATTTTCATGTTGAGATATTGGACAGTTGTAAAAAGCATTTTACTGCTGTGTAAGTCACTACAATAAAATGTCATACTCTGTATAAATGTATATGTGATGAATACAATTTTAATTTGAATGTTAACGAGTGCTCTTAATAAAGTGACTGGGAGATTGTATGTTATTTATACAAGCCACAGATACAGGTCAAGACCTTCATTTAATCCTCACTTCAAAAATTATAAAAAATGAGGATCTAAATGAATTTTTTTTGCATCATGGTGGTTGGAGCTAGATATGCTGCATTTCAGTGTGACCTTGAATTATGCTTTTGTCCCCCTAATCATCAGCTGCAGGGTTCCAGTAAAACTCAATTTTAATCGTCAGATTTTTCTGTATCTGCTTTAGTCTTCTGCTCTTGTCACATGTCTACATAGTCTGTGCATTCTGCGAGGTTTTTCAGCTCACCACATTATATAAAGTTTCCATAGCCTTCTTGCCAGATTTGAACCAGTATGACCAATTTCCTTTGACAACAATGCCCACAGAAATGCTGCTCAATGGATTTTTTTAATTCTCAACATTTTCTCTAAACTTCAGAGACAGTTCTGAGTGCAAATCACATGAGATCAGCAGTTTCTGTTAAACTTAAATCAGCCTGTTTGGCGCACACAATAATATTATTCAGTCAGAATAACTGAATTTACATTTACCACTTTCTGATGTTTGAGATGAACATGCATTGGCTCTGTAAGGTTTAGTTTACTGCATCCTGGCTAAGAGGATAACTGCATGACTGACTACATTATCACTGACATCAATAACTGACCTATTAATCTCCAGTAAATAGCATAATAAAAGAGCATAATGATTTATAAGTGTGAGACAGCCACAAATGGAGATGTGAAATTCACTTGTGACAGTTCTAATAAACTTTTTTACACAGTCTCGTGGTTGCTCTTTACCCCTGAACTGCTGCAGTCTCAGTAATAACGGTCGGTCTAGTCCTCTAGATCTTTAAAAAAACAACATACATAGATTTCATTATCAACTTTATTTTAAAATATAATAAGATGTTCAGGTAAAAGAAAAAATTTGTGAGTGCAAACTGAGTGTTGTCTGCATCTTAGGAAAAAACCCTCATCTGTGTAGATCTGTTATCCTATTCACTTGCTTCTTGTTGTTAATTAAATATAGAGAAAACCATTTAGAATGAAAAAAAGGGAACAGTTTTAAAGAAATTATAAAATGCTGGTTATGGACAGAGGGAGGTGTTACTGGCGTGAGTCTTTCCTAACCATCTGTAACTTTCCAATTTGATTAGTATCAATTCTGGAAAATGTTGCAACATTTTTTTTCCAAACATACATTTTAAGTGTCCATCAAATAACTTAGCTTAGCATCAAATAGCTTCCTAAATTTTACTATCAGCATATCCCAGCTAAGATCCAATGCTTTTTATTGTTTATGATTTATGCCTCATTGTAGATGTTCAGTGTCCCAAACCCCTGTTAAAGACCATGAATCTAAATGGCTAGTCATCAATACATATGAAAACTCCCGCCTTCCTGAAATTGTAAATGCTGCTCCATACTGTATATACTCTAAATTATTTTCCCCTTGTTATAATTTCATTGCTATTTTTATTGTATATTTTATATATTAAGTCATATTAAGTCAAGTCGAGTCATGAAGCTTTTATTGTCATTCCTACCATATATAGCTGACGCAGTACACAGTGAAATAAGACAACGTTTCTCCAGAACCCTGGTGCTACTTTAGCCAACATAGAGCTACAACACACAACATGAAGCTACATAACAGAACAAAGAGCAAGGTCTAAGTGTCCTTGCCACATAAAGTGCATCGTGTGCAACCTAGTGCAACAAGGCAGACAAAAACAGTGCAGACAGACAACACAAGACAGTGTGGGACAGATACACAACACACAAAATAATGCCGATCAGTACTGTGCTAAAGAGGACTATAAAAGAGCTATGAACAAGAAGAACTATAAACAAGAGAGTATTTGTAAGCAAACACAATGCAGTGCGAAAACAGCAGTAGCAGCAGTCTAGAGGTGCAAAAACAGCATGTACTGTAAACAGAACATATGATCAAATATAAATGAATAATTAATGGTGGTGGAATGGATTAAGATGAGTAATGAGTGTGTGTTGAGTTCAGGTTATACAGTACAGTAACACACAGTTGATTGAGTGTGTGTGTAAGTTTCAGTTCACAGTGTTGAGGAGCCTGATGGATTAAGGGAAAAAAAATGTTGCACAGTCTGTATTTGACTGCCCGAATGCTTAGAAACCTCTTTCCTATAAGCAGGAGGATGAAAAGTGTGTGCAAGGGGTGTGTGGTGTCATGCACAATGCAGTTGGCTTTGCAGATGCAGCATGTGGTGTAAATGTCCATGATGGAGGGGAGAAAGACTTCAATTATTCTCAACTGTCACTATCCTCTGTAGGGTCTTGTGATCCGAAACGGTGCAGTTCCCAAACAAGGCAGTGATGCAGCTGCTCAAGATGCTCTCGATGGTCCCTTTGTGGAACATGGTTAGGATGGGTGATTGAGATGCCCTTTTCTAAGCCTTTTCAGGAAGTAAAGACGCTGCTTGGCTTTCTTAGTAATCAAGCTGGTGTTGAGTGACCAGGTGAAGTTCTCTGCCGAATGTACACCAAAAAATGTGGTGCTCTTTACAATCTCCATGGCGTATCCATCGATGATCAGTGGAAAATAGTCGCTTTGTGCTCCCCTGAAGTAAAAAAAATCTTTTTAGTTTTGTCAACGTTCAGAAACAGGTTGTTGGCTCTACACCAGGCTGTTAACTGTTTCACCTCCTCTCTGTATGCTGACTCGTCGTTCTTACTGACCCACCATGGTTGTGTCATCTGAGAACTTGATGATGTGGTTCAAGCTGTGCATTGCTACACAGTTGTGAGTCAGCAGAGTGAACAGCAGTGGGCTGAGCACACAGCCCCGAGGGGCCCCAGTGCTTAGTATGGTAGTGCTGGAGATGCTGTTCCCGATCTAGACTGACTGAGATCTCCCAGTCAGGAAGTCAAGAATCCAGTTGCAGAGGGAGGTGTTCAGGTCCAGTAAGCTCAGCTTTTCAGTCAGGTGTTGAGGGATGATAAACAGCATTCGTACGTAAGTGTCCTAACTTTCAAGGTGGGTGAGGGCCGGATGGAGGGTCGTAGAGATGGCATCGTTCATGGAACGGTTTGTACGATATGCAAAATGCATGAAGTCTAGTGAGGGTGAAAGCTGGGTCTTAATGTACCTCATTAAAAGCCTCTCAAAGCACTTTATTACGATGGATGTGAGTGCCACGGGACGATAGTCATTGAGGCAGGAGACTGTACTTCTTCGGCACAGGCACGATGATCCTTGTCTTGAGGCACGTAGAAACAACGTTGCTGCTCAGGGAGATGTTAAAGATGTCAGTAAAGACATCCGCTAGCTGTTCATCACATTCCCTGAGCACTCTGCCAAGAATGTTGTCTGGTCCAGCAGACTTCTGTGGGTTGACTCTGCATAAAGTTTACCTCACTTCAGCTGTGGATAGACAGAGCACCTGGTCACTGGGAGGGGGGGTAGGCTTCCTCGCCTCCACGTTGTTTTGCACCTCAAACCTGGAGTGGAAAGCATTTAACAAATCTGGGAGGGAGGCTTCACGTCACAAGCAGGTGAAGTTGTCTTGTAGTTAATGAGTGCCTGGATGCCCTGCCACATGCACCGGGTGTCTCCGCTGTCCTGGAAGTGGCTGTGGATTTGTTTGGCTGCTCTGAATGCAGAATTTGCTTTTTTCCAGCAGCGCACACACTTTTGCTGTCATTCACGGCTTTATTTATGTGTCATTATTGCTATTTCCTGGTTAGATATTAGCGGAACATTTACAGCTCAGATTCGGGTTTCTCTTTTCAATGCCTGTAGTAACAAAGAACACAGAGCAAAAATCTTTTATTCTCTTGACTGGTTGAGGTCTGCAGCTCCAAAAGCCTGTGCTCCAAAGCGCTTTAGTAGTTATAGTGATCAAAAGCATCAGCATATATGATGTATTGAACCAGTATTTGCAAAACATTTTTTAGAATAATGTGAAACTCCAGCTATTGTATGTGAGAGTTATGCAATGGTATTCATAGATATCCTGCATCAACACACAACAACATTTAAATAAAAACTTGGAAAATGTTTATTTCACACATAGCCTACAATGAGAACAGAATGTTAGACCGGAAGCAGTTTATAGGATTTAAGATGCACAATAGTGTTGCTTGGTTGGGATTTTGTTAGTCTTTTAGTTTCTGTTAGGGTCTTATAATGTAGATAATATACACACAGCAAGTTTAGTCAGGTCTGCATTGCAAAAATATGGCCAAAGGTTTGGGGTCACTTGACCATCACAGAAACATGAGTCTCTTTCTCAAACTGTTACCACAAAGGAGGCAGAGTATTGTTTATGGTTGTGGTAGAATTATATTTACTTTTACTTTGAACTTGGAGACCCCAACAGTTCTAGCATCACAATGCCCTTGTCCACAAAGTAAGCTCTATTTATTTATAGTTGACGGATTGACATGGAGTGATCTGCTATAGAGCTCTGAATCTCAACCCTACTGAAAACCTTTGGGATCAATTAAAATGCTAACTGAAGCATTTTCAGTACCTGACATTATCAGTACCTGACATTACTAATACCCTTATAACCAACACAGTCTCACCTCACATCGTCACATATGTGGCGTCGGACGGCGTCCACATCCGACGCCGAGGGTACCCCCTTCGCGTCGCTTTTCGACGTAGAGGGACGGGAAACCCTTCGCTTTGCTTTTTGACGCAGATGGACGGGACCCCATTTACAGGTTAAGGTTAGGGTTTGGGTTAGGGTTAGGGTTAGGGTTCTGGTTGAGGTTAGGTTTAGGGTTAGGGTTAGGTTTAGGGTTAGGGTTAGGGCTACGGACATCTTCAGGATTTTTCGCATTTTTAAAATTATTCCTGTACACTTATTATGATAGATAATACTTTGTTCAGTGTATAGGACAGCAATCTGCTTAGAAAAGTGCAGCGCACGGGGTCTCAACCGTCTGCGTCGAAAAGCGAGGCAAAGGGAGCTACCGTCTCTCTACGTCGAAAAGCAACGCGAAGGGGGTACCCTCGGCGTCGGATGTGGACGCCGTCCGACGCAACATCCACAGCGTCGATATGTGACGCTGTGGGGTGAAACTGCCCTGTTATAACAGCAAATAAGGACTAAAATGTGGAATATGTTTAAAACAGCACATACAAATCTTATGGTCAGGTCTCCACAAACTTACGTCCATATATTTTAAATGCACTTAATTATTGACAAATTAGTACACACTAATATAATGGCTAAGCACATTAGTGTTCAGATTAAAAGGTCATGAGTAAAACTGCCATACTCCCACTAGGGTTAGGTTTAGGGTTAGGGTTAGGTTTAGGGTTAGGGTTAGGTTTAGGGTTAGGGTTAGGTTTAGGGTTAGGGTTAGGTTTAGGGTTAGGGTTAGGTTTAGGGTTAGGGTTAGGTTTAGGGTTAGGGTTAGGTTTAGGGTTAGGGTTAGGTTTAGGGTTGAGGTTAGGTTTAGGGTTAGGGTTAGGTTTAGGGTTAGGGTTAGGGCTACGGACATCTTCAGGACTGGTCGCATTTTTAAAATTATTCCTGTACACTTATTATGATAGATAATACTTTGTTCAGTGTATAGGACAGCGATCTGCTTAGAAAAGTGCAGCACACGGGCTCTCAACCGTCTGCGTTGAAAAGCGAGGCGAAGGGAGCTACCGTATCTCTACGTCGAAAAGCGACGCGAAGGGGGTACCCTCTGCGTCGGATGTGGACGCCGTCCGACGCAACATCCACAGCGTCGATATGTGACGCTGTGGGGTGAGACTGCCCTGTTATAACAGCAAATAAGGACTAAAATGTGGAATATGTTTAAAACAGCACATACAAATCTTATGGGCAGGTCTCCACAAACTTACGTCCATATATTTTAAATGCACTTAATTATTGACAAATTAGTACACACTAATATAATGGCTAAGCACATTATTGTTCAGATTAAAAGGTCATGAGTAAAACTGCCATACTCCCACTACTGGTCTCCTGCGCATAGCTCTTAACTCTGAACTTGTCAATTAAGACAACTGTAAGTTGGATGTAGTAGAGAGCTTGCCAAAATGCCATTAATGTGAATGCAATTGACAATTAAGTAAATTGCAAGTTGGATGGATAACAGAGCCTGCTAAAATTCCATAAATGTTAATGCACTTAAGCACCGTGCAATGTCGCTTGTTAATGAGTCAGAAGTTATAGTTCCACATTCAGGTATAAATAGTTTTTTGAATAATGCTCCATGCCATTGCTGCAAAGATTAGATTCTACCGGCACATCACTGAATTTCTACGTAGTGTGTTCTTATTGAGGTAGAGTGCTTTCGGTATTGCACTCAGGCTGCCACTGTGTTACAGGATAAAGGATGGAACAAAAGTATCTTCTAAAATCTCATTCTTGCAACCATTCATGCAGAACTGCTCTCTAAGCTCTGAATTGCACCTAATGGTTTTCTCTCAGGTCGTTAAATTTCCAAGTCTAAATGATCAGACTCCATTATATTTTTTCCACGAACACTCTTTAGTTCACTACGGTGTAGTACTTTAGAAGCTTCGAAAATTAACTCATTAATCTAGAATGAGTCACATTTGTCACTGATAAAGATTAATTAGTCGATGTTTATTGCTTCGGCTAAAAGCTTGTACAATGATAATTCTTTGAAATGTTACAAGTAGCCATGCAGTAGTAATAACTTATGACAAAAATGTCATTTACAGGCCTTGTGATACTAACTCCTTATAGTTTGTGATTTTTCTTTTCAATGCTGCATGTTCATGCAAAACAATGTATTTACAGGTTGTTCCATTTAGAGGCTCTCAGGTGTTTGGGTAAGATAAGTTGGGAAAACAGAGGAGAAGTGAATGGAAGACCTTATTATCATTTAAATAACAAGTAAAGCAGGTTTAAAAAGATGTGCAGCTTTAAATGCATAAAAATACCTTTATCTTATTATTATACATTACTATTGGAAAATTTTTACAGAATACATACAAAATGCTCATAACCCAGCCATTAGGGTTGCACAAGCCAGTGCACTCTTAGTGCCAGTCCCAAGCCCGGATAAAAGAGGAGGGTTGTGTTAAGAAGGGCATTCAGCGTAAAACATGTGCCAAATCAAATATGCGGATCAGGAATCAGAATTTCATACTGGATCGGTCGAGGCCAGGGTTACCAACGGCCGCCACAGATATCGTTAGCCAACAGGGTACCAGTGGAAATTGGGCTACTGTTGACCGAAGGAGGGGAAAAAGAGGAGGAAGACCGCTACAGAGACAGCTGAAAATACAGAAGTGTGGAAAAGTGAAGGTTTGGGTTGGTACAGTAAATGTTGGTACTCTGACTGGTAAAGGGAAAGAGGTAGCTGATATAATAGAGAAGAGAAAGGTAGATATGTTGTGTGTTCAGGAGTCCAAGTGAAAAGGGAGTAAGGCCAGAAGCATTGGAGGGGGTTTTCTATCATGATGTAGATGGAAAGAGAAATAGTTTAGGAGTGATTCTAAAGGAAGAGTATAGTAAGAGTGTAGTGGAGGTGAAGGCAGTCTCTAATAGGGTAATGAACATGAAGCTGGAAGTTGAAAGTGTGATGAAAAATGTCATCAGTGCTTATGCTCCACAAGTGGGTTGTGAGATGGAGGAGAAGGAAAAATTCTGGAGTGAGTGGTAGAAGGTGTACCCAGGAATGAACGATTGGTGATTGTGGCAGACTTTAATGGGCATGTAGGTGAAGGAAACAAAGGTGATAAGGAGGTGATGGGTAGGTATGGCTTTAAGGAGAGGAATGTGGAAGGGCAGATGGTGGTAGATTTTGCTAAAGGATAGAAATGGCAGCGTTTAACACATATTTTAAGAAGAAGCAGGATTATAGGGTGACATATAAGAGTGGAGGAAGGTGCACACAGGTGGACTATGTTCTATACAGGAGATGCAACCTAAAAGAGATTGGAGGACAGTGTAGCTAGACAGCATCAGATGGTGGTCTGTAGGATGGTTTTGGAGGTGAAGAAGAAGAGGAGGAGAATGAGGACTGAAAGAATAATAAGATGGTGGAAAATAAAGGAGAAGTACTATAGTATGAGACTCTGGGGAGGGGTCAGACAGGGGCTTGGTGGTGGTGAAGAGGTGATGGATGACTGGGCAACTACTTCAGAAGTAATACAGAGCATAAGGAGAAAGAGGTTGGCAAAACAGAATTGGGTGTTACGTGTCTGCTATTTTTTTTATTTTTTTTTTATACTGCTCTCCCCCTCCCCCCCTTTTTCCTCAGCACTATACTGGCTACAGGTGGAGCTACCGGGTAATTGGAATGGAGGAGAAAAAATTGACAGAGTGATGAGAAAAGTAGGCAGGAGTACAAGGAGATGCGGCAGCAGTTAAAGAGGGATGTGGCGAAAGCTAAGGGGAAGGCATATGAGGAGCTGTATGAGAAAATGGACACTAAGGAAGGAGAAAATGATTTGTACCGAATGGCCAGGCAAAGAGACTGATCTGGGAAGGATGTGCTGCAAGTTAGAGCAATAAAGGATGGAGATGGAAATGTGTTGACTAGTGAAAAGAATGTGTTGAGAAGGTGGAGGGAGTATTTTGAGCAGCTGATGAATGAGGAAAATGAGAGAGAGAGAGAGAGAATGTTGGATGGTGTGGAGATGGTGAAGCAGGAAGTGGATAGAATTAGTAAGGAGGAAGTGAGAGCAGCTATTAAGAGGATGAAGAGTGAAAAATGAAGAGTTGTGGTATTGTATGAGAATGCCAGGTGTGTCAGAGAAGTATTTGAGGGTGGTGCAGGACAGGTATGAGGACAGAGTGACAGCAGTGATGTGTGCAGTAGGAACGACAGACTGGTTCAAGGTGGAGGTTGGATTGCATCAAGGATCGGCTCTGAGCCCTTTCCTGTTTGCAGTGGTGATGGACAGGTTGATGGACGAGGTCAGACAGAAGTCTCCGTTGACCATGTTGTTTGTGGATGATATTGTTATTTGTGTTGAGAGTAGGGAGCAGTTTGAGAAGAGCCTGGAGAGGTGGAGATATGCGCTGGAGAGAAGGGGAATGAACGTCTGTAGAAGTAAGACAGAGTACATGTTTGTGAATGAGAGCAAGGGCAGTGGAGTGGTGCGGTTGCAGGGAGAAGAGGTGGTGAAGGTGGTGGTGTTCAGGTACCTGGGGTCAATAGTGCAAAGTAATAAAGAGTGTGTTGGGAGAAGTGAAGAATAGTGTGCAGGCTGGATGGAGTTTGTGGAGAAGAGTGGCAGGAGTGATTTAGAACTGTTAAGAGTAGGGAGCAGTTTGAGAAGAGCCTGGAGAGGTGGAGATATGCGCTGGAGAGAAGTGGAATGAACGTCAGTAGAAGTAAGACAGAGTACATGTTTGTGAATGAGAGCAAGAGCAGTGGAGTGGTGCGGTTGCAGGGAGAAGAGGTGGTGAAGGTGGTGGTGTTCAGGTACCTGGGGTCAATAGTGCAAAGTAATAAAGAGTGTGTTGGGAGAAGTGAAGAATAGTGTGCAGGCTGGATGGAGTTTGTGGAGAAGAGTGGCAGGAGTGATTTAGAACTGTTAATAGAACTGTGGTGAACCCTGCTATTTTGAATGGTTTAGAGACAATGGCATTAACTCAAAAACCGGAGGTGGAGCACGAGGTTGCAGAGCTGAAGATGTTGAGGTTTTCAATATTAGACAGTAGACAATATTAGAAATTAGTTTATTAAAGAGACAGCGCATTTAGGACGTTTGGAGACAAGATGAGGGAGGCGCGATGGTTTGGACATTTGCAGAGGAGGGACATGGGGTATATTAAAATGTAGAGAATGGAGCCACCAGGAAGGAGGAAAGGAGGAAGACCAAGGAGCATGTTTATGGATGTGGTGAGAGAAGACATGCAGGTAGTTAGTTTGAAAGAGGCAGATGTAGAGGACAGATGGGTATGGAGACAGAAGCTGAAAAAAGAAGAAGATGCACTCATCCAGATTAGTGTGTGCCTTCAAGTGGGCAACATCTTAAAGATGATCCAAAGAAATAGGAATACTCTAACTGGAAAATAGGAATAGAAAGGAGAAGTGTCATAACAGAGGGTGTGAATAATGTACTTCTAATTTACTAATACTGCAGTACAACAGTGGAGTAAAATGGTATCATTTGTAGTTATGTAATATATGATGTAATATATTTTGCCTACATGCCTACAATGATTTGTTTTCCTAAATCTATTAATGAACTTTAGCTTCATGATTTAAGTTATGCTTGAAAAAAACTTACAAGTTTTGAAAGTGAATCTGTTTCTGAAAAAAATCATAACGTCTATGTCTAAGAGATGCGATGGTGATTATTCAGGAATGTCTCAGGAATGAATATACAAAGAGGATGAATAAAAAATCCATTATTCAAATTCTTTGTTTCTTTTCTTTTTTTTTTTGTTCATATTTTTTGTTTGTCGAAAGGCGCTTCTGACCTGAGTAGGAGTAGTGTGATTTGAACATTCAAGTGCTTGGATGTTGATTTTTTTTCTGTTCTTTTTCTTCCTGAATGACTCAAGTGTCCAAAATAGAAAGAAATTATACAACCCAAGCTGCAATCCTTTTAGAAAATATATAACGATGCGCATATCCTTATCATCAGACAATATTAACTTTCGAAATAAAAGTAATTCTGTCTGTCTTCTCCGTCTTGTTACCTCTCCCCATAAAAAAGATCTAAATTTGTTTTGCTCCCCTGTGCCACCTGTAATTATTATCTGTCTCTTTTTATCTTCTTTATTTGATCGGAGACTTCACAAATTCTTTTGCTTTCCTTTGCAATTACAGATGCATGTGCATCGTCTGCACATCTGTACGTCTGAAGGAAAAACTCAAAGCTATTAAGCATATGGCCTAATTTCAGCTTTGGGCTTCATTATATTTGCTTCGGGAAATGTATTCATTGTTTCAAAACTCAATTCATTACTAGACGTCACTCCAGTCTCCCCAATTTTAATTTTAACAGTCTATCAGACTAAAAATGCCTTAGCTCTAAGGTGTATGTTACTCCCTTGAGAAAGCAATTATTGGGGTCTGCCTCTTTCCTTCTTTTTTTCTTTGCGTTATTACTTCTTGCTACTCCCTGTAGTACATGCGAACATTCTTACACCTGTCTCTCAAAAGTCTGTCACTGAAAACCATTAATGAATTACTGTGTGTCAGAATAAGTGGGTGATTGTCCATGCCAATGTGTGTCAAGACAGGTAAGGGCGAATCCTCAGATACTTACTTTCACAAAGATTATAAAAAAAAGAAAGAAAGATGTGTTCAAATCGAGTTACAGTTTCTCAATCTGAAGGAAAGTGTTTCTCTGAGATTAACATAAAACATCCCAAGTAAAGTGATTGTAGTGACATTTAATTGTAAGATGTTCCATTTAAACTTGCAGTCAATGACATCTTGCTAACTACTGTGGTGGAGTCATTAATAGCGATTCTATAGAGGAAAGGTTATATTACTGTACTATGGCAATGTCTGTTGGTATAAATGAACAATGAAAATTTGTGGTTATTTTATTTCTGGCTTTCAATCAGATTATTTAATTTGGTCTTTATAATTCTGTTGTTTATGTTTTTTTTTTTGTTTTTTTTCAAATTTAAACTTTATTGGTCAAATACACAATCATACACAATGTGTCATGCAGAGAAATTGATTTTATGCCTGGCAATGACATTAAATATATAATCAGCTGAATTTTCATAAATTATAAATGAATTCCATGAAAATCCATGCTAATTCTATTAAATAAATATATAAAGTTGCAGTATATTAAAGTTTAATATTTTCTTTAATCGTAAATGTGATCTATGTGAATTCCTTTTAATGTTTTACAGTGGAACTGGTACTGTAAGTGACAGTAACAAGAAGTAACTTACATACAAAGACAATTGTCATAATGTTCTAAAATGATTCAGCCTGAAAAGTATTCCATTACTTTCTAATTTTTCCCTCTCCACCCCATTGCTACAGTCACAAAATTGTTTTATGTAGATATATTTAGATATAAAACAATGATGCTTAACACCTAAAATAAAGCATTACCTTCCAAACTAAAATAAAAACATGTATCTCTTCCCATACCACACTCCCTCTGATCCTCAAGCACTACTAGAATTGTCGCACCGTCCTTAATCCATCAGTGTGCAGGGAAGTCATGCATCAGGTTTCTGCTCTGTGGTAAATTGAACTTCCCCTTGACGTCCGAGCAGCCATGTAACTAGCAGTCTGATTGTATTCTTAGTCTGTCATTTAACGAACCAGTATCGGGATGTAAGATGTCTGGATAAGGGTGTCTGTCAAATACTATAAATGACTGGGCATGGTTGTAGAATTTAATTAGATACTGGGGAACCTGCGATTTTGTGATCAACCTACTTTATTTTTCATTTTTTAACAAACAAACAAAAATTCAGACTCTAGAAAGTCAATTTTGGGTGCAAATTTACCTACTGATTAGCAGTGGTCTGCATATTTGATTTGGAAAATGGTTTTCTACCTAACACAAACCTCTCATTTTGTCTAGGCTTAAGACTGGCAAACGCCAAAGTAGCAGTTTTGGTTCCCTGCCCAGGAACCAAACCCAGGCTGTGGCTAAGAGAGTGTTGGATTCCCAGCTAGTAGACCCCCAAGGAACAATTTGATAAGCAGTTAGAGTGTTGAAGTTTAAATGATACAATTGTATTATATTAAACAGTATTAAATGAATGAACAAATCAGTTTAAATGGGTACATTAAAATTTTCCTTTTTTAGCAACTTAGTCACAAAACATCTGGCAGGAATTTGAATAGCTTTTGAAAATAGTGTTAGAACCAACTGCCCATGACAAAGGCCACAATTTACCATTCCTATTGCCAAACTATACACAGTAAACACCACGGATGCTTTTCTCTTTTTTTAATACCAAAAACTTCACATATCAACTGGCAGTTGAAGTGTAACTATTCACACCTGCAGTCTTAGGATATAAAATCAATAGCAGGTCTGAACTGGTTCTTAAGCATTATGAAAAGACATCTGAAATGGCCCATTAAAAGCGTAGAGGGAACCAATCTAGCTTCAAGCTATTAGCTTTAACTTAAATTTAAATGTGGAGAAATTATTTCATGTCCTT
>MU551695.1:4808787-4835374 GCA_024362625.1 Silurus asotus | reverse complement strand
TTCAAATATCATCACTCTATGCATACACATAGAAAATTATTTACACTGGACTGTAATTTGTTCTTTTATTTACAATTCACAAAAACCTTCAAAGCAAAAAGTTCATCCACTAGGCTAGTAAATGTGTTTGTCTTTTGTGTAGGAGAGATGAAGCAATTAAGCTTTTATTGATAAACAAGTCTGTTAATATACTGAAGCCATTGGAGCTGTTCAGGATTCATGCAGTGATGCTAAAAGATTCTGCCCCTGCTTCATTATTTGAGGTGCTAGGGATAAAAACTGGTTGGTTTAAAGGAATAACAGATTTCATAATCAAACACACAGATACATTTGCACACAAATTGTTATTTTTTAGCCGTCACACAACTTATCCTAGTAGGTAGTTACAGTTAAACTGAATTCCGTTTTTAAAAGAACTCTGGAAATAGGTTGCTTTAAACATCTTAGAGACCAAACCACAGATTTTTTATGGATGAATGAAATCATTAACTAGTATCATTTAATCTCAGACACGATCATGTTGAGATTGGGACTCTGTTGGGGGCAAAATTATTACTTCCAGGACTTCTTGTTCTTCTGAATACTGAAGATACTTCTTAATGGCATTGTAAGTTTGGGTTTGTTTTCCTGCTGCAGAATAAGTTTAGGGCCAATCAGACACCTTCCTGATGCATGATAGATAAGTATATGCCTTTATTTTTCAGCATTGAGGACACATTAAACCTGATCAAATCTCCAACTTTATTTGCATAAATTCAGCCCCAAATTTGCAGCAAACCTACTGCCATTTTTTCCTGCACCCCAGTGTTTTCATGCATAGTCGAGTCGCTTAGTTGTGGTTCCATGCGTTAGGTGTGGATTTTTGCCCACAATTCTTCCATGAAGACCACTTCTGGCCAGAATGCTCCAGACAATAAATGGGTGTAGGTTCGTCCCTCTCGTTTCCACCAGTTCTTTGCTGATGGCACTGGCATACATGGAAAGTATGATGTGTCTTTCATCCTTACATTAAGTTTCCTCGGTCTATCACTACATCCACAGAAAACTAGAACTAAAGAAACATAACTGATTCGTTGTGCTTTTTTAAAAATTGTTTAAACAGCACATCTTGAAACTCTAGTCTGCTTTGACATCTTTGTCTGGGAGAGACCTTACTGATGCAGTATAGATACCTTGTGTCTTGTTGCATGGGTTTGTCTGCTCCTCACCCAGTTTAAGCCTCCTTCACAGCATTTATTATGTAGGTTAAAACACAGTCATTAACTGTAACAGAGCAGTTAATGACTGTGTTTCAACCTACATATTAAAATTATGTTCATTAGCACCTGCTTTGTATTATTGGTTATTCACACACCTGACTCTGATTCTACAAAATACCTGACCTGGTCCATGTGTGAAACAAACAAACTTTGCAAAAGTAAGAATTGAAAGCCAAAGAGTGGCCACACAATTACTGATTAGTTATCCAATTTGTTAATCTGTCAACTTTTTCAAAAGCATCACATCATTAACTTTCACTCTTACTAAGTTTACCATTATAGAATATATTGCTTAATCACATACAGTAGTGAAGTGCACATTCCACCCTGCCACACACTGTTATTGCACTTCTTATCAGAATGCACTGAAGAAGATTACCGTGTCAGAACAAATAGGGGGCGCTCACCCTATTAAAATGACCTTGCCGCTAGACGGGAAAGATTTGCTCACTTTTGTATTACAGGAAAGTACTTGTTTTGAAAAGTAAACAAGAGATTTCACCTTGAAGGAAAACATCTGCACCCTGCTTGGGGAATTCATCAAATTTTTCCTCTTGAGGGTTTATTTATTTATATATTTTTGCCTTTGCTATAAATTGGCTGTGCTATACCACTTAGTAATTGTTTAACATAGAACGAAGTAACAACCATTAACAAATCAGGTATCAGAATCTATTCCCTAATAGCTGGTGAAGCACTGACGGCTTTCAAACCATCTCTCAGCCAATCACTCTATTTATCTGCCACAGTTTAAAGGCCGGTCCGTGAAAATATTGTCCGACACTAATCCCATCCGTGACGCAAAAAAACACTGCTTTAAATGCTTGTGTGATTTTTTTGCCTAAAACAAATGTCAAATAATTGTTTCGTAAAACCCTGGTTTTGATTGTTTACAGTTAAAATATTATTTAACAATATTTTGGTAAATAAATGTGTTTTTTAGCAAAACAATCATAAATAAATTACACCTTGAAAAACTTTTTCAAATGTTAACGATGCATGAAATTTGATAAAATGTTACATCATGTTTTTAATCTAATCTCCACCAAATATCTGCACAACAAATTAAATCAGTCAATGCAATTTAATCAGTAAATGCAAAGTTAATGCATTTATTATTGTTTAAGATTTCTCAGTAAAGTTAATACATGCTAATATAAAAATCTGCAAACTTACAATTTAATAATAATAAATAATTGAAATAAATAAAAAAAGGAATAAATGAAAAGAACTTCACATTTTAAAACGATGGAGGTTTATGTTTAATATCTTGTATATTTAATTTCCAAGAATCTGTATCATAAGTCCCTTCTTTATTGTAAGAACATTTTTAAAACATTGACCTTGTTAACTACTTAGTACAGCAGATCAGTTTTTCCTCATGTTTAATCTCTTCTATTGAAGCATGTCCACATTACACGCTGATAAATCTGTTCTAAAATGGATCTTGAAGTCTTGCCATGTCAGTTCTAGCTCAAGTGAACACCATTAAAAAAATGTTGGACATAACAAATACTTTGAAATACGTCAGTTTTCCAAAGATTCTACTTTTTACCCAAGTTTTTGTGAAAATTATATAATTTGCAAAAAAATATTTTGTGTATAACTTTGGAGAATAATATAGCATAATTAGGGTATTTATTAATATTTTTATATTTATAGTTTGTCCATTTTTATAATTTATAAGTTCTGTGTTATATGACATGGGATCAATTGTCTGAACTTTACTTTACTTTAACTAAACCTGTATTGTTTTTGAAAGCCATTGACTTAGATATGAAACTTTAATTATAAATTACAGCCAAAATGTTCAGTGTGGAAAATCATGTGGTTTTTATCTAACAATATTGTACAATATAGATATTTTTAATCTATATCAAGGCAGAATTCAATATGCCTTACATGTCAACAACCCCAGGTTATGATATCTTGAAGTACAAGGCAATACTAATCTCATTGAATGCCATGTTGCCATTGTTGGAAGTAAAGTGTATGAGTGTTTACATTTAGAAAATGTGACTGTTTTTCCTACTGATGGATATTTCACCCACGGGCCCTCCGACAAGGACGGATGTGGGAGGAAGTGGAGGCAACTGAATAGAATCACGTTTCTGCAATCACCTGTTCAAGCTGCGATGCTGCTCACTGCATGTTAAAAGGGTAAGCAGCCCTGGAGAGGCACATACCTCCAAACGGCTATTCATCTTCATGACATTCGTTCAGCTAGCTTTTCCCCCTCACCTTCTTTCTATTTATACAGCATTCATTCTTTCTCCCTCCCACCACAGTCCCAATATTTCTTTGCTCACCTATTTTTTGAGAAAGAAAATTTTATTATATTAAAAAAATGTATTATCTTGAATATAGTGTATAACTCCTATACTGTGTTTCTTCATGCAACATATGTTTGTTTCTCAATTATGGTATATTTCATAATACATTCTAAATTTTCTAATAAAACCTAGCATTCAGGTTTCTTTTAATCAGAATAGTATAAAAATAGCTAGCAACTATTCTTCAACTAGACCAACTATTCTTGGACTTCCAATTTTAAAAAATGATAGAAGATTCTTACATTTATTTGCACTGAATTGCCATTCCAAAGACTGAAAGTAAATGTCATTGATGACAGACTTTGGATCCTTGATGAATGATCAATTTGATTTATGCAGTTAAGGGATTTCATGTATTAATTGAGTATGTTTTCATATTAAGCTTTGCAAAGGAATATACCATGTGTGCAATTAAAACAGAGCGATAAACTTTGGCTGAGGTAAGGCAAAAGTAAACATGCTTTTCTCTGCAAAAAGTTATACTAGCAATCAGATATTAAAAAACTGTGAGGATTAGTTACGCATGATAATACGGCATTTTTTTAGATTTTGGATCAGACAGATTGAGTTTCAAGCATGAAAATTTGCACTCTTTGTAATTGATTTTTACATATAAATATACTCACATACATAGATTTTATTTAAAATGTGTATAAATAGTTAGTGATATTTTCTGAGTGTGGAAAATTGAGGAGATATTCTGTGAGAAGTATTTGTTTGGAACTTGGAGACTAGTGTAAGCACTTTGTGACAGTCCAACATAAAATTGCTTTTTTAGCAATGTTACGTTTTCAGTACATTAAACACCATTATATTGTGTCAGTATATATTTAATTATACATTATTAAATGCTTAACTTTAATAGAGGTAAAACACATGCTGCTGTTGGAAAATAATTAACTTTGTGGTAAATGGTAATTGCTGTATTAAAGTGTTTCTCATGCAGGTTTCTCATGTTTATATGCAACATACAATGCAATTTAACAGATTTTATCAAATTATTAATCAAATTGCAATAACAGTTAATACCAGTGAGTCCTGGTGAAATATATGTAGCATTGTCCCATTTCACTTTACAAGGTTCTTTTTATATTTGTAGAACATAACTTATTATATGCATGTTGGTCTGTATAAGTAAGTTGGTCTGGAGCATTTAGGAATATCATTAACACAATGCCAATGAGGATCTTAGAGTTGTTGCTGGCATTAATCTGGAAATGGGTATAAAGCCATTTCAAAACAATTTGATGCTCGTCATTCTACAGTGAGAAAGAATGTTCACAAGTGGAAAACATTCAAGATAGTTGGCAATCTTTCCAGGAGTGGACACCTCCACTCCATTGAGTTACATCTCAGATTATACTTCAGTTAACATGTTAGGTATGAACATCCATGACAGTACAAATAGAAAAAGACTGAACAAGTATGGCTTATTTAGAAAGGTTGCCAGGAGAATTTTTTTTTTTTCTAAGAAGAACATGGCAGCACAGCCTAATTTTGCCAAGTTGCATCTGAAAAACTACTAAATATACAGAAAAACAAATATAAATTGTTCTCACCTTTTTACAATATACTTAATGAAAGATTACGTAAGCAAATGCAATGTAAAACTATAAATCACATTACACAAATGAGTGCAAGCGTTAACACTCCACTATCTTAAACTTTGAAATGATACCAACTAGACATTGTGTGTGTCAGAGAACCACCAGCCACACCTCACTCCAAGGTTCACACTCTTACTCAGCCTCTCCCTGCTCTAATCACCTACACCTGTTCCCAATTTACCTTTCCTCTTTAAAAGGTCCCCATTCCATCCCTCACTCACGGTCGGATCTACTAGTTGCTACCATAGATTACCTTGACTTCCTTTCACTTGGGTTCTCAATGCTTCCATGCTACTAGCTACACTTCGAACGAGGCACTCACAATAAGTCTGTGTTTGCATGTGTAGAATAAATAAAGACTTCTGTTGTACTCCCAGTTTTTATGCCTGGTCTATCCGTGACAGTGTGCTAAATTTTTCAAATGTTCCACTGTTATTTGTAATGTGATCCAAAAAAATATATAGATAATTAATTCACTAATTATTATTCAGAATGCTGAATAATTGTGACAAGCATACATTTATTAAATCTTAGTCTAAAAACTCTAAAAGGTTAGCCTCTCATTATTTTGGTCTTCTCTTTTAAGTTGTAGCTTTGTGTGTGCGTTTCCTTCATTTCTGTTTTTATTTCAAGTTCACTTTTTACTGTTGGTAATTTTATCCCTTTCATAACACTTTGAAATCTCAGTTCTCGTAATCGTGGCTTTGAACCTGTTAGTCAAGTCTAATAGAAGTCATGGAAAGTTCAAAGTAAACATAAGTTTAATTTTTAATTGAGGTGCATTCAATTAAAAATTAACCACCACGGGTCAGTAGTGATGTTTTGTTTGCTAGCAGTTCATGGGGAAAAATCATTAGTACTAGTACTTACTAGACACTATATAGGTTTATTGAAGTAATTGTAATGTAATGTAGAAAAATTACTGGCTTATGATTTCTTACTGCTAATTTATGAAGTATTAAACTTTTATTTAGGAAACGTATTTTTTAAGTATTACCAGAAATGTGACTATTTTACGTGTGTAACTTGGATCAATATAACTATCAAATGAATGCTAAGACAAGTGTGTAATGGTAAACAGGAAAGAAGTAGTTTCTTGTAGTATTACTCCACTACATTTTGAAAAAAGCATGCCATTATTTACTAGTTTTAAATAATTTACTGTTTATTAGATCAAATGTCTTCTTTAAAGAAGCATGATGTAGACAACACTGAATTACATAAATTGTTAAAATATAGTGTACATACATCAGTACTTTTTATACTCAAGTTCATTTAAGAATGGTCAATAAAGTATTTTGTACTTTAATTATAGTAATAGTCATATTGGAGATTTACTCAAGAATATGAATGATGTACCAGGTCCACCTGGGCATTGTGCATTGTGACACAATAAGCATTTTAATCATAGTAATCTTTTTCCCCTTTGATTTTTGTCTTTGTGTAATTGAATTCATATATATATATATATATATATATATATACTTAACTTGCCGGTATCTACAGTCAGAGGAATCATTAAGAAGTTTAAAACAACTGGAACAGTGACAAACAAGGCTGGAAGAGGTCCCAAGTTTATCTTGCCACAACGCACAGTGAGGAGGATGGTAAGAGAAGTAAAAAAATTTCCCAAGCTCACCGTCACAGAATTGCATCAAAGAGTGGCATCTTGGGGTCACAGAGTCTCCAAAACAACCATCAGACGCTCTCTACATGCCAACAAGCTGTTTGGGAGGCATGCAAGGAAAAAGCCTTTTCTCACTAACACTCACAAACGTAAACGTCTGGAGTTTGCTAAGCGGTACTGGGACTTCAACTGGGATCGTGTGCTTTGGTCAGATGAGACTAAGATTGAGCTTTTTGGCAACAAACACTCTAAGTGGGTCTGGCGTAAAACAAAAGATGAGTATGCCGAAAAGCACCTCATGCCCACCGTGAAGTATGGTGGAGGATCTGTGATGCTGTGGGCCTGTTTCTCTTCCAAAGGCCCTGGGAACCTTGTTAGGGTGCATGGCATTATGAACGCTTTGAAGTACCAGGATATTTTAAATAAAAACCTGATGGCCTCTGCCAGAAAGCTGAAGATGGGTTGTCATTGGGTCTTTCAGCAGGATAATGATCCAAAACATGTGGCAAAATCTACACAAAAGTGGTTCAGCAGTCACAAACTCAAGGTCCTCCCATGGCCATCTCAGTCCCCAGACCTCAACCCAATCGAAAACCTGTGGGGCGAGCTAAAGAGAAGAGTGCATAAGAGAGGACCCAGAACACTGGATGATCCAGAAAGATTGTGCAAAGAAGAATGGTAAAAAATCCCTCTCTCTGTGTTCTCCAATCTTGTGAAATGTTATAGGAGGAGATTAAGTGCTGTCTTGTTGGCAAAAGGAGGTTGTACAAGGTATTAACATCAGGGGTGCCAATAATTGTGGCACACATGATTTAAAGGGTTTTTTTTTTTTCTAAATGTGTGATTTTTTTACCACCAAAGTAATGTACTTAAATAAAAGGTTGGATTTTTCTCTTTTTTTTTGCATTTGTGTTCTATGTTGTTTAAAAAAAAAAGGAGAATTTTTTTAAGTGTTTTTATATATATATATATAAATGTAGAAATTTACACTTTTTTGTTGTTTATTATTTGTCAATAAATTTTTCTATGTACTTGCTTTCCTGACAGCTTTTCCCTTTATAAAAGTCAGCAAATACTACCTACTTACACATTCTTAAACATATGGAGCAGGATGTTAAGTGTTTCTTTTTTGTTTAGAGCGTCAACCCAAAATTCTTACAGTAAATCAAACACAGATAATATAATGCTAAAACTCAGCTAAAATTTTGCAGGGGAATAGCTGGAGAAAAAAAACCTCAATTAACTATACACCACCTAAAAACATGGACGCACAGTCATCGAGAGTCAACGCTACACGAATCTCTATGTAATCATCTGCTCTGATGACTCACACTTCCTCTACTGCTTTCCTTTGTATAAGTGCTTAGATCATATCCTGTGTTAGCTGGAAGAGCTTGGTGTTAATAAGGCTTCTGGAAGAACTTCCTAGTTAGATGCTGGCTCACGGTGTTGAAATCCTAATCTAGTAATTATCAGAGCAATCCATTTTCTGGTGTGATGTTCAATTGGTGCTTGGAAAAGGGCAGATGGAAGTATGCTAAAATGCTAAGAATAGAGTGTCTCATCAAAAAACCTTTTTTTTTACCTTGGTGGAAAGGTGATTTTAGAGTGCTACATTAAGTGCTCTGTGATTATGATGATATGCTGTAAAATGGAAGGAGCCTTGGTATCTGTGGAGCAGCAGGGGAATGGTTTTCTTCCTACCTGGAAGGTCACACATACCAAGTTAGGGAGTTGACCTTTGCCACACGCAAACTCTTCACTGGTGTCCCACAAGACTCAGTACTTGGTCTACTCCTTTTCTCCCTATATAATCACTTTCCTGGTGAAGTCATATTTTCACATGGGTTTTCTTACCACTGCTATGCTGATGACACTCGTCTTCTCCTTCCTTCCCTCAGTTACCACAGCTTCTGCTCAGATCTCAACATGCCTGGCAGACATATCTTCATGAGTAAGTGCTTATCAACTGAAACTCAACCCCAGCAAAACTGAACTGTGGGTCATCCCAGGAGACACATTTCCAGGTAAGGAGCTTAGAATAACTCATCACAACTCTCTGATATCCCCTTCAGCCACTGCTCACAAGATCAAGGCAACTATGGACAAGCAACTGCCCTTTTTTTTTTTACATGTTGCTAATGTGGCTCGTTCTTTTCGGTTTCTTTTCTACAACATCAGAAGTATTTGATCATTTCTGTCCACACAGGCTGCTCAGGTACTTGTTCAGTCTCTTGTCATTTTGAGAGTGGTCTTTTGATATGCTCTCCTGGCAGGTCTACCACTGAATGCTATTCTTCCACTGCAGATGATCCAAAATGCAGCTGTGCAAAATGTGTTCAACCTGCCAAAGGTCTCCCACATCATTTTACTGCTGCGCTCCCTCCACTGGCTTCTGGTATCTGCATGCATCAAATGCAAAACACAGATGCTTGCCTAAAAAAAAAAAAAATGGACCAGCACCCTCTTACATTACAGACCTCACAGATTTCCCTCTTTGCACTGCACCACGCTGCCTGAGTTCTTCTCGCACTGTTTGACTGGTCCCACCTTCTCTCAGGATAGAGGTAAGTATAATTTAAGGCCTCTCTCTGTTCTGGCACCAAGTTAGTGGATTGAAATTCCCATAGATGTCAGAGTCACTGGAAATCTTCAAGTGTAGGGTAAAGACTCACTTTTCCCTGTTTACTTTGTACTTCCAGAAAACATTGTCGGTGACAACAATCCACCGTGCCATTCGCCATTGCCCGCTAAAACTCTATAGGTCAAAAAAGAAGCCATATCTAAACATTATCCAGAAGCGCAGGTGTTTTCTGTGGGCCAAGGCTCATTTAAAATAGACTGTCTAAAATTTAAAATTGTCCAAACTTTTTTGAGATTTGTTGATGCCATTAAATTTATGTCATCTATGTTGTATTCTGAATAATTTGAAATTTTAAACTTCCACATCATTGCATTCTGTTTTTCTTCACAATTTGTACAGTGTCCCAACTTTTTGGAAATCAGGTTTGTAGATAGATAGATAGATAGATAGATAGATAGATAGATAGATAGATAGATAGATAGATAGATAGATAAACATGATTAAAAGATAAATGCTCAATTAAGTAATCAATACTATATATTGATCAATAAAACAAATATTAAACTACAATGATTCAATATACAAGTCTGAATTTTTTTATTTGAAATTGATTGCTGTACAGTATGCTGATCATCTGTCACACATCCTGCTTGTTTTTGCTATGCATATCTAATAATGTATTTTCCCCATTTTATAAATAAACAGTAGAAAGCAATTGTTTGTTCATGCTTACTTTGAAATCTGGCCCAATAAAGTCTCCTGTTGTTCGTGATAAAATTTTACACATTCCAAGAAATGCCTGCCAAGAAGTCTATAGCAAACTCAAATATTCTCTCTGTACCACAACTGTGGTGAGCAGAGAAGCATCTCAGTATACAAAAAACATTGTACTTTGAGCTAGATGCGCTACAATGGCAGATTACCACATAGAGTAAGGTTTAAATTTCTGTAAAACAAGAACAGGAATACTGTCATGGGCACAGAATCCACAGTTAAATATTAGACAAAGAAAATCAGCCTGGATGAAACTAAAGGCTTCCTGTCAGCTCAGACCAGTTTGGTCGTTCTCCTGAGCTTTTTGTAAACAACAGGTTTCTACTTTTCACACAATTCTGTGTAAACTCTAGAGACTGTTGTATGTGTGAAAATCCCAGGAGATTGGCAGTTTCTGAAATACTCAAACAGCCATGCAGGCAAGCAGCCAACAGCCTAACCTGTATCTGCTTAATTTTAGGCACTGCAATATATTTTCTTTTCAGTTAGTTTGTTTAGCACAGGATAACAAATATAATTGATTTGCAAAGATAGCCCCTGGTTATATGTCTTGTGTTTTCTATTATGTCATTTCATTTGACTGCCATATGCCTAATTTTTGTAGTTAAAAATACTGTAGTATTGGGTCACTGTAGAAATGTATATCAATACAGTTCTTTTTATATATATTTATATTAAAAACAATAATGTTTATTAATTCCTAATGAACATGTTGGCTGTCTTGTTTCTTCGTGAATTTTTTTCATGTGTAAATTTAGAAATAACCTTAGTATAAGCATGCCTTTTTAATCCTTACAATTATGTGTTGATTTTGATCGATATTGGAGAACAGCATTCTGTTGAAATCTCCAAAAATCAAATCAAATCAAATTGTATTTATAGAGCGCCTTACAGCAACCAAAAGGAGCACAAGGCACTTTCCAAAAAACAACAATAGACAGTAAAATATAAGAACATAATGTGCATATAATAGCAGTTGAATCAGGGGCTACGTGTTAAAAGCTTGTAAGAATAAATGAGTTTTAAACTGCGATTTAAAAACACTCAGAACAGTGACGCATCGTATGTGTGCTGGAAGTGCGCTCCACAGCTTTGGTTAAAAAAAAAATTCCCAAGTCTAATAACCAAGTCTAAAGCAAAATTCAGAATTCTATCCAATCAGTCTCCACTAGACTCAAGAGACCAGCAGTTGCAGTGCAGCCCCAATGATTTAACATCATAAATTACAGCTTGTTTAAATAAAGCTTGTGTCTATAGGAGAAGTTGAAACCAAAACCCACAACTAAACAGTGCATTTATCTCTCTCTCTCTCTCTCTCTCTCTCTCTCTCTCTCTCTTTCTCTCTTCTCCCAGGAAATGACTAATCATGACATGACTAATCAGCATCACTGTAATTATTGTCTTGACTCTATAAAAAAGAGATCAACAGGAGGTTCAACAAAAAGTGACCTTAAATTTGCAGAAGGGTAGAGCCATGTTTAATGAATTGGGACTAGTGGCAAGAAAGTACATCAATCCATATCCAACACCAACTAAGGCTTTTTGTACATTTATCTTTTGATTATTGTCATTTACTGGTATCTATATTGCATTTTTTGGAGATATTCATCTATTTGTATGAGGGAGAGTAGAGGCTTTCAAATCGGTATTATCAGTTATAAAAGCAGACACTATGCAGTATATAAAAACTGATATATTGATTCAAGATATACAGTAAGTATTAAATCATATACCTTTGTTTCTTGTTTATGTGTAAAATAATAGAAGTAAACATTGACAAGCAAGGAGAAACTGCTCCTCGAAGTAGCTTTGAATTAATCCCATTTTCTCCTTGCTTGCTAATGTTTACCTTTGTTATTTTCTTATATTTAAAGGTGAACTAATTGAAATAAAAAATGGTTTAAAGTAAACTGAGAATTTTACACATGTACAAGAAACAAAGGTATAATATTTCATACTTCCTGTATATCTTGAATGACAGGTGTGTCATCCAATGGTAAGTTTCCATTCACAAACTATATCTACCTTTCCCGGTTTGTCTGAATCGTCATTGTGTTTTTTTTATTTTTGTTCATTTGTTTTGAAGTTGTTATTTTGTTTTTGTATTTGTTCACTAGTTTTTGCATTTGTTATTTTGTTTGCGGGATTGTTATTTTGTTTTTGCATTTTTATTTTGTTTTCGGATTTGTTAGTGTTTCTTAATTTGTAAATTTTTTTCTGATTTGTTAATGTGTTTTGCACGTCTCGGCCACCGTAGTATGAGGACAGTGTCACAGCAGTAAAGTGTGCAGTAGGAACGACAGACTGGTTTAAGGTAGAGGTTAAATTGCATCAGGGATCGGCTCTGAGCCGTTTTGTAATTTAAAATGAGAACAAACTGCATAAGACAGACATCTTGAATAATCATAGTCAGCTGCTCAACATTTAACAGATGTTTTTAGTTGTCAGTTTATGCATAGTGCTGTAAACTCTCTAGCGTTACCACTGGGTTAATTTGGACTAATTTAAAATTAGGTTAATAGAAATAACATTTAAACCTGTGTGTCCAAAGTTTTCAAGACTAGGCATCCTAAGCCCCTAAAATGCTGCTGCTCCTCCTGTTATTATTAAAACTAATATTATTTGTATTATCATACAGCATTTATTGCCAGTAGCATTTACATATTTACTTTCATAAATCATATTGCATTTATTGACTGTTTAGTCTAAGGATTGTGTTGTGCATGTGTCAATGAGCTGGTGATGAAGAGAGATCTTGAGGGAAACCACTTGGTTTTTGTTGATTGCTAAACCTTAAGGCAAATAAAGAATGTGGAATGCAATCTCTCTCTCTCTCTCTCTCTCTCTCACTCTCTCTCTCTCTCTTTCTCTCTCTCACACTCACACACACACACACACACACACACACACTCACACACACGGCTTAAAGTTGATTGGCTTTGCTTGATTTCTATTGTGTGTAAAGTGTGTGTGTGTGTGTGTGTGTGTGTGTGTGTGTGGGCGCGTGTGTGCGTGCCTGCGTGCGTGTACTTCAAAATCTTCACTATCCTTAAGGCTTTGCAATCAACTGAAACCAAGTGGCTTGTGTGGGTGGTACACTGTAATGTACTGGCATCTTATCTCTAGTGTATTCCCACTTGACCCCAGTGTTCCTGCGATAGGCTATAGATTTACCATGACCATGGACACATGGTTTGAATGTCATTGATTGAACCTCTGCTATATACACTGGCCGTGACAAAGGAATCCACACAACCCTAATCCCCATGCATTACATGAAAAGCAGCTCAATGTTTTGCTTAAATACCATGAAATCTAGCTTGGAATTCCTTTATTTCGATAATTCGGATAGTTGATAGATGGGATATAAAGGTCTGGTCTATTCACCTACCATTGGTCTTTTTTACCTAAAAATTATTTTGATTAGTTCCCCCCTTAAATGTGAAGCAACAACCAAAAAAAAGACAGAAATATACTTTTTTTTTTGGGGGGGGAGCAAAAGAAAAAACAATAATTTTGTTGCGAATGTGTGCAAATCGTTCTAATCACATTCAAACGCTCGTTCAAAAGTAATTAACATTCAGCTGCCATCTGTGAAGTGATTCTGATTAACCCCAAGTAATGATCAGCTGTCTGTAGGGCTGTCTTGACATCTTCTCGGTTTGAACTGATATCTTTAGTCATTGTTCACAAAGAGCTTTGAAAGCTTGCCGAGATATTTTTATTAATGTGCGACTAAGGAGAAGGGTACCAAAGCTTTTCTAAATAATTAGCTGCACCGTTGAATACAGGACGTCCTTCTAATATTGATGAGAGTTTAAGATTAAAAGTTATCAAGGAGGCTGCCAAAAGACCCACAGTAACATTAAATGATTTAGAGGAATATCAGGCAAGTACTTGTCGCTCCCTTTATCTCTAATAATCCTCACATGTCTGGGTTATGGAGCAGTGTGACTAGATTAGAAGCCAACAGAGGAACACCAACCCTTTTTTTGACCCCTTAAGTGCAGAGAGAGCTACTTCAAAAATTATAGATCCATTTTTGTACTTTTAATAACTATCATAGGTCGAAGCAATAATGAAATATCTTTGTACCTTTGAAATATTAAATGATGACTTTTTCTATTTTTTTGTATTATAACAGTATAATGCAGCAATACACTGAAGAAAATTTTGGATACAAATTTAAGCTATTTATAGAATGTGCTTGGAAGACCACTCCCAGACTCAATAAGGGGTGCCAGGTACCATGTTGGAGTTGAATTTGAATATGGATCAAGACTGCAAAGCATATGTATCAAGGGTGATTAGGAAAGGCATCGAAATTGATTGAAAAATATGGTTTCTGGTTAGACTGAGTATAAGAAATTTTCAGTTCAGTCAATTTCCTCGAGTTCAGGATTGGTTTTTGTCTTGTGGTGTAAATTTGATGCTATTTGTATAGAATTTGTGATTTTTTTTTTTCAAAATACAAAATATGTTGATCTTGATGTGACTGAGTAAACTTGTGACAAGAAAATGTGTGAAAAACAATATACATAGAATATATATATTTTTAAATGAATTGATTGGTTTTTATTGATTTCTGCAAAAAAATAAAAAAAAAACATACACACCATGGCTCACAACTGCATCACATGAAATAAAAAATATTTTTACATTTAGTTGCATTTTGTTAGATCCCAATCACAATGCACACATCTGAGTGTGCACCTATTAATGCACATTATTCTTGTGCAAGTCCAGATGCTGCTTTGGTTTGTCTCAAAAATAAAGTTAAATCTTCTCAGTAATACAGTTTTGTTGTGAAATGAATGCACATACAAATTGTGACATAAATGATTATTTAATGCCAAGTCCCAGAAGCTCTTAAATAAATTACACTGCCACCAGTGTGTTGGACTTTGGACAATTAGCTCATTCGAAGGAGGAACGTTTTTTAATAGAATTAATTAAGCTATCATCTCCCACTCAGCCAGCCTGACCTTCAGAAAAAGAGGAAGGATTTGTAATGTTTTTAACGCCTCACAAAAAAGCAAGGCTTTCTCCATCTACTCCATATGTCAAGGCAGCGGTTGCCAGGACCAGTTGAATGAGTCTGTGTGTGTGAGAGCTCATGATATAGGAGAAGCCCATCTTAAGCTTAAAACAAAGCAGTGCACAGAAACCCACCATCTGCCAGTGTTTTCTCTTTTGGAGGTTGTGCTAGTGTGTAGGTTTTCATGACGTCATGTTCACTATGCTACCATGCAGGTGTAATTATTTGGCTGATGTCCAGACGCTGGAAATAATGCTGTTGTTTTTGTGTATTGGTACGGCATAAGCTCTGGGAAAAATACGCAATCACATCAATTTTAGGGTGAATAATTAGTCACCACAGACACAATTTGTGAAAACTTTTTCATTCAATATGTGATTAAGGATAAGCAATAAAAGATTAAACAAACAAACAAATCCATCTAGTATGTTTTATGTAAAAAAATAAAATAAATATTGCAAATATATATATATAATGGAAGATCTTCCACTCCTCTATAACGACATCACATAGCTGCAGGATGTTAGACACATGGCGTTTTTCCACTTTCCGCTTGAGGATGCCCACAACCTTCACCTTCAGGTTCCTCAACATGGCAGTTGTCATCTTGGTGGTGTGTTTGGGGTCATTATTATGTTGGAAAACATAATTTGTTTCTGAAGGAAGGGCATCATGTTGTACTTCAGAATGTTGGAGTCCATGTTTCCCTCAATGCAGCCACAGACCATGATGCTACCACCATGCTTGACTGTATACAATTTTCTTGGTACTCCTCACCAGAGTGTCACCACACATGCTGGAAACATCTGAGCAAAACAAGTTTATCTTAGTCTCATTAGTCCAAAGGACATGGTTCCAGTAATTAATTTCTAGGACAGGTGGTCTTCAGCAAACTGTTTGTGAGCTTTCTTGTGAGTCAGCTTCAGAAGAGGCTTCCTTCTGGGACACAGGCCATGTAAACCGACTTGTTGCAGTGTGCAGCGTATGGTCTGAGCACTGACAAGCGGACTTTTTTCACTTCTGCAACCTCTGAAGCATTGCTGGCAGCACTTGTTTTTTGAAGCGGGTCTTCACAAGGTCTGTTCCGAGTGAAACCTCTTTAGGAAAATGTCTCTATTACCTTGGCCACTGTACTGTAATTCAGTTTCAGGGTGTTAACAAGCTTCTTTTAGGTTAGGACAACTTTGGGAGAGCAATAATTCTAACTGCTTAAATTTTTTTTACTGCTCTGATACAAGATACACAAATTTGTATGGTCGTGTCAAGCAGACAAAAACATGAACATAATGAATAGAACATGTGGCTTTGTATTGTTACATGATGTACAGCTGTTATCACTTAGGGTGTACTCACTTTTGTTGGCAGTATTTTGACAATCATTCCCTTTCTTTCTTAAGTTATGAAAAGCTGCTTTGAAACAATGTCTAATGTGAAAAGCACTATAGAAATAAACTTGACCCTAAACTTTAAAATTAATGGCTGTATGTTGAGTTACTTTTCAGAGGATAGTAAATCTGAACTGCTATAGAAGCTGAACATTGACTACTCTAAAATATACCAAAGTTTCATTTCTGTAGTATTGTCCCTTGAGAAGATACACCAAAATGGTTGATGAAATGTGAGGTGCATACTCACTTTTGTAAGATATATATGTATATAGTATGCTTTAGTAGTTTCAGGCAACTGTGAAGAAATGCTGTTAAGTAAGAAAGCTTTAAAAATATATATTTTTATTGTTTATTTAATTATTTAAATTTACAAATGCAAAGTGAGTAAATTGAAGAAAACGCTATAAAATCAATATTTAGTGTGTCTACACAATTTTTACACTTCTTACACAAGTCTGGGCTTTTGTAGAATAAGAGTAAGGTACATGATTAATCAATTATTTCAAGGTGCTAATTACATGAAGAGACAGAAGGATTTGAGGCAGCCTACATCCACATGTGTTGTTAGGTCTTCAAGAAGTTTGTAAGGACCTACCTGACAATTTCCTTCAAAACTGTGTGCAATTGTTCCCTTAAAATCCAAAGCTGATTTGCAAGAGTAAATACACCAAATATTGATTTGCTTTTATATTAAATATTTGATTTGGATTTAAAAAAAATATTGCTAAAAAAATTCATTATTAACACTAACTATTTTTGAAAGCATTCTTACTTTATAGCATATTTGCACAATCCTTTTTACTACTATATTTTGAATACATAATCATTTTCAATAAAAAAAATTTCAATAATTATATGAGACCATTTTGGGACAATTTTGGTTTGCTTTGTTACAAAGATGATACAACCAGGTTATAAGACATGTAAGAAGACACTATACATAGGATCAAAGTAAACAACATATCCCAATATATTATACAACAATCAACAACATTTGCTTACAAACTGTTATTCGCTGCATTTGGCAAACAGTCTTCTGCAGAGTAACTTACAATTATCTTGTTTTGTACATCTGAGTCATTGAGGGTTAAGGACTTTGCTCAGGGGCCTAGCAATATCAGCTTGGTGGTGCTTTGATTTCAACTCATGAGCGATAAGAAGTCCGACATCTTAACCACTGGGCTAACCTCCCTTCACCTCACTTCAATTAGGCTGAATTTATTATCTTCATTATTGAACTTGGATATTCAATTTTAGCCTCACGCTTTTAGACAGCTCTGTGGTCAACCATTTTCACCAGCTTAAAGCAGCTTTAAAAGTAAAATCCGTGCTTACAATAGAGTGCATTTAATAGGTGGTTCTGCATGTGATATAACACACTTTCAGTAATAAAAACATTCAAATCAGAATGGCTAAAATACTATAACTTTAAAATGCTTTGAAAAAAACAATAACAAATCCATCCAAATCTTTCAAATACTATTGCAAATATTCCGTAAAAAAACAAGCAAACACCTAAAATGGGTTTGATATAATTTTGTCTTTATTTGCTGTTCATTTCATTTGAAATTCATGCACTTCTAATAATAATATCACTGTTCCAGATCAAATTGTTCCCGCTTAAAAAAAATATTCAAACACTTGAAACCCAAGCAAATTTAAATCCAAGCAAGAAAAATTTTATATTAAAAAAAATACACTTTCACATGCTTTTACCACTGCTTCCACTGTATTTCACATTTTAAAAGACATATTTAACATTCAAAAGCTTGTTTCAGCTTTAAAAAGAGACAACAGAGTAAAGGTTAAAAAAACATATTTATTATGCAATTAAGGCTAATAAAAGGTTCTGCACACTCGCCTACTAGCAAAGCATCCTAATTGCAACTTATTTTTATCCCAATGGTGAATCTGAAGTGTTGAATAACGTGTTGCTGCCTACACATAACCTTGAGAAGCTTTTTTCTTGATGAGAATGTACTAGACTGAATGAAATCCTGGGATTAGTCTGAAAAGAGCAGGTAAGCTGTTTGTCTGCGATTGATTTCAAAGGCATTCTTAAGAGCTTAAGATGAGTAAATTAGCATATTGGAAATGAAATCTTAAAACACCTAACAACAATGCAGGAAACTCAGCAATCATACAAGGTTATACATACTAATGCAATATATATTTCATAAATCAGCTTCTTCTGTACTTTGCCTAGACATACATAAACCCAACAATAACCTTAACCCAAACAAAGCTATCCTTATCCAGCAAACCCAAGGTCAGCACACAGACAGTTTTTAGGCTCTGACAAACACATTCTGGACAAAACCAGATTCCTTATAGGTCCCCACCAGAATATTAAAACATTTTACGATGAACACTGCTATCGTATTTCTTATTAGCCATATTTCTTACCTCATAAAAATGTGGAACTACAGATATATCATAAGGAGGTGTGTAAAGTACTTGGCAGCTTTTAAGTACTGTGTACACCATATGAAATACGCAATGAGTAAAAATTATATCGATCCTTAGCAACATTTTTAATAGTACATGATGAAACACTGTATTATGCATTACATTTGAATTAGACTTCTGTTGTTAGACTAGATAGCCTAATTAGCTATCAGTGACTGCACTCTCTATTTTTGTTTCTTCTCTGTTTGGTTAGTGACACTTACCACTCGCTCTCTCCACCAGTCTTTTTTTTTGTATTCAACATATCCTGCTGACTGTGGGGGGTCTAGTCGAGTGTCATCGCCATGCCATCTGCTACTACGAAATCATTTTTCTTGGTCAGGGCAATGTTAATAACAGATAACAGTGTTTGTGCTTTTACTCAAAGATATTGAATTCTTTTGCATGCTGTATGGTCTCTTATTTGGAAATAGAGGAAATGAACAGGTCCTACAAATTACACTATTCATCAGAAGGAGAATGTCAGATTTTCTTTTCTATAAAATCCTACATTTGGACAGTTCAAACTGGTTCATAAAAAACTCTCTGTTTTGTATGGTAATCGTGTGAAATCTAGTTCATGAAACAGTACTGCTTATTCACGTGTACATAATTGATCATGAACCCAGTTTCCTTTCAAAGTATAGTCTTCCAATTCCCAATTGTCTCTCTTAGGCACCAACTGTATTTCTGAGATGTTTTACCAGCAGATTTGTCTTATGATGGTGTAAGGATATTACTGTACTGTACTTGGATGACTGCATCTTTTGTTCCCCCTACCAGCACAGAAAATTTACAGAGAAACTGGTGACATCTGGCCTAATAACAGGCAGGTGGTGAGAACAAACCAGAAATTTGTGTGGAATCTAAACAGCTACTATCACAAATAACAAAATGATTGTGCATCCTTACTTCCTTAAGCTTAATGTGCCTAAAAGCCTATTTTACCATCAGACAGAAGCTTCTGTTGTCATTGAGTGGTTCCGCTGAACCAAACATGACTAGTAAGCGGCCCATGTCCCTTTATAAAACTGCTCCAATGCCAACAGACATGAAAATTGATACTGAACTGAACATCCTTTGGGAATAGAGTATGGCTCACCACCAGATGTCTCAAAGTGTCAGTTGTTCTTTTGAATGCTTAATCCCTGGTTTATCACTTACTATCCAGTTTCTCATACACTTGACATGGGAGCCACTTTAAGTACCTAAAAGGTCTCTTTATTTTCTCTCTAGTGACTACTTGCTGTCACAAGCCTATTGACCGATGACTTTACCCAATCATCAGAAAATACATAGGACAATCAAAGAGCTGTGTATGTAGTAAAACCATGTACTCTCACCACAGATATTGTGGTCTTTCACTTCTTGTGGAGTTAATAATCTATTTGTTTATATGATCTGGGATTCTGGTTTTATTATAGGTTAATTGTGTTAGTTGTGTGTTTTCTAAAATGCTTATTTTTTACTGCATGTGTATTGACAAAAATTGTTGGCATCTGCATGTGTCTGGCCAGATTACTGTATATGATCATTCAAAATTCTATGTATTATTATTATCATTATTATTATTAGTAGTAGTAGCAGTAATAGTAGTAGTAGTATTAATAATATTATTATTATACTGATATCTAACAAGAAAGTATACATCTAGTTTTGCAAAAGGCCCTAAAAGTATTTCTGAGTGCTTTGCTGACAGCATATTCACAAACGTAAACGCGAAAGCTTGTACACTATTAGAATTAAATAAATACAATTAAATACATTTATTTTACAGTAGAAATACAAGCATCATGGCAGTATTTGTTTACTTACTAAATTACTTACTAACTGCCAGTGCAATGTTGCTGGTTAAAAACTGTTTGGCCAAGTTCAAGCCAGTTGCTCTGCCCATGTTTTTTGATTGCCAGTTGATTCACAATCCTCCAGCATAATGGGATTTGTACATCTAAAATATTACATAGGTTCCAAAATGTGCAGTGCTTTAATGTACTGTTTTATTTTGTGGGTGTTGGTCACCTTACTTTAACACCAATAGCCACTTTACCCAAAAACTAAATCAAATATCACAAGCATGTATTATTTTATTCATAACAAATAAAAAACAAACAAAATGATATTTAGCAGTACAGTACAGTAGTAGGCTGGTTAATCTCTATTGCATACCATGTATACACTGTGTGAAGATTAGTTAATAGTGCATTTCATTTTAACAACCGAACCTAAAAATAGTCTGGATTTCCATGACGCATAAACTGGAATGCTGAGTTGCATTAAAGCAGTATTATTATTTGGTTCATGATGTTGTTGCCTAATCATTTAGCTTGCAATATCTTTATATAAACATTTTTAATACATGGTAAAGAATATTATCAAATGTCTTACAATCAAATGTCAATAATAATAATAATTATTATAATAATAAAAATTATTATTATTGTTATTATTATAAAACAGCCTCTAAACATGGCAGAAAAGAGTATATCTATATAGATGGCTGTTATACATAGAATAATCTCAAAATTATTCCTTTCTACACAATTAATATTAATAAATGATTCTCTTTTTCTATTTCTCCCTTTTTTCATCTACAGTATGTGCAGCACATCTTGCTATGGCAACGGAGATGAATAAGTGCTAAAGTGACTGCTATGGGAGCTCTGCTGATATCAGTGTTGACTAACCCTCACTGTTAGTCTTACAGAAGTGTTAGGAATCCTTGTGAAGAAGAGATTCTCCTTGATATCCTCCCACTGAATTATTCTGCCTACTAACCCACACACTTCCACACTGTCTTAGATTAATCTGTACATTTTCCGAATCTTAGAGGAGTCACAGAAAACATTAGCAATTTATTGTATTTAGAGACTACATGATTTCAGTTGCCAGGGGTTTCTAGTTAATGAGCAGTCAGGCATTTAATTATTTAAATAATGGCTGTCTTCAAACTGCGTCAATTATGTAAAGCCGGAAGCCCTGAAATGTTTAGTGCATTTTGATATTACTTCAACCTGCCTGATGTTTCTGGGAAAGAATGGAGTGCAATGTTCTAAACAATAAAAAGCATCAAATATTTTAGAGTGCTGTTTTAACAGTTTACAATTGTTTGCCAGATGCTTTTATCTAAAATGAGAGCGAATCTAATCTGACATATACAGTATATCTACAGTAAGAATGAAGACAAATACATTTAATTTAAAGTGAAATTTTCTAATGTGGCATGTTGCTACATCGCAAAAGTGGCACAGTCAAAGTTCTAAACTCATAAAGCAAAATTTATGGGTCTGGAAATATAAACAAAAAAGTGAAAGCTACATGCATTCAGTTTTGATTTACAAAGATGCTTAAGTTGACTTTCTGGCTAGGACATTTAGATTTATGCAGGTTACACAGTGACTGGGGATCTTAGACCACCACCTTTAAACACAATCACTTAAATAAATTGCAGGATTTATTTATTGATTTTTTTTACTGTCAGCTGCAACAGGATGTAACATGTATTAAAAAAAACATAAATAAACCAAAAATAGAAAAAAATAGAAAGACTATTGACAATTTATAGGAAACAAAATACAAACTAGTATATATTATTTATGAAGCAATATACTAAAATGCTTCATCAATATTCTGCAATCATCATCTGAATCAAAGAATTATACTTCAATTATTCAAAAGTTTAAAAAAAATAGCACTTGATCCAGCAAATATTTATTTGCAAGATACAGCATAATAATGCTTATGATGTATCTTTAATGATTAACTGTTTGACAAACAAATGTAGGTCATGAATTTATAATTCGAATGCTCTTTGTACATTTTTTAGGCCTTTAATTTGTAAGTGTTGAACTAATTACAAATGAAATGTCATTAGGATGTGCAATGAATGTGCTGTGATGTAAAATGTACAGAATATTATTACTGAACCTGCAGGTGCTATGCTTACAGCTTACATTACAAAAAGTATTGGTCAGAATTTTAGAAATATCAAATTATGTCCCCTAGTTAAGACTCCATTTAGGCAAAATTTATCCTAGTTAAAAAAAGCTTTTTTTTTAAAAGAAATAATATGATTAATAAGTGGTCAGTTTTTAACGGGGTCATTAATATGTTTTTAATGTTGCATTTACAAATGGTGTACAAGCAACCCCCGATAATTCCCGGTTCAGAAAATTTGCGGGTTCTCGATTGGAACCTAACTAAGTTTTGGATTATTTTGAAATTCACGGGAATCGTGAATTCGCGAGACCGAATGTTTGGGAACGTTCGGAATAACATTTTACTACATTGTACACTAACAAATTTAATAAAAATCTTTTAAAACACATTATTGTATTAAAGTGACATAATGTCTAGATGAATTTAACAAGGTACCATAAGGGCTGTGGGGGTGCATCCAAAATTTGCGGATTTTTTAAACTCGTCTTGGAACGATTAGTCTTAGAAATGATTAGAGCAAAAATACAACTTTTTAGCATTTCCCTTTCTGAATGTGCCAAAAATATTCTTTAATATCCATGTCACATAACCGTTCATTTCCTTTCCTATTGAAATGCATTTGCAGACTCTCAATGGTGCCTAGTTAAGATTGCAAACGGTTGCCCTTGGCTATTAGCTGAATAGTTGATAGTTAAAGGTACTGCTTCAAGGCTCAACAGTCAATAGCACAGCAACACAAAAAAACCCACAGAGAAGTTATTTCACAGTGCTGTAAAGAAAGGCTTTGCTGGCAGGCATTGCATATGCACCAGAGGATAGATCCAATAATAAAAATGTTGGGTATGTTTGAAACAATCTATTAACTATATCATAAGAAAAAAAAAAGCTGGATATTCAGTAGCAATAGAAGTTATACCAAAAATTAAGACTATCATAAATCTTTACTCTTGGAAACATATGTGTGCTAGTTGTTGGCTAGTTGTTGGCTAGTTGTTGGCTAGTTGTTGGCTAGTTGTTGGCTAGTTGTTGGCTAGTTGTTGGCTAGTTGTTGGCTAGTTGTTGGCTAGTTGTTGGCTAGTTGTTGGCTAGTTGTTGGCTAGTTGTTGGCTAGTTGTTGGCTAGTTGTTGGCTAGTTGTTGGCTAGTTGTTGGCTAGTTGTTGGCTAGTTGTTGGCTAGTTGTTGGCTAGTTGTTGGCTAGTTGTTGGCTAGTTGTTGGGGTTATCCTAGCTCACCTGGTTTAGGAACAGGTAAGAATGTGCGCGCACCTACATTCCACCACGTAGGTTTTTCTATTGTTTAGACACCCTAGTTAGAGGGCAGGTTCCACCCACTGTATTTTTTTGTAGCTTAGCCTAGAGTAGTCAGCTAGTCTGTTCCTGTCTGTTAGTTAGGTTAAGCTTCCCAAAATACAGCCTAGAGTAGACCCTTTTGTTGAGTTCATTTCTTTGGCACTGTCCATGTTCTTTTGCCAGTGTGGGTCTAGTCTTCTTGACTCTGTAAAGCACGCTTGGGATTTGATTATTACCTTACTGCACGTGACCATTAAACAATAACTACTCTAAACTCTGGTCCTGCTTTTTGTTCAAACGGCCTGTAACATCTAACTGGTTATTGTTCCACCCTCCCCTAGGCCTAGCCAAGGTGGGAACGTAACAGTTAGGAATAACATTTCACTACAAATTTCATAAAATCTTTAAACACATTATTGTATTAAAGTGACATAATTTCTGGAAAGTGAATTCAACAAGGTACCATAGGGGCTGCGGGGGTGCATCCAAAATTTGCGGATTGTCTGAACTCAGTGGATTTTTTTAACTCGTCTTGGAACGATAAGTCTTAGAAATGATTAGAGCAAAAATACAATTTTTTAGCATTTCCCTTTCTGAATGTGCCAAAAATATTCTTTAATATCCATGTCACATAATCGTTCGTTTCCTTTCCAATTAAAATGCATTTGCAGACTCTCAATGGTGCCTAGTTAAGATTGCAAACGGTTGCCCTTGGCTATTAGCTGAATATTCGATAGTTAAAGGTACTGCTTCAAGGCTCAACAGTCAATAGCACAGCAACACAGAAAAACCCACAGAGAAGTTATTTCACAGTGCTGTAAAGAAAGGCTTTGCTGGCAGGCATTGCATATGCACCAGAGGATAGATCCAATAATAAAAATGTTGGGTATGTTTGAAACAATCTATTAACTATATCATAAGAAAAAAAAAAGCTGGATATTCAGTAGCAATAGAAGTTATACCAAAAATTAAGACTATCATAAATCTTTACTCTTGGAAACATATGTGTGTTATAAAAAATGCAAGCCAATATCAAGTCTTTTCCCAAATCACGCTGCAGTAAAACCCCAAAGTGCTAAAAAGTGATTGCTTATTTATAGTATATTTATTGGGGGAAAGGCTTCTCTCCAGTGGCCAAGCAAAACACGGCTTATCCGAAGTGGCATAATGAGCTAAAATAAAATAAATATCCAACATGTCAAGTAGTGTTTGTGCTATCTCAGCATCATCAACTTTAAATCTTTTTAGCATTGACTATCCTGAACCTTTTACCATGACCTCATTGATTAGTGTTGTGGTGTGAAAAGTTAAAGGAGGAAAAAAAACCCCTCAGATAAGCAAAATTTGATACATTTTTAAATATTTCAATCAGTGTCTAAATGTCAATTCGGATGTTGTCAGGCACTTTTGACATATTGAATAATGATTATGGCCCATGCTGTCTGAAAGTCTGAAATTGTGCTAATAAAACCATGCAATAATGAAAATGGGGACCAGCTACAGATTTAAGAACGAGAATAAAATAACATAACATAAAAAGATAAATCTAAATGATTTTGTATCTGTTACTTTTGCAATACTTTTGCATCTGTTGATGGTTTCCAAATGTTTTTTCTATTTTACTCTATATTTCACTATTTCACTTGCCTGTTAGAATAAATAAAACCAGATCTAAATAAAATATATGGTAATATTAATAGTATAATACATATGCACTATTGAAATTTCTTTTTTTTTTCTTTTCACAATTCACAAATTCTTCACCAATTTTGTCTTGCTAATTTCCACCCACAAACTAGCTGTGACAGCTAATGACGGCTATAAATGTGGAGGGTGCAGGCCAACACATGCTTTCTCCAGGAGATAAAGCAAGGCAAATGCCCATAGTTAAGTCAAGTCTAATCAAGTCAAGTCAATTTGACTTCTGTAGCGCTTTTCACAACAGGCATTGTCTCAAAGCATCTTTACAGAATTTCAAGAGGTAAGGTAAATGTTGTGTATTCATCCATGATGAGCAGCCGTGGTGATTGTGGCAAAAAAAAACTCCCTTAAATGACATGAGGAAGAAACCTTGAGAGGAACCAGACTCAAAAGGGGAACCTATCCTCATTTGGGTGACATCAAGAGTGTGATTATAAATCTTTAAACTATACAGAACACTAGTGTAGAACTAACTTCTACTTTCTACAGTCTTCTACAGTCATTTGTGGCTAGGAGCTACTGATCAACTCATAAAATAGCTCTATATTGTCAAACATGCTGGGTTTTAGGGGTAAGTAAAACACTCAGAGGTTTGCACTATC
>MU551695.1:4751650-4808746 GCA_024362625.1 Silurus asotus | reverse complement strand
TTATTTATAAAAGCTTGCTGATTCCTAATATTGACAGTCTGGCAATAAGAATTTACTTCTTTTAAAAAATTATAATGAAGTTTAATGTCTATGTTGAAGTTGTTCACAGGTTAAAACGGCCACTCTAAGTAGGCCATTTCAGACTTACGTCAGTCGTTGCCCATCAGTGACAGGCCATTATATTTCCCTCCATGCCACTTCCACACCATTATCATCACCACTATATCTTTTTTTGGCAGCCAGTGATATGTAACATTGTAGTCTAGACCTCTCACACTAAGTAACAGAGGCCATTTTTCAACATATTTTAGTAGCACCATAGAAACAGAAAGGGATGCTGAGATGAAGCCTCAGGCAGGACTGAGCAGGATGAAATGTTGCTTAGATGGAGCAAATGAAGGCTTGGACATATTTTCTACATTAATACAGTGTGTATTTGTAGATCCTAAATGCTATAATGTGAGATATACAATATACAACCCGAATTCCAAAAAGGTGGGACACTGGGTCAAATGTAAATAAAAACAGAATGCAATGATTTGCAAATCCTATAAACTCATATGTTATTCACAGTCGAAGATAGAAAGCATATCAAATGTTTAAAGTGAGGAAATGTACTGTTTTAAAAATATAAGGTATTTTAATATTGAATTTGATGACTACAATATGTGTAAAAATTGTTGGGATGGGGATATGAAAGTTGTATTAAAATTAAACGGTTGGAGAAATATTTTGCAATTAATTAAGCATCTCTGATGGTATGGAAGTACATTAGTGCCTGTAAAATACACAGCTTGCACATTTGGAGAGGCTACACCAATGCTAAACAGTATATACAGGTTTTAGAGCAACAATTGCTTCTATCCAGAAAAAAAAAAATGTTTTCAGGGAAGGCATATTTGAGCAAGACGATGCTAACAGGATCAATTACAATAGCATTACTTTGTTGTGGAAATGGCCTGCCTACAGTTTAGACCTTTCACCATTTGAAAATATTTGGTGCATCATGAAACAAAAAGCACAACAAAAAACACCCAGAAGTGTTAACAGCTAGAATGTATCAGACACATATTATACCGTATGGGACAAAATTTTTTTCCCCAAAACTTTAGCAACTGGTCCTGTGAGACCAGAAGACCAGTTGCTGAAGTTTTGGGAAAAAAATGTTCTCCTATACAGTATAATATAATATGTACATGTAAATAAGAACAGAATGCAATGGATTACAATCTCATTAATCAATATTGTATTAATGAGATTTGTAATCCATTGGATTCTGTTCTTAATTACATTTTACAGTCTCCAAACTTGTTTGGATTTGGGGTTGTATGATTTATACATACATATGATTTATTATGCACAGTATGATTATTGCACAGGTGTGGGCTGGCCACGATAAAAAAACACTCTAAAATGTGCAGTTTTACTGTATTGAGGGGTCAAGGGGCAGTCTGAAAACCAGTCAATATCTGATGTGACCACCATTTGCCTCAAATAAGGCAGAGAACACCACTCCAAAGTGCAAGACGCCATCGAATGTAAGCATTTGCACACTAAAGTCGGTTACGATGACAAACTGCATTTGGGGCGAGACCCCAATGGGGACGAAGAGCATGCAGATGAGCTTTCCTGAGACAGTTTCTGACAATTTGAGCAGAAATTCTTTGGTTTTGCAAACCGATTGTTGCAGGATCTGTCCAGGTGGCTGGTCTCAGACAATCTTGGTGGTGAAGATGCTGGATGTGGAGGTCCTGGGCTGGTGTGGTTACACGTGGTCTGCGGTTGTGAGGCCCGTTGAATGTACTGCCAAATTCTCTGAATTGTCTTTGGCTTATGGTAGAGAAATGAACATTTAATTCACGCGGAACAGCTCTCGTGGAAATTCCTGCAGTCAGCATGCCAATTGTATGATCCCTCAAAATCTGCGACATCTGTGGCAGTGTGCTGTGTGAAACTGCACATTTTAGAGTGCCCTCTTATTGTGGAAAGCCTAAGGCACACCTGTGCAATAATCATGCTGTCTAATCAGCATCTTGATATACCACACATGTGAGGTGGATGGGTTATCTCAGCAAAGGAGAAGTGCTCACTAACAGATTTAGACACATTTGTGAACAATATTTGAGAGAAATAGGAATTTTGTGTACATAGAAAAAGTTTTAGATCTTTGAGTTCAGCTCATGAAAAATAGGGGCAAAAACAAAAATATTGCATTTATAATTTTCTTCAGTATAAATTGCCACATTCAGTATTGAACTAAAAGTGATTAAATGTTTTATCTGTGCGTGGTTGGAAAACACCTGGGAATTTATACTTCATTCCGTTACTTAGGAATTATTTTTGCGGTATTTATACTTTACTTACTTAGTTATACTTTATTGAAACTGAATACTAGCAGTACCACTTTTTTTAATGAAAGATTTTCAAGATTTAAGAGACTTTTTCTTTTAACATGTTTTTATTTAGACTGTATTGGACTCTGGGAACCCTATATGTCCTCCCGTGGCGTCTTCTTTTTGTCTGTAAATTGCATCATTGCTGCCACCTCTGTCTAATTCCCTTTGTAAGTTTCTGTTCTTCTTACCTGTTGTGTTTTTAGAGCCTCTGAAGAATTACTTTTTTTTTTTTAATTCTTTTTTTTTGTTGCTGTTTCACATGCTTCACAATCTCATGCCTGACCAGAAATCAAGTCCTAGTCCTAAAATGTAAGTGCATTTACAATTTTTCAACTTTACTGAAATACACAGTTCTAGGCTGGATAAAATATTTTATATGCCTTTATCAGTGGCGGGCCGTGCATTTGGTACCTGGGCATTCAGTGGGGACTTACCCGACTTAATCCACCTCTTAATACCACCACTATCACAACGCAATTATAGAAACCATCAATACTATACAGAAACGCAATATAACAACGCGCTGCATTACAGAGAGAGAGAGGAATTTCCCATTTTGAGGGTGAATACCACGTTACTAAAGCAATAAACTCCAATTCTCTACACTACAGCCACAACTGTGCCTCCTACATCATCTGAAGAGGTTCAGAATCAATATTTATTTCTTTCTTTCATGACAAAAACGTAAAAAAAATGTAAATGAAATACAACCTACTCAACAGGGGGCATATTCATAATTTTCACCGCACCTCAGAGGCTGTAATCCAGTGGTACCACTCATATTCTTCGGTCTGAAAGTGAAAAACAAGCCCTTTACCGCGCTAAGACAAGCTAGCTAGCTTCGGGGGTTAGTTGACCACTTCTCACAATGTCTAGCTTTTCTTGAAAATAAATTTTGAAGTATGTCCGGACCAAATCAATTTCTTTTCTTCCGTAGGCATAAAAAAAAGTCTAACTCAGATGTATTAATCTGTGCAGCATGCTATAGCTGTGTTTTGCCAGTATAAACTGTTAGCTATAACAGTTTGCCTTTGCCCAACCAATCAGAGGACGGAAGCTAATATGAAATCTGATTGGTTAAAAAAACAGAGCTATTTCATAAGGAGACTACGATAATAGGGCCAGCAGTATTGACTTTGAAGGCTCTGGGCAGATTAGATTCACATGGCAGCACATAGAGGCTGAAATCTGATTAGACAAAAAATCGAACATCCACAAAGACGTACTGGAAGCAATGTAGCCATGTGAAATGCTACAAAATGAAGAGAAAACACTGTTCAGGTTCTGAATAAATAAATAAAAATTCATCGAACAAATATTAGAATTTAGGTTGTAAATGTAGGCCAGTGTTTCTGATAGTGTTTAGGGCAGCAGAAAAGCCTTTGCTGGCCCTGACCGCCCGCCACTGGCCTTTATTTTTAGCATTATTTAATTTCAGTGCAATTTTTTGTTTCTAAAAAAAAAAATCTATATTGTTTCTAAAAAAAAAATGAAGTCAAAGTTACTATAACTTTCTGTTCTTAAGGGATTAATTTATGTAAGGAAACTGGCTCAAAAAAAATAAATAAAAAAAATGTCAGTGCATTTGAGGCATTCATTAAAAAAAAAAAACCACACAATAGGGAACTGAAAATCTCTTGCCTGTCAGAGCTCGAACATCTGACAGTAAAGTATTATTGCAACCATTAAATATAAGAGCCAGATTTAAAATGCCAGAGCTGGCAATGCAAATGAATTTAAAGTGCATGAACCAATTTCCCAATAGCTATGTATTAAACTGAGCTGGTAAAAATTACATCATTTGCCAGAGCACCCAGGGTTATACAGGGAAAAAAGAGCACAGTTTTAGTCATAAAAACTGTGTGGTGCAGTTTTGCTGTGCTTATTTCATTAAGGCATGCTAGTTGTATTTGTTAAAATGTTTGACAAAACCTACTTTATGTACGGTAGCCACTATATCCTGGTCAAGTTTCCAATGGATCCTGCTAACACTGGCCCTGTTTTACAATAATATACCTCAGCCACCAATTACAGTAATTAGGTGATAACAGGCACTGCAATGGTTTATTGTAAGCACGCATCTGTATTAACTACCCCATAGAAAAGCTCAGGTTTAACAATGTGTACTTTTCTTGAATGATATGCTATACAGTATGTATAATTTTGTTTATGTCTCCTCAGTAATTGCGTACCCTAATTAGGATGCTACGACAAAAATAGATTTGCCTTTTCTCAGTGAGCCTGCATTTGTGGAAATATCTCCACAAGTTTGACATTCTTCTAGCTGCTTTTATATGTGATGCAGCATCTGAAGGGTTTGACAGTAAGTTGATGATCTGGATCAGACAAATTGGTAGAGGTGAAACTTGAAACTGTGAAAAATAGTTGGTCTGGAATATTTTGGAAAGTTCTTTGATCCTTATTTTAGAAATTGGAGAAATAAAAGATTGCTTAATTGCTCAAAGATAGAATGCAAATAGATGCAAATAAAGTCTAAAGTAAAAAGAAAAATCTAGGTTAAAGTAACAAGTTGAAATAAAAGTGTAGTGACAATAGACATGAAGCTGATTTTAATGAATGATTCTTGGCACACGGCTGAGACCTAAATGATATTCAGCATTAAGGGGATATTAAGTAAGACTATACAGTATCTCACAAAAGTGAGTACACCCCTCACATTTTAGCGAACATTTTATTATTAGTTCTCAGGGCACAATACTATAGAAATTATGCCCTTATAGTTTATATATTTTAGAGTAGTCAATGTGCAGCTTGTGTAGCAGGACAGATTTACTGTCTTCTAAAAAATAACTCAACATACAGTCATTATTTTCTAAATTACTGTCAACAAAGTGAGTACACCCTAAGTGAACATTTTATAACACTTAAATGTGTCAGTATTTAGTGTGAGCACAACTGTTGTCTAGGGTCTCCAGGGCATGGAATTCACTAGAGCTGCACAGGTTGTTGCTGGGATCCTATTCCATTTCTCCATAATGACATCATGGAGCTGCTGGATGTAAGACACATTGGCACATTTTTTCCAACATCTGCTTGAGGATGCCCCACTAGTACTCAGTAGGGTTCATGTCTGGAGACATACTTGGCCACTCCAGCAGCTTGACCTTCCTTAGCAAGGCAGTTGTCATCTTGATGGTGTGTTTCTAATTGTGTTGTTGGAATACTGACGTTCAGCCCAGTTTCTGAAGGGAGAGCATCATCTGCTACAGAATGTCTCAGTACATGTTGAAATCTATGTTTTTCTCAGTGAAACCCAGATCCCCAGTACCAGCAGCATTCATGCAGCCCCAGACCATGATGCTACCACCACCATGCTTTACTGCAGAGAAGTAAAAAGATTTTTAGTACTTCTCACCAGGACATCGCCACACATGCTTTTCACCATCTGAGCCAAACAAGTTCATCTCATCAAACCACAGGATGTAAATCCAGTAAATCATGCTTTTTTAAAGGTTGTCTTCAGCAAACTGTTTTTGGGCTTTCTTGTGAGCCAGCTTCAAGAGATTTCTAATAGCCAAGGCCATCTTTGTAGAGAGCAACAATTCTAATTCTCAAATCCTCAGAGAGTGCTTTGCCATAAGGTGCCATGTAAAACATTTGACTGCACACTGACTAAAATATATCTGTTTCATTTTTAAAGTATTGTCTGGTAGAAGATATACTAAAAGAGTTTCGGAAAATTGAGGGGTGTTATTACTTTTGTAAGATACTGTACAAAATGATCTTAATTATGGATTGCATTAATAAAAACTGATATTATGGCACCGTAGTCTTTTTAGTTGTATTGCTATAAAATTAAATAAAATTAAATATGTGTTAAATTCATTGCATAGAAAGTAATTTAGAAAAGCTGTTCTATTCCAATATTTACATGATGCACAACTAGGGATTATCCACTAATTTAGATATCCATATGCAAAACTAAAAAAACAGACTTTAAAAACAGATTTATTTAATTGCTGTTTGCTATTTTCTTATTATTATTTTGTAGTGTAAACTTAAATCTGGGTAAAAAAAAAAATCAATTCCAAGTATACTAACCGCCAAGATATCTGTCTGGCTTTCTGCTTCATATTGAAACGTTAAATTTACTAGCATTTTTTCCTACCAATGTCAGAAGTTTTATTTATGCTTTATGAATTTCCTACTGCAGTCACGGTGGTTTACACAGGTGCTGCCCTTCCCTAAGGGCTCTTTGTCTGTGTACACATCTGACCAGGAGTACCTGTTTCAACCCAAGCATTAATATTTGGAAGCAAACCAAAAACCCTCTCAGGCTATTCAGGCGGTGGTGAGGGGGACTACAATCATTGGCTAGCAATTCTGTTCCATTAAAACAGTAATAAATCATTAACACATTGTAATTTTTTTTATATTTACCATAACCTTCTCAAGAAGAATAAAGAAAGAAAGAAAGAACTTTTTGCACGTACATTCATGAGGTCCAAACTATTAAAACAAAGTGCTTTTGAAAACTTTTTGAATGTACAAGTCCTTGCTTCAATTTATTATTTATTTTTATTAAATTTCTTTGCCATGAGCAAATCAATAACCAATTATTCTTTAGCCATTAAAAATTACAATGTCTTTTCATGCCTTTTAGTTATATTACTGCTATCACTGATCATATTATATATGTGAAGTTTCTGAACAGGGTCCTTTAAGATCATACCCTATATTTATATATCTATTTTATAAATATGTAAACACAATGTGCATATTTGTATTAAGGGAGGATTCTATCATGTGATTGTGCAAAGTGTGTAAGAGAAGAAGTATCTAACAAAGTGAGAGCAGGAGAACTTTTCAGTTCAGTTTTTACTTTAAATTAATGTTTTTTACACTTACTAAGTTTTTTTAATTTGGGGCTCTCTTTGTGGATAAATTGTCTCTGTGTCAGTTCAGGGAACAAAAAACTCAGTTCTAAGTTGTAATTTAGTCATTGAGCACAGCCATTAGTGTTGCACAAGCCAGTGCACTCTTAGTGCCGGTTCCAAACCCGATAAATGGGGAGGGTTGGGTTAGGAAGGGCATTCAGTGTAAAACGTGTCAAATTAAATATGCAGATAAGGAATCAGAATTTTATACCGGATTGGTCGAGGCCCAGGTTACCAACAACCGCCACAAGTATCGTTAGTCAACAGGGTACCGTCACATGGTCACACCATGAAGTTATGGGAAAAAGAAGTGGAAGCCAGGATAAAAGAAGAGGTGACCATCTGTGAGCAACAGTATGGTTTCATGCCGAGGAAGAGCACCACAGACGCATTATTTACTTTGAGAATGTTGATGAAGAAGTATAGAGAAGGTCAGAAGAAGTTGCATTGTGTGTTTGTGGATTTAGAGAAAGCGTACGACAGAGTGCCGAGAGATGAGTTGTGGTATTGTATGAGGAAGTCAGGTGAGTCAGAGAAGTATGTAAGGGTGGTGCAAGACATGTATGAGGACAGTGTGACAGCAGTGAAGTGTACAGTAGGAATGAAAGACTGGTTTAAGGTGGAGGTTGGATTGTATCAAGGATTGGCTCTGAGCCCTTTCTTGTTTGCAGTGGTGATGGACAGGTTGACGGACGAGGTCAGACAGGAGTCTCTATGGACCATGATGTTTGTGGACGATCTTTTTATTTGTGGTGAGAGTAGGGAACAAGTTACAATGAGCCGGAGAGGTAGAGATATGTGCTTGAGAGAAGGGGAATGAAAGTCAGTAGGAGTAAGACAGAGTACATGTGTGTGAATGAGAGAGAGGGCAGTGGAGTGGTGCGGTTGCAGGGAGAAGAGGTGGAGAATGTGGAGTGTTTAGGTACCTGGCATCAACAGTGCAAAGTACGATTGAGATCATTTGGACATGTGCAGAGGAGGGAGATGGGGTATATCAGTAGGAGAATGCTGAGGATGGAGCCACCAGGAGAGAGGAAAAGAGGAAGGCCAAAGAGGAGATTCATGGATGTGGTTAGGGAAGACATGCAAGTGGTTGGGGTGAGAGAAGCAGATGTACAGGACAGGGGGGTTTGGAGACGGATGATCCGCTGTGGTGACCCCTAATGGGAGAAGCCAAAAGAAGAGGAAGAAGATGTAATTTGGTCATTTAAAATATAATTGCCTTAATTATCGATCTTTGAGTAACATTATACAAATTATACAAAAAATGCTCATGCTGATAAATGTTACTTACACATAAATTGTCAGAACCCTGATTTACATTAGGTGACACCCACAAAGACCCATAAAAAGCAAAGAACAGTAAAATGACTAACAAAATGAAAAAATAATAAAAAAAACATTTATCTGAGGTAAAAGAAAAGGTTATTTTGATTCATGCCTTTATTAATAAAGTTTAAACAGAGCAAATGAAAAGGCCAAAATTTTGCTGCCAAATTATATGAAATAATTTTTGATAATGTAAGCGTATGGTGATTTATTTTGCCTAATAAATGCAAAGATATTATACTTTATTAAAAAAAAAAACTTTTATTCAAGATTATAACCCTAGCATAAATAGCAGCTTTGCTCATACTTGGAATCCAGACAGTTCTGTTCCTCAAACATGCAGCTAAAATATTTTGCTAGGCCAAAGGGTCTTTGTGATCCAGTGCATCCCAAAGCAGTTCAATAGGCTTTAGGTCTGTAGACTGGGCCAGCCATTCCATGAAACATAATACTCCAGCCAACAGTTTACTCTCTAAATAACGTTTACAGAGATTGAAAGTATGCTTCGGGTCATTGTCTTGTTATATAATTGGCTCCAAATAGCCACAGTACAGATTCAATTGCATGGTGCTGAAGTATAGAAATTATTGCAATTTTGGTTCAGAATTCCTTTCACCCTGGAATAAGTTTTCAACTTTGCCTGCTTTAATCAATTAAGTTTTTAGTTTGTGTCTGGGTGTAAGGCAGTCTGCTAACAAATTCTCTCCTGGTCTCCAGCTAATGTCGATTCTTCTGTTAAACCCAAAGGATTTTTAATGTGACTCATCCACAAAGCTTTATTCTTGTCATTTTTAGTTCAATTCTTAAACAATGTGTTCAAACCTTTAAACACGTGCTTTGTTTTCAATGTTTTATAATTTCAATTGATTTATTTTATTTCTATTTCAAAATGTAATATAACATGCAGGATTGTTTTATTGTTGAGATATGGGTTTGTTTTATATCCAGTGAATGAATGTGTCAAATGTGGGTGTATTATTGTTGGCCAATGACTGTTGAGTTGAAGGATAAAAGTCGTGTAATGACAAGAGTTACAATGCAGGAGAGAGTGGAGGAGCAAAAAACAGAGGTTAACATATTTAGAGACTATATATATTCGTTGAAATATTAAGGCCCAAAGTGTAACGAAACTGTATTCTTTTTAATCTGGTTTGATTCAAAGTTTAACGTTATTTAGTTTTACCGCATGTTTATAAGATATTATCTCCGCCATTGCGTATAGGCCTAGCGGGTATCACATAAACAATGTGTGTGGACAGTGACTGCAGATGGGATCTAGTTGGACCTGGGACTTTGTTTGCGACTGGACGTGTTGTGTTGTTGCGGCTATAAAGATCGCGTGTTTACACTGTGCCTGGATCGGGCCTAACCCTTCACACAGAGGAATTTATCACTATGGTAACTGTGAGTTGACGCTGTTCGGGGTTCATCTTGTTTTCCTCGGATGGATGTAAGGAAATAATTTTCCAAGTTTGTGCTCAAGATGATTTGTCATTAACTCTTTACACTGCGAATGTGCACCAACTGGGCCCCAATGAAAAACACTAGTGTATGTGACTGAGTCGTTTTTTCATATAAACTGCATACAGAACTGAAAGAGTTCTTATAGACTGTGAAATGTTTTGGTTTCTATTTTCTAAAGATTTCATGCTCTACTGTTTTTTAATGGTTTCATACCTTTGTTTTAAACTACAGCCAAACTAAAATAACAGAAAACTCTAGAATAAGAAAATAAATATTGGTTGTTAATTTACTAATTCACATTTGTATTCTGGTGTTTCATTCATTGGGATAGTTAATTAACTTACCAGAGTCACTGCTACTTAAGAAGTTACCACTAAGAAATATTGTGATTTGAGGATATCTGATATATTGAAAAGTTACTTCTTTATTGTAATTAGAGACTGATGTAAATAGTGGATTACTACCGGCCAATTCACCGTACAACTGCTGGAAAAAATAGAAAGGCTCAATGGATCTACTAACACTCATTATACAAAGTTTTTGTTTTGGCGAATAGGCTGCAATAATAACTCTATGGATGTTAACTCAATTAGCAACTGCCTAACAAGTTTGCAAGTTATTGGAAAATCAGCTTGTATTTGCCAAATAGCAACAGTTTTGGTTGCAGTCATTGGTTACAAATTCAGACCCAATAACACTGTGACAACATGATGGCTTTATCATTCACTACAAATCTATACTCATCAATATACTCTTGTTGTCAACGCCCCTGGTCAAATGCCCAGTGGGTCTCGTTGTTAATCTGTCTCTGATCGAAGAAACATTAGCTAACCACAGTTATAGTTCAGGGCAGTAAATGAACTAGATTGAACTAGTCTTTCTCTTTTTCCTCTCTTTCCTGTGTATGTCTGTCTTTTACCTAGTTTGTTACTTATACAACTAGCTGAGCTGTTGAAACCTGCTGAAATCTTCACCAAAATTAACAAATTTACATGAAAAAAGAATGTAAATATGCTCCAACAATCCATTTACACATAAATCAGTTTATACCCAGGTTGATAAATGAAGCCTAATGTTTGCACAATTCTTTCATGACGATTAGTTGTGCAATTGTGCTTGGTTTCCCAAAAGTGAAAAATAATCCACTTTAAGCAACTAAACTATTGTGGATAGCAAAAATCTGAGCCATAATTTTATACATGTAATTTTATAAATGTTTTTCTTTCATAAAGTGTGAGGGCTCAGCTAAAACAGTGATATCAGCTTGAAGATAATTAGTCCTCAACAAACATAGTATATTGCACAGCAAAAGACATATATAGTCATATACTGTACACTACATGAAACAAACATACTGTACCTAGACCAAAAGAGAGAGAGAGAGAAAGAGAGAGAGAGAGTGCTCTGATGATTCTCTATGCAATTTGATTGCTTTGAGCAGATCTGTCTCTTTATGCTGTAAAAGAATCTTATGGGAAAACTTGTTTGAAATGTATTTCCTTGCAAGAAAATCCATGCTAGACCACAATGGGCTGATTTTGAAGCTCCTGGCTATTGCTAAAGGTCCCTAGATTTGAGTCTGATCTAATGATTATCTTCCCATATCCTGCGATATGGGAAGTCTAAAATCCACCCTAATTTAAAATTGTAATGTACTGTACACTACAGGATGACTCAAAATCCTGTAGTTTGGTGGAACATGACTGATGAACAAATGAGAGCCTAGTTTGTGAGCATGCAGCTTTACCTCATGCAGATAATATTCACTTTTTAATTCTGACTCACTTTAATCTCATGCTGCAGAATATACGAGTCTTGCTGCCCCTATTCTGAAGCATGGTTTTGTCTGCTGTACAGTATGTTAATGCGGCAAAATGCATAAACAATCATAAGTGCAAGCGTTTTCTTGCTGCCATTTACATTAATGGTTTTAACACACATTGGCATTCGGCAAGAGAGTCTGGGTATTTGGTCAGACATCAAATTATTTTTGCATAATCTGTGTGTGGTGTTTTGTTGCATACAAATTTTGTGTAGGCTATATGATGACTGAATCCAGGATACTGGCTTTTCCTCCTGTTCAGACAGATGATGTAATGGTTTAGGAAGTATTAGGAACAAACCTTTTAAGCCCTGCCAGCACAGTCTAACCCTGCATGACCACCAACACCCACGAACTACAACCAACCACCAACATCCCCCAAAACCACCAACCACCAACACCCTTAATCTCTACCCAACCACCAAACCCGCCCAAACTCGACCAAACCACAAACACCCCTTTATCATCATCCCCACACACAGTATTTTACATAAAAAAACAACCTCTCTGTGAGATTACCTATCCAGTTCACTGCTCCTCCTCACGAACACATCATTCCTGCCCCTATTGACCTACCAGCACTTATTATATGAGGTTCCTGTTTTCCAACAAGGTGCAATAATACACACCATCTCATTCAAAAAGTTTTCTTTATTTTCATGACTATGAAAATTGTACATTCACACTGAAGGCATCAATTATATATGGAATTATATACATAACAAAAAAGTGTGAAACAACTGAAAAATGTCATATTGTAGGTTCTTCAAAATAGCCACCTTTTGCTTTGATTACTGCTTTGCACACTCTTGGCATTCTCTTAATGAGCTTTAAGAGGTAGTCACCTCAAACGGTCTTCCAACAGTCTTGAAGGTGTTCCCCGAGAGATGCTTGGCACTTGTTGGCCCTTTTGCCTTCACTCTGCGGTCCAGCTCACCCCTAACTCATCTAGACTGGGTTCAGGTCCGGTGACTGTGGAGGCCAGGTCATCTGGCGCAGCACCCCATCACTCTCCTTCTTGGTCAAATAGCCCTTGATGCCTTTGAGAAGGTGTGTCCAAATCTTTTGGTCTGTACTGTATGTCTAAAGATGCTAACTTTATTAGATACTGCCTAAGGAGTGTGCTAGCCACTGGAAAATTCTTATATTTGTCAAATAGCAACAGTTTTTTAATCATTAGTGACTGGAAAAGATAATTAGTATTTCGCCATGATTTAAATCTGGCTCATTGGCCTTCAGTCACAACACGCTGTCTCATTTTAGTTTCTATTTCATTTGATGTCGTTAAGGGAATTAAATGTTCTTTGGCTTTTCACTTAAATGCTTAGTTTATAGTGGACCATTTTTTTTTTTATTTGCTTATAGAAGCAACAGTTACTGTTTGACCAGTCATTGGTTAAAAATTGTGACCAGTAACACTGTGACAACATGATGGCCTAATTACTCACTTAAAATAAATGCTCATCAATAGCCCTCTTGTTGTCAAACTCCAAATGGGTTAAGTTGGTAAACTGTTTCTGATCAAAAAAACATTAGCCAACCACATTAATAGTTCTGGGCAATAAATGCACTTGTCATTTATTGTGACTCATGTCACAGAATTCTCTCCATGTTGTTTACATGAGTACCTTTTAGAAAACATGTGTTAAGTGGCTTAGTGCGTCTCTGAGGAATCATGTGTAGCTCCATAACTGATTCAGATGCGATTCGTATTTCGGTGCAAAGCCAACAATACGATACATGAAAGATACGTATGCAGCTGCTACCAATGCGATGTGATATGATTTACATTTAAATCAAAATAATGGGATCCAATGCAATGTAAAAGGAAAAAAAAATATGGTGCCATGCAATTCAATATAAGACAGATAAAAAAATTTAAGAAAAAGACTTTTCCTGTTCTGTCTCCAGGAAGATGCAGCTCTACCTCTGCCATGTTTATCTATATTTGATGTGACATGTTTTGGCCTCTGCAGCGTTGTGATATGTCACATTTATGTAGCAGCAGTGGTGCTGAGAGAACATACTTGAGTTTAAACAGTTTAGTAAGGAGAAATCAATCTACATATAAAATATTGGTCACAAATTATTAGTCACTTTTGAATAATAAAAAAATAGCACATCCTAAATAATTATATGTAAATAATATGCAAATATGTAAAAAAAACAAACACCTATGCATCGTTAATCAAATGCCAACTTGCATACAATGCTCACTTTTTTTAATCTTTCAGTTTCATGCTGATGCACTGATGCGAATCAGTAAATCTTACCATCGCTAATGTGTAAATGCTGCATGATAGGGAGATATAGCAGATGGGAGCTGATGACGAAATTGGAAAAACCCCTAGTGTCAACCAGATCTCTTACGCATGGAACCATGTACAGTTTGTTTGCAGACTAGGGAGCTATTGACTAGGGATTTCTCATGGATATCGCCTCCTTTTGCCTTAAATAGGAAGGCAATATATATCTCAGCCTGTCCTATTCTATATCTGCTGATTTCACATGCAGTATTGACCATAATTTCTGCTTTCAGATTGTATCTTGTGTCCTCAGCAGGGAACTTTAACATCTGATCAAATCTTCTCAATGAAACCGGTCTGTAAGAATTTTATGAAGGAAATTGAATGGCACTTATGTTTAGGAAAAATAGTGACCAACTAAACTCATAAATGTAATCTTGTAGTGTTTCAAAAAAGGTTTCCTGTAGATCAAATAAGAGAAAAGATCTGAAATCTGAACTTATTTTAGATATCGCTACCTTGCTTGGACTCCCTGGCTTGGACTTGCTGGCCTCTGAGATGCCTGATCGATACTTTCTTTCTTCGCTCATTCTTGAAAACAAAAGCCCATTTTTCACTTTTTACTTTGATGAAATATTGACCGGGCACTCTAAGAAAACTCGATGAGCTGACGTTCCCCTTTGGGGTCTCTATTAGGCTGACTCGACTATTTTATCCACACAGGAATGCAGTATCTGCAGGTATTCGTAACACTCAACAAATGAGCCCCACGTTTGTAACAAGAGGAGAACTTAATTAGTGAACAAACCTTATTTGGAACAAGCGCTTTTACAACTTCTCGGCTCAAGAAAGCAAGCACAGTACAAAGAGCCTCAAGGGGAAACAATTACATTAAAGCGATACAGCACATACAGACATTAAAGCATTGGGTGAATGTTGTCAAACTAGTACTCTGAACAAGCCTTACATTTAGGATCGTACTCACATACTTGCATGTGCAGACATTTGATGCTTTATATACACAATACAACTGCTTAGCATGGAAAAAGCTTATAAATGATCATTGCTTACTCTCTCTCAAATGCAGTCTATTATCAATGAGACCTGTGGTTTGTTACTACTTAATCACACGGTGTATATATTCCAGTTTATGTTCAGTCTTGTTTCTTAGTTCATGTTGGTGTATCATATTTTCTGCTTATTTATGTGTCTTTTCTCAGCTCTGTTTTTCTGTATTGTCCCCTTTTCTTTAAACCTTCACTGCTCTTGTTTTTTGCAACATTACAAAAGCAAAGCAGAAAACAAGCGTTGCTACTAAGCAACAAGTCATTCACACAGACACAAAAAATAGTATTTTCACCCACTGTATTATTTTGTCAATTCTGCCTGAGGGGAAAAAGAAAGTCACATCACTAAATTTTAATGCTGGCACTGCAGCCATGAACAAATAACACCAAGCCAATTAGGTTACTCACTCATTTAGCTTTGCTCTGTTGCCATTTTTGCATTTAGGGCTCACGTCTATGTCTGTAATCGAAAGCCACGCTAGTATTTAATTCAACCAAATAGGTTGGATGGCTGCTGTTATAAATCACCTAATGAAATTACACGTATTGCAGTGAATATATTTCTTTTTTCAAACCTCTCAGATTGCTACATAATCAGGAGAAGCATGAATCACTATGGATTAATATACTAATATTTCAAAGGGGAAAAGTCTCACTTGCAGAGCTTGAATTAATTAAAATTAAAAAAGGACATTGTAGCCATGTAAAGGGAATAACCTAAGTAAATAATTATTCAGGAAATGTGAAGCCTTTTAAAAAAAAATTCTAAGCTCCAGTATACAGCAGGTATATACTAAACAGACAAAAATAAAAGACGGAATATATATAATATACAACAATCAAATAGTGTGCTTCTTAACACATAACACAAGGAATTTTACACAGGATCAAATGTTAAATGCTCAGCAAACATAGTGCAACTATATGTTTGCTTGTAGCCAACAAACATTATGCATGCATTATGCTGGTCTAAGCTCTTCTTCAGCAGAGACATGATTTATTGCTGAGCAACAGTGTTAGAAGGTCAATGAAAGTCACTTCTGTATATACTGGTATTTGACACAAGGATGTATGTACAGCATATATGATTGGTAGTTCCATACCCTTAATCATCATTTTCATAGTTTGCTGTTTTTGTAGTGCTTCACCATGACTAGCTAGATCAATTATTCCACATTTGTATCCTTAGGAAAAGAACTGGTTTCTAAAAATGTACAGCCAGTCCTAATGATGCAGATTATAACTACAGCTACACTGGCCAATGTGTCAATCCACTCAAGAATCGTTGGGCAGAATTGACTGCATAAAAGAAGCATGGTATATAAATTTCACTCAGATCAATTGCATATATATTTTGTATATATACCCACACAGTGCAACCTTGATATTCACAGGGTTACATTCTATCACTGGCAGGCAGTCAGGGCCAGCAAAGCCTTCTCTGCTGGCCTAAACACTATCAGAAGCAGTGACCTACATTTATAACATAAATTTTTATATTTGTTCCATGAAATTGTATTAATTTATTCCCAACAGTTTATTATCTTCATTTCGTATCGTTTCTCTTGGCTGCACTGCTTCCAGTACGTGTATGTTTGATTTTTTGTCCAATTAGATTTCAGCCTCTATGTGCTGCCATGTCAATCTAATCTGCCCAGGGCCTTAAAAGTCAGTACTGCCGGCCTTTTTACCATAGTCCCCATAAGAAATAGCTCTGTTTCTTTAACCAATCAGATTTCATATTCTCCTCACAGGGCAGCTAGCTGGCCCAGAATATTGTCTGCATTTTTCCGTCCTCTGATTGGTTGGTCAGAGTGAAACTGTTACAGCCAAGTTCAACTGGCAAAACAGGTGTGTAACGCTCTGCACACATTAATACATCTGATTAGACTTTATGCCTACGGAGGTAAAGAAATTGATTTGCTTTCGGACATACCTAAAAATACATTTTCAAGAAAAGCTAGACTTCATGATTGTCGGTTAACTAGCTAGCTTGTCTCAGCCCAGGAAAGGGTTTGTTCTCCACTTCCAGACCAGTAAATACAAGCGGTACCACTAGACTACAGCCTTTAAGGAGCGGTGCAAATTATGAATATGCATCTTTGGTGAGTAGGTTGTATTTTATAAAAAAATAAACTGAACTGAACTGATCCAGATGATGTAGGTGACACATTTGTGGTTGTAGTGTAAAGGCTTGGAGTTGTCGTTAACTGGGTTTCTTGCTTAAGAAAAATGGTTCACCCACAATGGTTCACCCACAATTCACCCACAATGCCACAAGTTGTTATTTTCCGTTTTTGTATAGTATTGATGGTCTATATAATTGCGATGTGATAGTGGTGTTCTTAAGAGGTGGATTTAATCGGGTAAGTCCCAACTTAAGGCCCAGGTACCAAATGCCCGGGCCGCCACTGTGTTCTATGACCCCAAAATCGCAAGGTTTGACATTCCTTTTGATGGTTTTTCAAGGGGAATGTACTGTAAACCTTAACAAAAATTGTGAATTATTTGTCATACTTTTTTTCGAGGTTGCGAGTGTCCGTAACAAGTAACGAGTATCGTGGTTCCAATGTATATATCTTCTCTTAAAGGTATATGTAAAAAATGTTGACAACAATGTTTGGTGCTTTTTCTTTTGGATTTAGAGGTTCTGGGGTTCAATAATGGGTGATTATTTACTGTATATACACAATTTCCACAAATTTCAGCACTTGACGGATAATGCCACAGCTCTAATCTCTATTTTATTTGTTTGTGTTTATGGGAATTAGGATATATATTGTGCTTGATGCCATCTTGTGCGTTGACTTTTTTTAAAAGACATCTTACCATTTTATTATGTCCTGTCCTGATAACATTAAAATCATGCTTGCTTTATGATAATCGATTCATACTACGATTATCTCACTAGACTAATGGTTTTGACAATAGTATCTTATTGAGGTTGTGGTATGATGTGTTGTTGGTAATTAACTGCATGGTTGCAGGGAAATCAAGAACAATTCAGTCATCAGAAATGCTGCAGGATGGATAAAAGCTGAAAGAAATCTGTACCCTTCAACTTTCCTATTTAAGTCATATGCACAGGGAAGTCAGCAACAATGAAATACAGCTTCTCTGTAGTGTCTGCAGAAAAAAACCCAGACAGTTTATTTTTTTAAGTTATGTACAATTTCCTGCAATTTTTCTCTTCTCATCTTATATACACTCTTTGAGTTAAACAATAGAAATGTTAATTCTCACAACCTGCTGACCAGATTTGAAAGCTTCAGCTTCCTTATATAGTCATGTTTTCCTGTTCACATTAGCACTCACTCTGGTTGTGATTGGATAGCTGCACCTGTTCCTCATTTATTCTGCCTTACTTAGCACCTTATTTTCCCCACATGCTGCTGCAAAGACTTGTATCTTGCCAGAGATACCAGTTTGTGTGTGTGTGTGTGTGTGTGTGTGTGTGTGTTTGGACGGACACGGTTGGTTTTTTCCCCCACTGTTTTCTGGTTAAGATGTTTGGATAGTGATTAATATAACTATTAATATAAATTTGATCATTTACTCTCTCTCTGATCCTGGCTATTGTTTTTGATGGAAAAGAATTTAAAAAACCAAATACATTAATAAACTCCACTCTACTGAAAATCTTGAGACTTTTTAAAAAAGTGCAATGAGGCTGAAATTGATTAAAACAAATGCTTACTCTGTAAACATTCATCTTCTGCTTATAATTGTTGGTACAGTCAGAGATTTTTTTTCATTGCTGGAGAAAAGGATAGAAATTTAAACATCTTGGGATTTTACCAGTTCTAACATTTTTTTTATTAATAATGCATTGAGGGACTTGTACTGTAATCTTACATAAATAAACAACAATGCAAACACGTTTAAAGGGCAAAATAGATAGTCATTTTCTTCTGTTTTTTCTTTTTTTTTTTTACACAAATCAATCTATAGTTAAATAAGTGAAGAGTCGGATAGTTTGAATACTGAATAACCATACTGTATTTTTGCAGTTTTAGATGGAGTGGATTAGAAAGATGACCATGTGTAGTGGCTATCACTAACTTAATACATGATCAAGCATGGAGCAGCCTACTTAAAGAATATTCATTACCGGTTATATCCCCTGACTAAGATTCAGACTGGCCAATTGGCCTCCGTGAGCAGGCATCGTTAGCCAAGCACAAGACTGAGAGTTGACTCCGGGTCCATAATGAATGATTAATTGAAAAGACGGAAAGCTTAGATTAATCTATTAAAATTAAAGAAGAAATACAGTCAATAAAGTGATCAGCTTTAAACAGATATATTCAAGTTAAATCTTTATTACATATTTGAGTCAGATTCGAGTTCAGAAATTGGATTCATGTAACATATTGCAATCCATTTTAGTAATCTTTTACAGCAGTGTGAGGAATACTAAGATGCAGCATACCTTCACCCATGGCAGTGGATTCTGTTGTTGGGATAACTTACAAAGATTTGGGTGTATTATATACTGGAGGTATACAGGTTTTTGTCAACCCTATTCATCTGGACTACACAACCAAATCCACTTCCTTCTTTTTGTTTTCATTTTCTTTATTATTAAACCAATTTTGATGCGGCATGTATTTCTTTTTTGAAAATAAACACATCAGCAAACATTAATTTGAATATTCATTTAGATGTCACACCACAAAAATCACTACATTGATTACTAAGAGCAATTAGCTATGTACATATCCTGTACATATATAAAAAATAAATTGGGTCTGTCACCAGCTGAGCTATTGCACAAATGAGTTTAAATGATTTAGAAAAGATTTTCTTTTTGTATTAGATCTCTTTTAGACTTTGCGATAGATATGTGGCATCTGTAAAATGTTGTGTGTATGGAATTTGCCAATAGCAGTCTTGTATACATGTACAGTGAGGAAAACAAGTATTTGAACACCCTGCTATTTTGCAAGTTCTCCGACTTAGAAATCATGGAGGGGTCTGAAATTGTCATCGTAGGTGCATGTCCACTGTGAGAGACATATTATAAAAAAGAAAATCCAGAAATCACAATATATGATTTTTTTTACTATTTATTTGTATGATACAGCTGCAAATAAGTATTTGAACACCTGTCTATTAGCTAGAATTCTGACCCTCAAAGACCTGTTAGTCTGCCTTTAAATTGTCCACCTCCACTACATTTATTATCCTAAATTAGATGCACCTGTTTGAGGTTGTTAGCTGCATAAAGACACCTGTCACCCCATACAATCAGTAAGAATCCAACTACTAACATGGCCAAGACCAAAGAGCTGTCCAAAGACACTAGAGACAAAATTGTACACCTCCACAAGGCTGGAACGGGCTATGGGGAAATTGCCAAGCAGCTTGGTGAAAAAAGGTCCACTGTTGGAGCAATAATTGGAAAATAGAAGAAGCTAAATATGACTGTCAATCTTCCTCAGACTGGGGCTCCATGCAAGATCTCACCTCGGGAGTCTCAATGATCCTAAGGAAGGTGAGAAATCAGCCCAGAACTACACGGGAGGAGCTGGTCAATAACCTGAAAAGTGCTGGGACCACTGTTTCCTAGGTTACTGTTGGTAATACGTCATGGTTTGAAATCATGCATCTCACGGAAGGTTCCCCTGCTTAAACCAGCACATGTCCAGGCACGTCTTAAGTTTGCCAATGACCATTTTGATGATCCAGAGGAGTCATGGGAGAAAGTCATGTGATCAGATGAGAACAAAAATAGAACTTTTTGGTCATAATTCCACTAAACGTGTTTGGAGGAAGAAAAATGATGAGTACCATCCCAAGAACACCATCCCAACTGTGAAGCATGGGGTGGTAGCTTTTTCTGCACATGGGACAAGCACACAGCCAGGATAACCAAGGAGTGGCTCTGTAAGAAGCATATCAAGGTTCTGGCGTGGCTCAGCCAGTCTCCAGACCTAAACCCAATAGAGAATCTTTGGAGGGAGCTCAACTCTGTGTTTCTTAGCGACAGGCCAGAAACCTGATTGATCTAGAGAAGATCTGTGTGAAGGAGTGGGCCAAAATCCCTCCTGCAGTGTGTGCAAACCTGGTGAAAAAAACTACAGGAAACGTTTGACCTCTGTAATTGCAAACAGGTGTTCAAATAACTATATGCAGATTTATCATACAAATAAATAGTTAAAAAATCATATATTGTTTTTTGTTTTTTTAGATTACGTCTCACACAGTGGACATGCACCTACCATGACAATTTCAGACCCCTCCATGATTTCAAAGTGGGAGAACTTGCAAAATAGCAGGGTGTTCAAATACTTATTTTCCTCACTGTATCCTTGTATACTTTTTTTTTTGCTATTTTGTTTTGTTCTTGTTTTGACGCCTTTAAATTAATTTGGATGTATGCACCAAGCCGAGTTTAATTCATAGCTGTTTGCTCGTTAATGTTAGAGTCATGTATTGTTAGAAAATATGCAAGAATGTGCCACCATCTTTTTTGTGAATATCAAATTGAGTTAGATAAAAATATTTAAATGCTTAACCTCAAATTGGCACCACTGACAGAATTTTAATTTACCATTTTATTTTAACCTAACCAAATAAAATTTTACCTCATCTTATATAATCTTTTGTTAAGGGAAACATCAGACCATCAATGTCACACAGTGTAGTGTGTCAAACGGCTCCACTACACCTCCATGTATCTTGATCTTTTCCCCCACTGCTGATAACAGATTCAATTTCCTCCCACGTATTGTTTTCCCGCTGCTGTATATAAGACTGGTGTTGTTTAGTGCCCTCAAGAAATATAACAGAAAAGGCCATTACCTCACCTGATGATTATAAAAGGAAAAAACTCTTAGCAAACCAAAAAAAGGTACACAGTAGCATAAGACATGAATGCTAGTTCAAATGCTTGTTGTAGTCACTGAGATGCAGGGATACTACTGAAGTAAAACAATATTCATTTTATTTTTAATTAGTGTCCCATTAGCAGGTATGTTCTGGTTTAAATTATGGAGAGCTGAAGTACTTCAGTGTTTTGACCTGACAAAATATTACTTAAAATCTGTCATACACAAGACTTGCCATAATTATTTTTACACACTCTTCATACACAATGGACAAATGGTTGGAAGATCAGCAGCAAAGAGTCATTAGCACATGCCTATGGTGATTACCAATCCATTGGTGTTTTTTTTTATTTTTATTATTATTCATTAATTTTAATTTATTCATTTATCCATTCATTCTGTTTATTAGTATTGTCTAGTCCTTCAATTTGGTTACTTTGTTAAAGAGCAACAAAGACAAAATCATGTTATTTAAGACAACTATACCTACCAGCTCCTCTTAATCTTCTCAACTGGACAAACATCATGAGCCTCTGAAATGATTGTGTTTTTCAATGTGAGTTCTATTATAGGATTATAATAACAGAATATTCTATTTGGATTAACATAACATTGTGCCACTCATTTAGCTGCTAACATCATGTACTGTATATTAACATATTTAATGATCCATCAAAGGACAAATAAGAATGGGGGTAAGGGGGGTACTTAACCATCAACATGGGTTGTTGTTTAACCTCTAGGTCACACATTTATTCTCTGTTCCCTGTTGAAAATTAGGCCATGGGAAGAGTCAACAGTGAAGCTTCTCAAATAAGATTACATTAGACCTTCCTCATAACCGGCTTCAGCAGGATCATTTAGCTGTGTAATGACTATCATGGCCTCAATCAATTCACAGTAAACAATTTTGATCTATTTCCCCCTACTCCCCTTTGCCCTTGAACATTTGGAATAAGTCGGCATCTTCAACTAATTAAACTTCTATGGTGCCTATAATTTGCTACCGAGTTAAAAAAAAATAGGAATGGAAAAGGCAGCATGTCAGGTCAATATGACTATTTACTCTCTTAAGTAGCCCCTCTGTGTTGATGGCAGTAGTAAATTAGTAAATGTACTGTAATGTACTACAATGGTTGTTATCTTTGTTATGATTTTCTTGTACATATTTCAACATTTAGTGTTTTGTTTATTTGTCTTTATATTTTGTATATTTGCACTAAATGAAAACAATCTGCATATCTGAAAATGAACACTTTCTGCTCCCACAATTCTTTTCTTTTTTTTTTTTTTTTTGCTTTCTGATATCTGATACATTTTTTCTTTTTCTGCTTTATTTTAGTTGGTTAAATGAATAAATGGATGAAGGACTGAATAAATAAATGAGTATATCCTTTTTTTGTCCTCCAAGTTTCATATCTGAATGGTTGTTCCTGCAGCTTCATGGTTGGATGCTGTAGAAAGCCAGTCCTAATGCATAAAGACTTAACTCATTCATCATTTAAGTAGATGCATCTGAAAAAAGGGGTATGCAAGCATTCTACCACAGATACACAGTTATGCATCTGAATTGTACCATGTCTGATTCTCTTCAGGAAAAAAAACACCTGCTGAGAAGAACTATAATATCTGAAATCGAGAACTCTTGGCCATCAAGCTAGGTGGGCACACTTCATATCCAAAACCAAGTTAACCCAATGTGTCAGGTATCAAATAAGACATAGCTAGAGACATAACCCAAGCTCTCAAAATCTTGATATCTTACAATTGATAACTACAATTTCCATCAGATTAAGAATAAATTACGCTTATGCAACTTTACTATACTGTATATCACTCTCCCTAATCATTCCATGTTGTGCACAAATCATCCATGCATTATCAAAACTTTCTAACTCTTAAATTATTGATTAGTTAATAATTTTTTGTTAGTTAATATTCCAAATTTTGTGAAACTTTGCCAATTATTTGTGCTCCATATTGCCTAACTACCAAAATGTAATATCTTGGCTATATACTTTTATATTAATGGAATTTTGCACCATTATCCAGTGTGACTTTTATCATTTATACTGAAAATACAAGAGTTGAGGGGGAAGTGTCAGCTCAGTGGTTAAAATGTTAAGTTCAAATCCCAGCACCACCAAGAATCCACACTTGGACCCTTGAGCAAGGCCCTTAAAAATTAACTGTTTAGTTGCATAAATGAGTTGATTGTAAGTTGCTCTGGAAAAGAAATCTGCCAGGAATTTAATGCCAGGAATTTAAATGTGCTTGTGAAGTTTAAGAGCTTTGTTTAAAAATGGGATTTGAACTACATATTTCAGTATTTTGTTATACACCAAGACTTTATATTGGGCAATTGTCCCCAATTCAATGTTAAATTATTCTTTAACAAGAAGGATTTAAACAGGGAGAAAAGATGCCCCCGCAGCCCACACACAAGTTAAATGCATGCTTATATATAAACCTCCACAATTCCAATGCAAAGGAGGTCCACAAACATGTAGAACAGGTTGTTTAGTGGCAAAAGTGGTAAGCCAATTGCCATCACCTAAAAATCTGATTAACAAACTGAGTTGGTCATTTTACAAATAAACTAATTACTTTGACAGCATCATTTTTCATCCAGTTTTCTCATATTTCTTAGTCAACAGATGGAAAAGAATTCTACTGAAAACAACCAATCAGTCAATCAATCAATTGATGTCTGTAATTAAATGCAGCTTGTTTACACTATTTAACAAGACACAGATAAATGAACATTGCATATGACATTAATGACAATATTAAAAACTGTTTGTCTTATTAGGCTTCCTTACTGACAGAACAGGCTGATCATCATGACCTAAAACAAACTATTCGGATATTAGTATCTGAAGAGATCTACGTGAATGTATTTTTTCTTTGAAAAGTATACGGAGGGATGCCTTATATATAATATAATATATCTGAGAAGGTCAGAAGGAGTTGCATTGTGTGTTTGTGGATTTAGAGAAAGCTTACAAGAGGGTGCCGAGAAAGGAGTTGTGGTATTGTATGAGGAAGTGTGTCAGAGATGTATGTGAGGGTGGTGCAGGACATGTATAATGACAGTGTGACAGCAGTGAATTTTTCAGTAGAAATAACAGACTGGTTTAAGCTGGAGGTCGGACAGCATTAAGGGTCAGCTCTAAGCCCTTTCCTGTTTGCAGTGGTGATGGACAGGTTGACGAATGAGGTCAGACAAGAGTCTCCATGGACTTCGATGTTTGCGGATGATATTGTTATTTGTGCTAAGAGTAGGGAGCAAGTTGAGAAGAGCCTGGAGAGGTGGAGTTATGTGATGGACAGAAGAGAAATAAAAGTTATCTGTGTGAATGAGAGGGAGGGCAGTGCAGGGAGAAGAGTTGATAAAGGTGGATGAGTTTAGGTACCTGGGGTCAACAGTGCAATGGAGAGTGTGTTGGAGAAGTGAAGAAAAGAATGCAAGCAGTGTGACTCCAGTTTCCCGAAGGAACTTGAGCTGCGTCGATACGCTATGGGAACGCCCCTGCGTGACCACGCTCTGAACCACGTGGGAAATCTAGCCAATAGGCAAGCCGTGACGTCATAGACAGGCGACGTCACGTAAACCAGGAAGCTACAAAATGGCTGTGCGGTGGCAGCGACATTAGCTTCTGCTTGTTCAGGTAAGTGCTTTGAGTGTGTTATCTGTGCAGCCATGAGCTTATATGCAGGCAGAATTCCGTCTGCCGATGTGTAGTTTGCTTAGCTTAGGAGCGTGCTTAGTCGGCTCTCGAGGGTATCAGCTGTTAGCATTTTAGCCGTGTGGCTATGCGCTCCCGGCTGCTAGCCGAGCTCCCGTTCCCCGGGGAGAGCGCTCGTTTGGAAATGGTTCTTTTTCCAGCGTGTGTGAGAGGCGGTGCTCCGTATTTCTTCCTTTGAGGTGGATGAAATTTCGGGAAATTTGGGAAAGCATGCCTGGTGGCTGCTTCCTCTCCCAGCGCGGGCGGCGCAGCATTGCATGTCTCTCTCTCCAAGGAGGATGAGATAGTTGATGCTGGCGAGCCTGTGGACTCCTCACAGCCTGTGCTGTACGTGGAGCTCCTTGAGGTCGTGGCACGGGCCGGGTCTGAGCTGGATCTAGCCGGTTGTGTAGCAGAAGCAGCGTGCACCCAGTGAGCTGGATGAGCGTTTCGTGCACCATGTGTCACAGCCTCAGCGCCTTCCCTGATCTGCGCACCAAGGTGTCTGGGTCCTGCGAGGCCTGTGTGCCCGCGTGCTTTTCCACTGTTTCTTGCTGGGCAGGAATGTTATTGGAGCTAAGTGGCGCAGCTACAGGACGATGACGCTTGTGGTAGAGACGCTAGCTAGCTACAGTGAGGAAAATAAGTATTTGAACACCCTGCTATTTTGCAAGTTCTCCCACTTAGAAATCATGGAGGGGTCTGAAATTGTCTTCGTAAGTGCATGTCCACTGTGAGAGACGTAATCTAAAAAAAAAAATCCAATAATCACAATATATGATTTTTAAACTATTTATTTGTATGATACAGCTGCAAATAAGTATTTAAACACCTGTCTATCAACTTGAATTCTGACCCTCAAAGACCTGTTAGTCTGCCTTTTAAATGTCCACCTCCACTACATTTATTATCCTAAATTAGATGCACCTGTTTGAGGTCGTTAGCTGCATAAAGACACCTGTCCACCCCATACAATCAGTAAGAATCCAACTACTAACATGGCCAAGACTAAAGAGCTGTCCAAAGACACTAGAGACAAAATTGTACACCTCCACAAGGCTGGAAAGGGCTACGGGGAAATTGCCAAGCAGCTTGGTGAAAAAAGGTCCACTGTTGGAGCAATCTTTAGAAAATGGAAGAAGCTAAACATGACTGTCAATCTCCCTCGGACTGGGGCTCCAAGCAAGATCTCACCTCGTGGGGTCTCAATGATCCTAAGGAAGGTGAGAAATCAGCCCAGAACTACACGGGAGAAGCTGGTCAATAACCTGAAAAGAGCTGGGACCACCGTTTCCAAGGTTACTGTTGGTAATACACTAATACGTCATGGTTTGAAATCATGCATGGCACAGAAGGTTCCCCTGCTTAAACCATCACATGTCCAGGCACGTCTTAAGTTTGCCAATGTGTTTGGAGGAAGAAGATTGATGAGTATCATCCCAAGAACACCATCCCCACTGTGAAGCATGCGGGTGGTAGCATCATGCTTTGGGGGTGTTTTTCTGCACATGGGACAGGGCAACTGCACTGTATTAAGGAGAGGATGACCAGGGCCATGTATTGCAAGATTTTGGGGAACAACCTCCTTCCCTCAGTTAGAGCCTTGAAGATGGGTCGAGGCTGGGTCTTCCAACATGACAATGACCCGAAGCACACAGCCAGGATAACCAAGGAATGGCTCTGTAAGAAGCATATCAAGGTTCTGGCGTGGCCTAGCCAGTCTCCAGACCTAAACTCAATAGAGAATCTTTGGCGACAGGCCAGAAACCTGACTGATCTAGAGAAGATCTGTGTGGAGGAACGGGCCAAAATCCCTCCTGCAGTGTGTGCAAACCTGGTGAAAAACTACAGGAAACATTTGACCTCTGTGATTCCAAACAAAGGCTTCTGTACCAAATATTAACATTGACTTTCTCAGGTGTTCAAATATTTATTTGCAGCTGTATTCTAACAAATAAATAGCTAAAAAATCAAACATTGTGATTTCTGGATTTTCTTTTTTAGATTATGTCTCTGACGGTGGACATGCACCTACAATGACAATTTCAGACCCCTCCATGATTTCTAAGTGGGAGAACTTGCAAAATAGCAGGGTGTTTAAATACTTATTTTCCTCACTGTATCTCTCCCCGAGTGTTGCATCTGTGACGGCTATCGGTTTGCCTACAAAGAGCTGCTTGGCTCTGGTGGGTAGGGCTATGCGGCAGGTCAGGCTGCAATTTGCTTCCACACGATGAGTGTGTTGCTCCCACGCAGCCGTCCTTCACCGCACACGGGAGGTTCCTGAGGTTGCTTTCAGGGCGAAGCTTACCAATGTCGGTCCTTCCGTTCGGCCTAGTGCTCTCACCCCGTGCCTTCACAGAGTGCGTGAACGCGGCACTGACCCCGCTGCAGCTTACGGGCATCCGCATTTTATATTATTTAGACTATTGGTTGATGTTGGCTCGTTAGAGCACCAGGCGGTTTGGCATTGAGATGCTGTTCTCGCCTGCATGAAGGTACTGGGGTTCAGACTGAAACGCCGGGTAGAGTGTACTTTCCCCAGCGCCGGGAACCACTTCCTCGGCGTGGTGTGGGACTCGGCCGGGTTGCGGACACGGTTGTCTCCCGCCCGGTTTGTCGTCATCCTCACTGCAGTCAGGAGGGTAGGAGCAGGCCAGCCAGTTACTGTGAGGCAGTTCCAGGGGCTGCTGGGTCTCATGTCGGCAGTGTCCAGTGTATTTCCACTCGGCCTCTTTCGCATGTGGCCCCTCTAGTGGTGGCTCCTGGGCTGGAACGTTCTCCCCCTGAGGGAGTCTGTATCGTACCATCAAGGTCTCGCGGTGTGCCCTTTGAGCCTTGGTTGCATGGTATGACCCTACGTTCTGTCCAGAGGCCCCATTTTAGGGACTCCTTGTCGTCGCGTAACGCTAACGACGGACGCTTCCCTCATGGGGTGGGGAGCGGTCATGAGTGGCCTCTCCGCCAAGGGTCTGTCGAGTGGCCCATGTCTCTTGTGGCACATAGGTTGCTGTGAGATGCTGGCAATGTTGTTGGGGTTATGACACGTCCTCCCAGTCCTTAGAAATCGCTATGTGTTGGTCCGCACGGATAGTACTGTGGTGGTCCCGTACATCAACCACCAGGGGGCCTCCGGTCTCACCCTTGCAAACAACTGGCACGGGAGGTCCTCTTGAAGCCTTCTTGCGGTTGGATGTCTGAGCAGACGCCCTGTCGAGACAGTGGCTTCCATGGGACGGTCTTGACCGAGGCTACGCCTGAACGCCTTTCCCCCGATCGCGCTGCTCTCAGGAGTTCTGGAATGAGTTCGCCGGGAGGGAGTCTGTCTCCTCCTGGTAGCACCTCGATGGCGGGTGGAACCCTGGTTCACCCCCGCCCAGAGTTGTGGAGGCTGTGGCCCCTGAGGGGGACCGATTCATAGCGGCTGTTCTCTCTACCAAGGTAGTAGAGGCACTTCTCCACTCCAGAGCTCCCTCCACGAAGAGGTTGTACGCCGCACAATGGCGACAGCTCGAGTTCCTGAAGGGGAACGTCTCTAGGTTACGAACGTAACCCTAGTTCCCCGAAGGAACGAGACGCTGCGTCTTCATGCCACACTCCCTGCATCCCTGCGGCGCTTACCTTCTCTCTTTGCAGAAGCTAATGTCGCTACCACCGCACAGCCATCTTGTAGCTTCCTGGTTTACGCGACGTCGCCTGTCTATGACGTCACAGCTTGCCTATTGGCTAGATTTCACACGTGCTTCAGAGCGTGGTCACGCAGGGGCGTTCCCATAGCGTCTCGACGCAGCTCGAGTTCCTTCGGGGAACTAGGGTTACGTTCGTAACCACGGTTTTATGGAGAAGAGTGGCAGGAGTGATTTGTGATAGAAGAGAGCTGAAGATGCTGATATTTTAAATCTCGATACTCACGGGGGTTACGTTCTATCAGTGGCGGGCGGTCAGGGCCAGCAAAGCCTTTTCTGCTGGCCTACACACTATCAGAAGCACTGACCTATATTTCAAACCTAAATTCTAATATTTGTTACATTAATTTTCATTAATTTATTCAGAACCTGAACAGTTTATTCTCTTTATTTCGTAGTGTTTCTCTTGGCTGCACTGCTTCCAGTACGTGTATGTGGATGTTAGATTTTTTGTCCAATCAGATTTTAGGCTGTATGTGCTGCCATGTCAATCTAATCTGCCTAGGGCCTTTAAAGTTAGTACTGCTTGCCTTTTACTATAGTCTCCTTAAGAAATAGCTCTGTTTCTTTAACCAATCAGATTTTCAGATCTTTAACCAATTTCATATTCTCCTTACAGAGCAGCTAGCTGGCCCAGAATAGTGTCAGCATTTTTCCATCCTCTGATTGGTTGGTCAGAGGGAAACTGTTACAGCCAAGTTCAACTGGCAAAACACATCTGTAGCGCTCTGCATACATTAATACATCTGAGTTAGAATTTTTATTTTTTTATTTTTTATTTTTTTTATTTTTTTGCTGCTGTAACAAAGAAATTATGAATAAATTTATATATTAGGTATATCATATCTTTTATGCCTTTGGAGGAAGAACAATTGATTTGGTTTCGGACATACTTAAAATCCATTTTCAAGAAAAGCTAGACATCGTGAGAAGAGGACGGCCAACCCTAAAGCTAGCTAGCCACTGAATACAAGTGGTGTCACTGGCTTACAGCCTCTGCAATGCAGTGCAAATTATGAGTATGCATCTCTGGTGAGTAGGTTATATTTTATTTACATTTATTATGTTCTGGTCATGTTATATATATGAAAAAAAACATATAGAAATGTTGATTTTGAACTGTTCCAGATGATGTAGGTGGCACAGTTGCAGTTGTAGTGTAGAGCAGTGGTCCCCAACCCCCGGGCCACAGACCGGCACCGGTCTGTGGTTAAATGGTACCGGGCCACACAGAAAGAATACATAACTTTATTTCTGTTTTATATATTATCTGATTCTGAACGGTTTTATTTTGGAAAATTACTGGATTCTCTCCGCCACATCTGTCTATGACTCACTCTTGATCATGTCAAGATGCCTGCCTCGGTCACATGTCTTACTTACATCCGCTGCTACGGCCGGTAACACATAATACATTACCTCCAAATTGAAACCCTCAAGCTAGTAAAATGAACAAAAAAAACAACACAGTGAATTCAAGTTTTTTATTATATTTAGAAATTACCAGTTTTTATGCGGGTCATATAGTTTTATTTTGTTGTATTTATCTGCCACACCTTAAAGGCCGGTCCATGAAAATATTGTCTGACATTAAACCGTCCTGTTGGGAAAAAAGGTTGGGGACCGCTGGTGTAGAACTTGTGTAAAATGGTATTCACCCTACATATGTGAAATTCCTCTCTCTCTCTCTCTCTCTCTCTCTCTCTCTCTCTCTGTGTAATGCAGCGCATTGTTATATTGCGTTTTTGTATTGATATATAGTATTGATGGTTTCTATGATTGCAACGAGACAGTGGTGGTTTTAAGAGGTGGATTTAGTCAGGTAAGTCCCCAGTGAAGGCTCTAAAAGCCAAGTCAAGTCAAGTCAAGTTTATTTGTATAGCGCTTTTCACAACAGACATTGTCTCAAAGCAGCTTTACACAAATCAACAGTTAAGGTGAATGGTGTGAATTTGTCCCTGATGAGCAAGCCAAACTCCCTTAGACTGTGGCAAGGAAAAACTCCCTTAGATGTTATGAGGAAGAAACCTTGAGAGGAACCAGACTCAAAAGGGGAACCCATCCTCATTTGGGTGACTTTAAGAGTTTGATCATAAATCTTTCAACAATAAAAAACACTGGAGAGTAAGAACTAACATGAGCATTGGAATATAAGATTATAAGTGATCTTCTTTCTGCAGCCTTATACAGTCTATATGGTTAGTAGCTCCTAGTTGTATAAGCTCAACATTTGTGATCATCACAGATCCAGCATCAGCTTCTCCATGCCAGAGCCTTTAAACACTCCAGGAGGTCCAATGTCAAAACTCCACACATGTAGCGGGATCCAAATGGCACTGGTACGTCTCTAGATGGTTCGGGATGTTTGCGAGTTTGGCATCTACTTCTTCAAAGGTCCGTAATCATCACATGGTGGGAGGTGACTGGAGCTGGCCAAACCTCAGGGTGTCTCGGGATGAGGAGAGAAAGAGAAGCAGTGGAGAGGAATTAGCGTAGCTGCTGTTCATGATATTAACAGCACAAGTTGATAATGTGCATGTGATCAGATGTTTTGGAGCACACGGTTATGATGTGATGTGTGTTATGTGTAGGCTTTGCTAAAAAGATATGTTTTTAATCTACACTTAAACTGGGTGAGTGTGTCTGAGCCCCGAACACTGTCAGGAAGACTATTCCAGAGTTTAGGAGCTAAATGTGTAAATGCTCCACCACCTTTAGTGGCCTTTGCTATTCTAGGAACTACTAGAAGCCCAGAGTTTTGAGATCTCAGGGAGCGTAGCGGATTGTAGCGTGTTAAAAGACTGGATAGATACATGGGAGCCAAACAATTTAGTGCTTTATACGTGAGAATAATAGTTTGTAGTCTATTCAAAACTTAACAGAAAGCCAATGTAGGGACGATGGGATTGGGGTTATGTGATCATATTTTCTTGACTTTGTGAGAACTCTGGCTGCTGCATTCTGGACTAACTGAAGCTTGTTTATTAATGACGCAGGACATCCACCTAGTAATGCATTACAGTAGTCTATTCTGGAGGTCATAAACGCATGGACATAGACAACATGTTTCTTAACTTATAAATATTTCTAAGGTGAAAGAAGGCTGTTTTGTAACTTGGTTGATATGATATTTGAAAGACAAGTTGCTGTCTAAAATAACTCCCAGGTCTTTTACCGTTGAACTAGTGGTTACAGAACATCCGTCTAAATGCAGGTTGAGATGCTGGAGCTTCTGTATACTAGTTTTTGGGCCGATGAGCAAAATCTCAGTCTTATCAGAATTTGAAAGTAGAAAGTTATGGGTCATCCAATCTCTTATTTCCTTAACACACTCAGTTATCCGAGTTAATTGAGCTGTATCGCCTGGTTTAGATGAGATATATAGCTGAGTATCATCAGCATAACAATGGAAGCTAATTCCATGCCTTCTAATAATATTTCCTAACGGAAGCATGTATATTGTGAAGAGCAGGGGTCCTAGAACTGAACCTTGCGGGACACCATAATTTACTTGCATTAGCCTGGATAGCTCTCTATTTAAATCTACAAAATGGTAATGATCGGACAGGTAGAATTTAAACCAGCTTAATGCCTGTCTCGGAATGCGGATGTAATTTTGTAAGTGATCTAGGAGGAGATCATGGTCTATAGTGTCGCATGCAGCACTAAGATCTAGTAGAACCGACAGCGAGATGATGTATTGGTCTGAAGCTAAAAACAGGTCATTAGTGATTTTAACTAGAGCAGTTTCTGTGCTATGATGGGGCCTAAAACCTGACTACAATTCTTTAAAGATATTGTTTACTTGCAGGTAGGAACATAACTGGGCAGCGACAATATTTTCTAAAATCTTAGACATAAATGGGAGATTTGAAATTGGTCTGTAATTCGATAGCGTGTTTGAAACCAGATTAGGTTTTTTAATGAGGGGCTTAATAACTGCTAACTTGAGGGATTTAGGAACATGTCCTAACGATAGTGAAGAGTTAATAATATGCAGAAGAGGTTCACCAGTTGTATATAACACTTCCTTCAGTAATTTAGTAGGAATTGGATCTAACTGACATGTTGTCGATTTAGCTTTGGCAATAACATTATACAGCTCTTCCTGTCCTATACATGTAAAACAGTGGAGTTGTGGAGTTGAAGGTAACACTGTCTCGGGAGATGGTGTCAGAGGTTAACTGCCACAATTGTTTTTCTAATGTTATCTATTTTTTTTCAGTGAAGAAATTCATAAAGTCCTCACCACTAAACTGTGATGGAACACAATTTTCAGAGCTCTGATTTGTAGTTAGTTTAGCTACAGTACTGAAAAGGAACCTGGGATTGTTTTTGTTGTTTTTTATGAGTTTGCCCAGGTGTTCAGCTCTAGCAGCTTTTAGCGCCTGTCTGAAGCTGAGCATACTGTCTTTATACGCAATTCTAAATACGTCCAAATTAGTTTTCCTCCATTTTCTCTTCAGACTACGTGTTGTTCTCTTGAGGGCATGCGTTTGACCATTACACCAAGGTGCAGGTGCTTGTTCTCTAACCTTTTTTAACCGGATGGGGGCAACGGTATCTAATGTGCTAGTAAAGATAACGTTTATGTTGTTAGTTATTTCATCAAGATTATTATCAGTTATGGGTTTAGTGTGTACAGTATAAGGTAATGGTCTGTGATGTCATCACTCTGAGGTAAGATATCTATATCAGTGACGTCTGCTCCGTGGGATATTATTAAGTCTAGTGTGTGGTTAAAACGGTGAGTTGGTCTGGTTTTGTTTAACCCCAAAAGAGTTAAATAAGTCAACAAATGATAATCCTAGAGCATCGTTTACATCATCTACATGAATATTAAAATCTCCTACAAGCAGCACTTTATTAAAATTGATCAAGAGATCGGATAGAAAACAAGCAAACTCTTGAAGAAAATCAGCGTAGAGCCCTGGGGGTCTGTACACGGTTACCAGAGCGAGTTTTCTATGCATGTCTGAAAGTACAACTTTAAGAACGAGCACTTCAAATGATTTAAAGCTGAATCCTTATCTCTGACTAACATTAAGAGAGGCACGACCAGTCTGACGGGGCTCTGCTTATAAACATATCCTGACGGTGTCGACTCGTTTAGACCCATATAATCACCTGGTTTAATCCAGGTCTCAGTGAGACAGAGTGCATCAAGATTATTATCTGTGATCATCTCATTTATAATCAGTGCTTTGGGTGCAAGTGATCCAATGACCAAACTTTAGAACTTTTTGGTGTTTGTTTATCTGGCATTTTTCAGTTTTAACTGCAATAAGATTATTTCTGGATCTTGTGTATTTAATTCTTGGTTTTACTACACGAGGAATAGATACGGTTTCTATAAACTGGGCTGTGTCTGACATTGTAACTATTTGGTCTGTAGTATGCGTGTTCTTATAGTTGAAGATTTCCTGATGTCTTACCAGTCAGATGGTGTGAAGTATCCTAGAGATGTTATCTGATAGCACCCAGAAACAGTTCCAGTTATTAACAAAGAGAAGTTTATGTTATCGACACCATGACTGTAACCATTCATTTAGAGCTAAAAGTCTACTAAACTTCTTAGCCCCTCGCTGGTAAGTGGGAAGAGGTCCTGACACTATGATCCTCGTTGTGGGCGATGTGCTGCACCACACCAGGATCCCGAAGTCAAACACAAACACACACACACACTTACACACACATCTGTATTACCCTTAACGATCCTAAAAATTTAAACTGATTACCCAAATTAATCAATATAATAAAAATGTGTTGCATTAATTAGATTTATTCTATTAAATTTTTTTTTATAAAATATAATTTTATATATTCTTTAAAACAAGCAGGCCAAAAAAACCAAGGTACGTACCGAATCGTGCATTTTGTGTACCGTTACACCCTCAATATATACAGTATCGCATGAATAAACGTGTTCGTATTTGTATAAGTGGGTAATGGGTAGAAGCATGTCAGAGAGTGATGAGAGTTAAGGGAATGCCAAAATTGCACCTTTCGACTGTAACTTCAGATTGTTTGCCTCAACATCAGCTGATTTTTCTTTTTTATCATCCAATTTAACCTCTTGCTGTGTTTACCTCATTATTTCAAGGGAGTCAAAAAGACCATGCATCTCAAGAAACTTTCCATATTTTAATTAGATCCTCTAGAGAAAGGATATATCAATTAAGGACAGGAAACAAACCCCTTTTCATGTCTTTTCTTTAGTTTATTCTTTTTCATCATACCAAAGCTGTCTAGTAATTCTGTAATGCACCTCATTTCTATGCTAAGCCAATCTTCCTAGCATCTGTTTTGGCAGACACAATGCCATTCTCAGGATATCACTGCAAATAAATCACTGTCTGGCTTAAAACTTTGGGCCTCTGCAGGATTTTGCTCTTTTTGTTTATCTGGGGGTAAAAAAAAAACTTCATTCCAAGATACTTCACCAAAAGGCATGTCTGCATTTCTTGGCTGATGCATTGTGCATCCCTTTCACCTCACTGCATATTCTTTCATAGCTGTCACAACCTTTACCATTTCAAGCATTGTAGGCTAACGTAGTAGCTCTACATTCCTACCTGTTTGCTGGCAGGAACTTTATTGTAAGGTACAGCATTGTGCTAAAGAAATAAACCGGGTGTGCAGCCACTGTAACAGCCCAACAAGTGAATGTCAGAAAAATTACTTTGCCTGTGTCATTGGTTGCAAGGCCAAGTGTTGTGGTCATGTTTTTAAAGTTTTAGCACTGTCATTTGTTCACCTTGCTTTCTACCTAGTATTCTTCCAATGTCAATTATTATACTGCACCATCTGGAAATGTGCACATCCTCGCATATTTCTTTGGCTCAGAATGACTCTTCCCGGTTAACATTGTTAACAGGTTTTTTGTTAAATTGTTCTTTTTTTTTGTCTAGGAAATAAATGTAGGTGTCATTTGTCACTTTTTTCTGTTTAAAACCTCTAACATGTTATTGCCTTACTGTGTCAACCCAAGCCATTAATTCTTAATAACCTGCTCTGGGAATCATTTTAATTTTCAAATAAAAAAAAAAAAACCTCTCTAAGTGTCTATAAAAGGCAAAATTCTATTCAGACAAACAGCAGGGTATCATATATGGTTGTACCGAGTCTAACAAACTAACTAACCTCATGTGTGCAATTTCAATTGGGTAATCCAGCAATATCCCATATTAAAGGACATAATGGAATTATAAAAAATTTAACAGCAATGACAGCAGACATTAGTGTTCCATGTAGTCATGCAAAAGAAATATTTTGTGAGATTACACTGGCCTTAAATTACAAACCAGATTCCAAAAAGCTGGGACACTGTACAAATTGTGAATAAAAAGGAATGCAATAATTTACAAATCTTACAAAACTATATTTTATTCACAAAGATAAAATCAAATGTTCAAAGTAAGACATTTTGAAATGTCATGCCAAATATTGCCTCATTTTGGATTTCATAAGAGCTACACAAAAAAGTTGGGACAGGTAGCAATAAGAGGCCGGAAAAGTTAAATGTACATATATGGAATAGCTGGAGGACCAATTGGCAACATGATTGGGTATAAAACAGAGCCTCTTAGAGTGGCAGTTTCTCTCAGAAGTCAAGATGGGCAGAGGATCACCAGTTCCCCCAATACTGCGGTAAAAAATAGTGGAGCAATATCAGAAAGGAGTTTTTCAGAGAAAAAGATTGTCAGAGAAAGATTGAAGTTCTCATCATCTACAATGCATAATATCATCCAAAGATTCAGAGAATCTGGAACAATTTCTCTGCGTAAGGGTCAAGGCCGGAAAACCATACTGGATGCCCGTGATCTTCAGGCTCTTAGACGGCACTGCATCACATATACAGCAATGCTGCTGTAATAGAAATCACAACATGGGCTCAGGAATATTTCCAGAAAACATTGTCGTTAAAACACAATCCACCGTGCCATTCGCCTTCGCTGGCTCAAACTCTATAGGTCAAAAAAGTAGCCATATCGAAACATGACCCTGAAGCACAGGGGGTTTCTCTGGGCCAAGGCTCATTTAAAATGGACTGTGGCAAAGTGGAAAACTGTTCTGTGGTCAGACGAATCAAAATTTGAAGTTGCCTTCTACCGGCTTTTTTGAGATGTGTTGATGCCATGAAATTTTAAATCAACTTATTTTTTATTTCAAGTTTAAACATTTAATGTCATCTATGTTGTATTCTGAATAAAATATTGAAATTTTAATCTTCCACATTACTTCACATCGGGTTTTTTTTTCACAATTTGTACTGTGTCCCAACGTTTTTGTAATCGGTTTTGTAAAATAAAATCAAAAATATAATGTCAATGCTTGAAAAATAAATAAATCTACATTTTAAATAAAATTATAGCTTAAAAATAATTAAGTCAACTTTATATAAAAAGAGCCAATCTTAGTGATCAGTCCATAAAACAATAAACTAAATTTAAACAACATACTAAATTCTAGTATTGCTATGAATAAATATATTAAATTCTGCAGTCCTGTGAAAAGCTTTGAAGCTAAGTCACTAAAAGGTCAACATATTTAAACCTAGTGTGAGCAGTATAAAAAAAGGCTATAATGCTGCTGTATGCAGGTCCAAAGCTACTTAGATGAATCCTTCGAGATTTTGCATGTTTTCTCTCCAGTAATATTTATTCTTTAAGTAGAGGTCAAGCAGGTCTTGCTTGAAGGACATATTGATATAATTCAGGCACCCTTCCAGAGATATGTGTACAGAAATATTGCTCTTGTACTGTTATTTTTGGTCTGACCTTCAACGCTTTCAAAGGCCTCTTGGTCTTTTGAAGTGGTCATATTCACAGGTTTATCATGTTATCAAGGTTTAAAAGTACCAGATGGCTTTTGAAAGATAAACAGTATTCAGATGTCTTTGAAGATGTTAAAACATTTTAAAAAGCAAGTAATATTTTGAGGTTATAAACAATTATCTTCATGTAGACATTTTACACAAGTATATTTACATTAACAGTTGGCTTGACTGCACATTATAAACATGTTCTTTATATGTGGGTGCTCAGGTTTGGCAGGTGTTACAGGTCAAAATGGAAAGGATATTATTCCAGGAAAAAAAGAAGAATACATGGTGCGTAGGTACATGAAAATAACTCAGGATTTGCATTGGTCTCTTTCCCAAGCTGTGTCTAGGAGCATGGGTTCTGAAAGTGGTGCCTATAAGATAAGAAAGTTTCGTCAGACAAAGCTTTGTTTTTGTTGTTATGTATTTATTTATTTATTTACCTTTGTGGGAAACACAACTTTATAGAGTACTTACAGTTATAAGTTTATTAGTCTTGTCATCTCAATGAATACAATACAATGTTTTGGATCTAATGTGTTCTGTCACAGGAAATCTAAATATAATTAATTGCTAACCAGATTATTATGGTTAAAACAATGGTTATGGTTTAAACAATGAGCCTAGTATCTGAAAAGCTTGATGATGTTTAGAGAATAAATCTATACTGAAATGGAATTTATTTTAAATATATCCTTTGCAATATTCAGAGATTATTACCCCTCATTATGAGTGTGGCATTTATGTCTTTTTGTTCATTTCCGGGTCAGTTTGTTTTGGTTTATGTTTGTCTCCACCCCATCTCGTCATTGGTCCTTATGTTCATGTGTTTTCCCATTCACAGCTGTCCTCACTCCTGAATGCATTATAAGAATAGTCAGGACAATGTTGAAAGCGGCCGTCTGCTTGGCGAACAATTCATATCTATTCAGAATAACACTGGTACAGAGATGATATGAACAACTAAGCTAAATCTTTTTGAAAGCAAAAACGCAGATGAAATTGACATGTAATCCTAGAAGGCTGTGTAAAAAAAAAATCTTATAATTCTGCAAACATCGGGTGTCTATTTTAAATGAGCCATATGTAGAGTGGAGTCTGAGATCAGAAATAAATTCAATGCTACACACGAGTGCTCCCAAAACAAGCAGAAATACAAAAATTTGGCTTCTGTTTAAAAAAAGATTTCCCTTGCTGCCAAATGTACGATTTAGAGGTCTATAAATAGGGCAAGAATATCCAGTTAAAAAGGTGACTTAAAGGTGCTACTAAGCATTAATCTTGGCAGTATTTACAAATAAAAGCGTTCATTCCAACTCATACATTCACATAAAAACACAAATGGTTCCAGCTATAGTGAGGGTCGGGGAGTCAGACCCATAAATGTGTTTAGTCTTTTATTCAAAATTGCACATTAGCAGGCACTAGGAATGACAAATCACATGTCACAAAGCATTGCATATATTTCATTGGAAAACATATTAATAAATAAAATTAATGATACAAATTATAGTATATGCCATTAAAATAAAACTTCTAATGCATCTTCTAAATATCGCATTGCTGCTGAATGTTAATTCTTCATTTTTACAAGCATGATTGAGAATGCTAGAAATTGACCTATTTATAATTGCAGGCGATTCCTATCATGTGGATTGGCTGTTGTGAATGTTTTAAAATATCACATTAAAATGCATCACCACTTTTCTCGATTATATAGCCACGGCTTTATTTATAGATTTACGTTCCATTCTGGGTTTTTTCAACTGCTCAAAATAATATGCCTATGTAATGGCTCACTCTATATGCCATTGCTATGATTTCTGATAATTATTCTCACTTCATAGAGTATACTGTACACTGTGTAAATACTGCATTTAAAAATGTGATTGTGGCAAGCACCATTTTGTAAAAGGAGGGTGGAGATGGAGGAAACAAGTGGTAACAAGCTCATACCTTATGGACTTTTTTTTATTATTAACATCTGTGGCAAATAAAGCCAAGTTTTTGTTTGAACTGTTGCCTGCTTGACATTCTTCTCCCTCAGCCAGAAAACTCTCCACAGTAATAAAAAAAAACTTGACCCAATTTTCTATTCAACCTATTGCTAGGATGTCCTTACTGTATATCAGCAAGTGGATTCATAATTTTCCCTACGTGCAGTGTGAGCAAAAACAAGCTACCCCGATCCTCCTGTTGCTTCAGACAATTGTCTTTAAGTGAAGTCAATTTTACAAAATGATTAACAGTGATTAAACTCTGGAAACCCATAGCTGAGACACCAGGTGGTTGTTCTGGCACAGCAGGTCGCATTGCAGCCTCACAGTTCCATGATCGATCCATGCTTAGTTTATTTCTGTGTGGCTTCAAATTGTTCTTATATGTGATTTATAACAAGAAATGCTTAAAAACATGTACTGTATTTGCTTTTTTTAGGCTTCTTTAGGTTTTTGGCTGATTTAGTCTAATGATCAATGCATCCTTCCCTCAACAGATTATAATTTATGCCTGCATTAAACTTAAGGAAGGATGAATGATGATCCTTTGGAGCTGGTGATTTCAGTGTCTGTGTTAATAAATTAGAAGAAAAACACCTTGAAGGCTTGCTGTCATGACAGTCCTGAAAGGCAGAGAGCTACACTTCTCATCAGCCCTGTCTCTTCATGCCTCATTCACCTTCACCTGTGCCTCCTTTTTCTAAGTCTCATTTCATTCATGTCTTGTTTTAGTTAAGCTTTTGTGCTTTGTGAATTTCATCTGTCCTTGATGTGGATTGTGTAGTAGTTAGTTCACGCAATAGTGGTAATATGGGCCATTGGATCATATTTGACTTTTTTGGAAAAAAAATGAGATGATGAACTAGAGACACACTTTGTTCTCGCTGCAAGATGTGATTTACTATTTGTAATGGAAAGAAGGAAATGAGCAGGTGATGTTCTTCTACCTGTCTGACATCAACTTACGATACACAAGCATGTCACACATGCCAATTTTAATTTGTGCAGACCTTGAAACAGTCATGGTTTTGTATATTCCTGTTTTTGTAGCAGCAAAATTAATTCCTGGTTACTCCACTGCCAACACCAACAATTTTCTCAATCAATTCTAGAGGTGAGTCTGACTTACATCAGACACAGCAGGAGGTGTTGGTTTTGATCAGCATTTTAGCACTGTGCTGTGTGAGCCATGTGTGCTGTGCATGGTGGCAGCTGTTTTTTCTACAAATCTGCTCTTTGTTTAGTTTTAGTATTATTTTCAAATGTGACTGAAACCAGGCAGGAATTGAATTTCGGCATAAGCAGCTGACTGAAATATCAACAGGTCATAGTGGCTAAAGACACATTAATGCAGCTCTAGGCAAAATACAAGAGTTTTTATCTGAAAAATCATTAAGGACTATTATGTTAACCTCATTCGACAGCTGAAAATGTGAATAATAAGAATCAGCTCAGTTATATAATAGTAGATAAGGAACAACATTAATGTTCTAAGGATGGGAATTAAAGTCATCCAGTCATCAAAGCTTAAACATTTTGGAAGGCTAATTAGACAAAGCTATTGCCCTGTGCTTCAGAGCAAATAGCAAGAGAATGGTGCTTACTAATTATACAGTACTTGTTCATGTTTAAGCCATTCAGGTAGCTCACCCAGACAGTGATCCTGAATGTACTAGAAAGACAAAATTGCAATAGAGTCTCTGTTGCTTAGTCTTTTGAAAATGCTAACTTTTTAAAGCTCAGGCATCTTTGAAAGCCAGCTTCACCCTGGCACATATTGCAGTTTGTTCCACTCCACTCTAATCCAACTCTTTCACCCCAGGGAACTCAAAGAGTGATGCTCGGTAAATGCCTGCAGAAACAAAATCACTTGAACATCAATATCCAGCAGTGACTAGTATAAAATTAATAGCTAGATCTTCACTTATGGTCAAGCCCTCTAAAAAAAAATAAAAAATCCAGTGCCAGATGGTACAGAGCTAGCCAGCTGTCTCGATGAGCCTTCAGGCCATTTTTGCTAACTTTGTAAATCAATAAGCCCTTGTTATATGTTCATTAAGGATGAAAGGAGTGTTCTAGTTTTGTCTCGAGTTTGTTACATCCTTGTTAGATGGAATCCAGATTGCAATTGCAAAAACATATGTATATACTTTATATCAATACAGAAATGAAGATAGCTAATGAGAGTGGGACATAAGTGGAACAGGCAACAAAAAACACACCTTTGTTAGACCATGGAACACTTACTCTATATGGTTAAAAGAATGCGGAAACCTGACCATCATTTCCAATTGTTATGGGAAGACATTTTATTTGATTTTAAAGCATGACTGTGGTAAAGTTCCCTATTAGCTGCAAGAGAATTAATGAGGTCAGACATCAATATCAGATCAGGAGGCTATGAGTACACTGTTCCAGTTATTTACAAATGTGTGAGATTTAGCTGCTCCATGTTTGGTAATCCATATCTTCATGGAACTCAATTTGTGTGCAGTGGCATTGTCATGCTGGAAATGATTTGGTCCTCATACATGCAGTGTAGTGACATTACGTGTCTAAAATGTTGTGGCACCAGTTTTTGGGTGGAGCTGCCTACGGGGAGGTGGTAGCTCAGTGGTTAAGGCATTGGGCTTTGGATCAGAAGGTCACAGGTTTAAATCCCACCACCACCAAGCTGCCACTGCTGGGCCCTTGAGCAAAAGCCCTAAAAGCCTCCCCTGCTCAGTTGTAAGTCGCTCTGGATAAGGGTGTCTGCCAAATGCCGTAAATGTAAATACAGGTGTGATGATTAACTGTCCACAAACCAGGGACCTAAAGAAATCATGAGGTATTTCTATTAGCCAAAAGTATACTAGGTTATGATGGCTTTTTACTTGTTGCATGGAACACAAAATAATATAGCAATTCTGCCTAATTGCACAAAACAGCATACAAAATACATTTTTGTTTACCATTATAAATATTTATAAATGCTTTTCTGTCAAAAGCTGACTTCTAGCATGAAAAAGAATCATGGCATGGAAACCCGATTCTATGTGTCCAATGTTAGGATATGGGAAAAACGCCGGTCACAGTCTAAAAGAGAGAGAGAGAGAGAGAGAGAGAGAAAGCTTAATAATGCCTTTCTGATCATAGTTCTGTTGATAACACTACTAAAATGATTATTGTAGTTTTAATTTGTCGATACTTTATTAATATATAAAGTTAGTTTTCATAATTATAATTTTGCAAATGCTCCTGAATACAAGGTAGTATATGATTTTCCCCTGGTCAGAATGAATAGAGAAGAAAACAATGGCTTAAACGGAGGCAATATGAACCATAAAAAGAGTAAAAAAAATAATAATATGGACAATAACTGGCTGACAACCGTATGGCATGAAGACATTTACTCGCCACTGATTGCAATTGTTTTATCAATGCAGTGACAAAATCTTCCGCAGAAAATAGTTTGACTTTCTAACTGGAAACAGAAGGGTACATACAAGTCAATTTAAGATAGCAAACAGGCTGACAGATTGCAATCTTTAAGAAGCTTGTGGCTTTAAATTTACAAAAGATAACAGACCTACTAGTGGCTACGGCTAAAGCACCCAAAGCTTAGACTGCTGAGAAGCTGATGTCACAAAGACAGATTTTTCTATTAAGCAATCGGTTATTCTTATATCTAAAGACAGCACTGAGGCCGAAATGCAAATGAGACGAGGCAGGTATTCCAGAAAGTGGTTTTCTATTTATTTTGGACTTAAAAAAAAAAATGCAACTCATTGCAACAAAGAAAATGTAAAATTAAAGCTTTACACATATAGTATCAGCAGGGTACTGTTAAATCCTCAATTGCTCAAAAACAGGCTTTTTTCTTTAGTCACTGCAAGACACATGGCTTATTAATGAAGAGCACTTTTAATGATACACAGGTTTATGCTCACTCAGTAAATTACCCACTCCATTCTCCAACTGATTCTTCCATTCGCAACTGACTCTGCTGCTACATTTAGATGCAGCAGGGAACACCTGTAATTTGTCTCACTGTACACAACGTGTTAGCATACAGAAGTCAGACTTTAGAGTAGAAATTACTTCCAAATGAGTTTCACTAACCGTCCTATAGAAGGCCACTTACATGCAGTATCTCACAAAAGTGAGTACACCCCTAATATTTCAGCAACCATATTAGTGTATCTTCTCAAGGGACAATACTATGGAAATAATATGGATATATTGAATATATTTTAGTGTAGTCAATGTGCAGCTTGTATAGCAGTACAGATTTACTGTCCTCTGAAAATAACTCAAAATACAGCCATTATTGTCTAAATAGCTGGCAACAAAAGCAAGTACACCATAAATACACATGTCAAGAAAAGTGTATGAGCACCACTGTTATCTTGAACTGCCTTAATCCCCCTGGGCATGGAATTCACCAGAGCTTCACAGGTTGTTGCTGGGTTGATTCTGCACATAATAAACTGTTGAAGCCAACTATAAATTAATTCCCATTCACATCATTTACCTGTAGACCTAATTTAGAAAAGTAAATGGTGTAAAACTGCACCATTGATGTTGTTTATATAAGGTCACACACACACACACACACACACACACACACACACACACACACACACACACACACACACACACACGCCACTATGCTAGTTGGCTAAATGCCCAGTCCTTATCTGGGTTAGCCAGCAAAGGTGCTTCTTTGCCTCATTCTCACAAGGGCAACATAAAACTTGGATATATTTTAGTGTAGTCAATGTGCAGCTGTATAGCATTACAGATTTAGCATTTAGCAATTTATCATTTTTCTTCAGCCATGTAACATAAAGACATGTAATGTGCTGTGCAGCACTTGTGAATGGATGCAGTGAATGAAATAATGTGAAAATGTGATATTAATCTCATAAAAAAATATACTGGATGTTGTGTATTGTGAGGTGAATAATGAACTAGTTGGATGCACAGAATAGGAATGGTCATTTTCCTTATAGAAATGATAAAAAAATTAGTTTGAAGGTAGCAACTATTATTATTACCACTGATACTACCATTTCTTGAACTGCTAATACTACTATTACTGTATTAATACTATTAAGTCGAGTCAAGTTTATTTCTATAGCGCTTTTCACAATGAACATTGTCTCAAAGCAGTTTTACAGAATTTACCAATTAAGGTGAAGGATGTGTATTTACCCCTGATGAGCAGCCATGGTGACAGTGGTAAGGAAAAACTCCCTTATAGGTTATGAGGAAGAAACCTTGAGAGGAACCAGACTCAAAAGGGGAACCCGTTCTCATTTGGATGATATCAAGTGTGTGATTTTTACTAATATTAGTATACTACTATTACTAATATTATTACTCGTTGTAGTAATAGTAGTATTGCTACTACTATTAGTATTTCTTCAACTGCTACTATTACTACTACTGCTAGTACTATTTCTTGTACAACTGCTATTACTATGTCTACTACGACTACTAATGTTAATATACCCTATATTATGGTGGTGATATAGTAGTGATGGGTAATTTTACAATGTTGTTATGACTGCTGTAAATACTGTGTAACAGAAAAGAGATTGGATCCCTGTGTTTTCAATGTTTACTGACAAAAACCCCAAAAACAGCACAGTACACAGTCCCCAAACACAGTCCACAGTCCACAGTCCCCAAACACAGTCCACAGTCCATTCTGTACAGAGAAACAATGACAAATGAGTGAACGACTCGAACCAGAAGACTCTGGAGGTAAATTAATCATGTCTATTTTCTGTACATAGCTGTTGTCATGTTTATTTTACAAAGTATTCCTTATCCATAGCCAACACAAAATGAGTAAATCACTTAGTTAGGTGTTAAATTAATCATTATTTTTACTCTTAATCTGTCTTGGCTGAATTATAATTTTTTTCATCTTTGGAATATAATTAAAAATGTGCATAAGTAGATGTGTTGGGGGAATTCGGCTACTTGGGACATTTAATGGAACATTAAAAATTTAATTCTGCTCACAGTGAACAAAATGACTTGAATATACAGTAAATTCTTTTTATTTTGCTGGCAAGTTTCAAAGTCAGCAAAATTATCCGATCTTCCTATAACTAAAAACTGTAGCACTTTATACACAGAATCAAGTTCTATAGAAATAAATTCTGCATATTTGACCAATAGTTTTCTTTGTCTTTTTCTTTCTCAGTTGTCTTTTTTTGCTATATCTGTGATCTTTCCTTTCAGACAACTTTGTGCCCCTATGCCCAGGCATGCCTATGCACATCTTTGGTCAATTTCCTTTTTTTAGCAAGCAATTAACAGTCATTTAAAAAAAAATGAGCGAAGAGCTCCCATCAGCATTCTGTATGACCCATTAGGGACCCCTTTAATTTTCTTGAAATGAAGCACTCCGGACTCCACATTCATAAGCAAACAGTCACCGCTGCTATGGTAAGGCGTTTGAAAATTTTCTTCGGCTTCAATGATAATGCCAAGCTCTTTTAACTGTGTTTAATGTCAATTATGAAAGCCACCTGACCAGAGATAAAATGTTCAGTGATGACATTTAGGAAGTACAGAAATAAGGCACAGTTAATAGCTCTTGCCTCTTGACCTCCTCATTAGCATCTCGTTACGGATTGCTTCCTCTTCTGGCATCCTCATCTATTATGACTTCCTTACAGTTTTCTCTGCACCCTCAATAAGGCCAGACAGACATCTAAAGATCTGAGCAGGGCATACATATAATGATGAGTTGAAATGGATAAACATTTATTGAGTTATGTATTTTGTTATTTTTTTGAGGAATAAATCTATAGGAATCATATCAAATGTTGATGAAAGACATTACTGTTTTTAGTTCAGGATTATTTTGCTGATTATATATATGATTAATAGATTCCAGAAGATAGGTTCCCTGGTGGTCTAGTGGTTAGGATGCGGCGCTCTCACCGCTGCAGCCCGGGTTCGATCCCAGGTCAGGGAACCGACCCCAGCCATTAGGGTTGCACAAGCCTTAGCGCCGGTCCCAAGCCCGGATAAATGGGGAGGGTTGCGTTAGGAAGGGCATCCAGCGTAAAAACATGTGCCAAATCCAACATTCGGATGGTCCGCTGTGGCGACACCTAATGGGAGAAGCCGAAAGAATAGATTCCAGAAGATATACTACCAGTTATGGTAAATGTTTCCTTTTAAAATACTCTTCTTCTTTCAAGATGTCCACTTCAAACTAGGGATGCAGCAACAAAGGTGTCTCATGCTGCTTCAGGATGAATCAATTGCCTTCTAAGCCACTATAAGATATAAAAAGAAAACCACATCCTGATTCATGATTGCTAGTAATGGCTCTGTGCCAGCAGGGGAAGTTTGCAGAGTGTCTTCAGGGAAACTCTTAGTACAGAGGCTCAGTATAAGGGCCAAAAAGAATAAATTGTCACAGCTAAAGAAGTTTATATCATGCTGTGATGGGATATAACTTCAGACACATAAAAGGACTAGACAGGCAGCCATGCAAAAAAAAAAAAAAAACATTAAAAAATAAATATATAAAGGTTTATGTTACTTCAGGATGCTGTCCTAATGCCAAGGGACAATTCTGTTTCCATATGAAAGATTTTTTTTCTGGAAGTGTATCATTTCTCCAGGAAGTCTCTCTCTCTTTCTTCTCCATTTACTTTGACTGATGGTTGTGTGAAAAATATAAACATTCCAATAATTTAGCTTTTAACTCTCATTATTCTTATTTAAACAAATGTCAGTGGTTTAAATCAATTAAAATGTCACAATTCAGTATAATGTTTGGGCTTTTGTTGTTTATGTTTTGATTTGTAGAAACATGTGGTCATGTGAAAAAGAAAGTACACCCTCTGATATACATATCAGGACATCATAAAAGATCATCTGGTCCTCATCATATTTTTAAATTAGATAAATACAGCCTCACACGAGCAGCAGCACATAATATATTACATCGTCTTCTGTAAAATGTTGCTTCTGTTTTTCAAGGCTTGTGGGCATTTGTTTATGCACAGTTCTTTTAAGGTCCTGCACTGTTTTTCAATCAGGATGACTTCTGGACATTGATAAATTCAGTTCTTTTTCTGTGATTCTGATTTGCTGGTGGGCTTGTAATCATTGTCATGTTGCTAATTTAAGCCAAGCTAAATAGCCAACTCAATTGAAACTCAGTTTCCCAGTCCCTGTGGCTGCAAAACAAAAGCAAATTATCAACCCCCCTTCAACCACCATTCTTGATAGTTGTTTTTGTTGTTGTTGTTGTTTGTGTTGATATTCTGAGCATTGCACCTTGCATCCATTTGACCTTGGTTTAAGTTTACTGGAATGTTTTCCACTTGTGAATAAGGTTCCTCACTGTAGAATGATGGACTTTAAATTATTTAAAAATGATATTACAAACGTTGCCAGATTGTTGGCCAGCAACATTTGCTTCTCCAATATCACTGCTGATATCTTATCTTTCTGGCTTTGTGTTGTCACAAACTGCTAAAACTTCAGCTTTTGTAGAGTTGATTACATTTGCTAATGATCAGTTATTCAATGGCATTTAATTAGCAACACCTGGCTGCTACTTAGTCTAGTAATTCCTTTGGAAGCTGTAAAGTTGTAATTTTTACATGTTTTTCTTCCATTTTGGCTTTCAAATTAAAGATTAGCTTCTTTAATTTTCAAGACTATATTTTTATTATGTCATATGTAAAACCATAGAATTCAAAGCGAGTGTACATTCTTTTTCACATATCTGTAACATATGTGGAGGACCCAAAAATTAAAATGTAGCACTTGTATGCCAAATTGCTGCAGCTTTTGCTCATAAGTCGTATATGCTTACAATCTGTTGAGTCAGTCTCCTGAGTCATACCTTATAAATGTGTGGTATTTGTAATGTTTTCTGCTAAGGTTGTGCATGTGAATTTGGTGATTTCTGTTCTCCAAAGTGATTACATTTTGTTGTTTGGTCAACAGACCTGCTACTTAAGCGGTGACTATGCTAGAGCAAGCTTTTCCAAACTCCCCCAAAAAGTGTCAGGTCAAATCACACATCAAGACAATGATAATCACACTTTTTGACATTAACGGACTTGCTCATGCAGTGTTTGTTCCCCCTAGACTCACTGTTAATCAGCGATTTTACACTGAAGTGCTTAGGGCGTCTATTGAAATGCATCAGGAAAAGATGCACCATGAAAATGCACCTGTGCGCACACACACACGCACGCACGCACACAGACACACACAGATAATCATTTCGCCATTCACTCTCGTTTTTTAATTTTGAGAACAGAACAAAGTCTCAATAGGTGAAATCTGGTGCATAATAATATAAACCGTATTGTTTCTGGTCCTCAGTTCACATGGTTTACAGTGCGCTGTTGTGGTTTAGGAGCCTGTTCTGGGTTTGGCACTTGCCTGAAAATGTTTTTTCAATTCATATTTATCACATTTGGCAAATACTGTTTTCCAGAGCGACCTACATCTAAGTAGTTAAGGGTTAAGAGCCAGCAGTGTAATCTCGGTGGTGCTGGGGTTTAAACTTATGACCTTCCGCTCCAGATTCCCATGGTGTAACCACTAAGATAACACCTTCTTATTATTGTCTTGATGTGTGATTTGACCAGATATGCATTTTTTGGTTATGAAGACATGATAGTTTTAAAAAGCTTTCTCTAGAATAGTCATTCCGAAATTCAGAAATCATCCTAAAGGTATAAAACTAGTCGGGAGATTGATTCAATTACAAAATATACTGAACATAAAAAATGACAGCAAAATTACACTACTTTTAATGTCAATCACATCCAGAGTGTCTTATGTTGTGGTTATCTTGTCAAAAGCTCAGTTTCAAAAATCCATATACAATTTTTGCTAACAACAGCAGAGTTACACAAGCACCATAAATTCATAATCAATTGAACACGTGTCTTGATGAACTAATACCAAAGATGACAAGCAGTGCAACCGATTTCATATTTAATGGTTGCATAGCGTAATGTTCTCAAACGACTTGTCAAAAGTTAAGTCCATGCATAAATTTGCACTGCATGCTCATCCATTTCTGAGTAAGTAATTATCCGAAAAATCTTGAAAGCGGAGCAAAAATCAGTAAACTGCAACAGTGCATCAGATATGAGGTCAGCATAAGCCCTATGTGGGATTTGTACATACTGTACAAGAATACATGCCCCAAGTGACAAACAACATAAATTGATGGTTATGAAGGCGTATATTTTTTTCCTTGTGGGAAACATATCAGACAATGTGCTACAGTGCACTCATGACATATTAATGTATTCCTACATTCACCTTTTATATGCAGCTTGTCCTCAGGGATTGAATTCATCACAGTAACATATGATCTCGTCTTCTTTCTCTTAATATCTCTCTGTTAAAAAGGAAAGGTCATGGCGACTGCCCTGTGCGGTGGAAACCCTACATAGGCTCTCAATCACTCTTTCTGTTTCTCACATTCCTGAGAAAAGATTTTCATTCTGCTAAACATGGGTATCTCAGCCACGTACCCCTCATCTCCTCAGTGCGGCTTTGCTGCTAAAGTTAGCACGCTAGCTGCGAGACAGAGCACAGTTTCCATGGAATCGCAGTGGGAAATATGACGCTTTTGACACACATTAACAAAAGCTTATCAGAAACACTGTAGTCTCGGTTATACAGACTGACAATGAAATTATGCCTCAAAGTGTCTTCACTCACAGCCTGACAGAAAGAGTCTATCTGAAATCTAGTTCACAAGAACGTACAGCTCTCCTGGTGAGGGCTATTTAACAATAGGCAATTTTCAGAAGGATAAAAAAACTTTAAGGCCAGGTTTTTTTTTTTTTTTTTTTTTTTTTTTTTTATTCCAAAATGTCCCAGCATTGATCTAAATGCAAGTTCTGATATATATGACTTAATAAAGCTGAACTGTGTTTTAAATTATTCAGCCTGTGTTTTCCTGCACATGCGTGTTTGTGAGTTTTCTCTTTTTTTTTTCTTGTTGCCGCCCCCGCTCTTCTTGTCCCGCTGAATGATTATGCATGGTTAAAAAAATGGGGAAAAACATTGAAGGAAACTGCCCAATTTGACTGAGCTAAATTTAAACAGCTGGCCTGTTTGCTGCATTGTTCCTCATTCATGGAGGTTGACAGTTTAATAAATCCCTTTGTTTAGTGCCTTTCTGTTAGTGCCAAAATGAAGAGTGGAGTGTCAAAGGCTGTAAAAATGCAGCAAAGCAGCACACTGTAAGCTTAAAATCAGGGTTATCTTACAGGCAAGCATGATGCACATGCTACTATATCCCATTTGTCTTAAATTTGTAGTGCCATTTCAAATATGAATAACTAAATGATACACAAGGTTTGTGGACACCTGGCCATAAAATTCTTATGTGTTTTTTGTACATCTCATTCCACATGTGGTCCACAGTTGCTGTTATAATAAGCTTCACTCTTCTGGAAAGATTATTGAGGTTTGTGCTCATTCAGCCACAAAGGTGTAAGTAAAGTAAGGTACTGTAAGGTAATTGTTCAAATATTCAGGTATAAAATTATGACCACCTGCCTGATATTTTGTTGGTCCCCCTTTTTCTGCCAAAACAGTCTTGACCAGTCGGGCATAAACAGCATTAATTCTTCAGCAATTTGAGCTACAGGAGGTCATCTGTTGGAACGGACCACTATCGGACCAGCCTTCGCTCCACACGTGCATCAGTGACCCCGTCACCGCTTCACCACCATTCCTTCCTTGGACCACTTTTGTTTGATACTGACCACTGGAAACCAGGAACATCCCACAATAGCTGCATTTTTGGAGATGCTCTGACTCACTTGTCTAGCCATCACAATTTGGCCCTTGTCAAAGTTACTCAAATCCTTACTCTTGCCTGTTTTTCCTGCTTCTAATACCCACTAACAGATACCATGATAAAGAGATAAACAGTGTTATTCACTGACAGTTCATAATGTTATAATGCCATAATGTTATGTCTGATGGGTGCATGTTAATATCACTATTTGTTTTTTATTTAGTTTTTTAAAAGTGTTATTATTTAAGTAATATGAGATTACATGCATGTAAAAGTGTCTTACAATGAAAATAAATGAATTAAAAAAGGGATGAAATAATCTAAATAAAATTAATTTTGAAAAAAAAAAAACCATGAAAATAATTATTACAAATAGAAAATGTCAATAAATAAATAAATAAATATGCATGAACATATATGTGCAAAGGTTAAAACCATTAGTTGATAATGTGAACACGTTAGCAAAAATATTTGCAAAAGACGATGTGAAGTAATTTAAAAGCATGTCATTACTTTTGTAAACCTTATAAAAGAGCACATAACAGTAAAAACAGAAGTAAAAATCTTTAACAATATTACAGAACAGAATTTAAAAGAAATACAATTATTTGTGTTTGATTTTATTGCTATTTTAATTACATATCTCTCAGGATACTGGGTTCGGGTGTTACTTTGTAAATTTTCTATGTACTACTTTGTTCAGTCTTTGTCATGTTTTATTTTTTTGCAGTGTGAGAGGGAGAATTATCCTACTGATGGGAACCAGTGCCATTACAAAATAATGAATGGTGTACCTGGTCTGTTTAGGTTAGTGGTATATGGTATATTTATAGGAACATCTCTAGGTTATGTAACGCTAATTCCCTGAGGAAATGAGACGCTATGTTGAAACGCTCTTGGAATGCGCCCAATTGTTCACGCTCTGAAATAATGTGTGTAATCAGTCAAAAAAATGCTGCACATCTATGGGCGGGTTAACATCATGACCAGGAAATATAAAACGCATATGGAGTGAGGCAGCGCCGGCTTCTGTAAGAGGAACACTACGGGGACGCCTGAGGTGTGGCATAGAGACGCAGCGTCTCGTTTCTTTAGAGAACTAGGGTTACATACATAACCTAGAGACGTTCTCTTTCAGGAACTCGAGCTGCGTCAAAATGCTTTGGGAATAAATGTCCAATCACGCCAGATTGACAAGTCCCTACCTAGTGTGTATCTGTTCAAGCACGGCTAGAGGAGGACAAAGGGGCCTGGAGGGGCACTCCCTAAAGGGTGGGAAACCTTTCGACCACCGAGCTAACAGAGTTGCCGAAGAGGCAAGAAGAGGCTAGTGGGGCGTCCAGCAGCAGGCCCTGTCTTGATCGGACATCTCTGACAGAGTGAGCCACAGGTGCCTTTCTGTTGACACCAGGGCAGCTATTGACCGGCCAAGTATCTCTTAGTAGCTCTGAGAGCCAGATCCACCTTAGGCAAAGCTCATCAAAATGGCTGCCTCCAACATCCAACTCATGCAGCAGGTCAGCCTGATACGCCTGAAGCACCGACAGAGTGTGCAGGGACGGAGAAGCTTGACCTGCCAAATCATAAGCTTTACCCACGAGCGCCAATGTATTGTGTAGGGGCTTCGCGGGTAGTGTCAGGTCTTAAGGGAGGAGGCAATCCTGTAAAAAAGATAGCTGGCAAGTGTCTCTTCAACCCGCGGCATCTCCTCATACCCACGTTCTTTCCGCCCCATGATATGAGAATACACAGTGGAACTGGGGGTAAAGAGGCAGGCCGAAAAAGGCTTAAACCCATGACCTGGACAACTCGGTGTAAAGAAAGGAATACCCCAATGCGGAGGTTTTGACATGGGTGTCAGAAAACACTTATCTAGTTTACTGGATGAAAGCACTTTCTGTATAAACTTGTTATGAATTTTAATTATGCACAATTAACTATTTACCCATTAGGGGTCTAAGTATTGCACTATAGCACCAGGTACTGTTGTAGAGCCAATATAGACCAAATAAGACCACACTTTTCCTTTATAAATTAAACAACTGGCAGTTAAATACTGTAAGAAAGAAAGAAAGAAAGAAAGAAAGAAAGAAAGAAAGAAAGAAAGAAAGAAAGAAAGAAAGAAGACAGACAAGGGATAGTCAATTGAGTGAATGAGTGAGAAAAACATAGCGAAAGATGTCAGTAGAAATATGGCTAGAAAGAGAGAGAGAGAGAGAGAGAGAGAGAGAGAGAAAGAGAGATGGAAAGAGAGAGAGAACGAGAGTTTGTATGTGCAAATGGTAGACTGATATATTGATAGAGAGATGGATACAGAAAGTATGTGGCTTAGAAATAGAGATATTTACAGGTACAGTGACAGAGAGTGCAGAAGGAAAGAAAGGCTTCAGGCCGAAAGCATGTAGGCGTATGTGACTATTGAACTTTAAAATCACAAACATTTTGATTCAGACTCTGAACATTCCCTCAGTATAAGTCTATGGATTTTCAGGGATTTTTTGATGGTCTGTTATACGAAAAAAGGAAGAAAAAAAAACCCAGCTTGATAAATCAGAACATCCAGAAAAACCTAGGTGAATGTAGCTTGTCAGGTGTAGGGAAATTTCAGATTGAGTTATGATCTGTAATTTTCAGTGGAAGTAAATAAGAATTCTGCCTATTTTGAGGTTCCATAATAGGAAACCTATTATTTCAATCAGTCATAGTTGACCAGGCTGACGTTCTGAGACAAATTTAGTGAAAGTAGCTGAAAGGAGTAGGAGCGTTTGGCTTGCAGCTCATTCTGTTTGCATTCAAGCATTTAAAACATAATACCTGATCAACTTGGCCAGCAATGCTCATCTGGTTCTTATGCAGAGGTGTCAAAAGTACACACATCCCTCCAAAGATTTTCTATTGGGTTTAGGTCTGGAGACTGGCTAGGCCACGCCAGAACCTTGATATGCTTCTTACAGAGCCTCTCCTTGGTTATCCTGGCTGTGTGCTTCGGGTCATAGTAAGAGCATTGAAGATGGATCGAGGCTGGGTCTTCAAACATGACAGAGGGAAGGAGGTTGTTCCCCAAAATCTCGCAATACATTGCCCCAGTCATCCTCTCCTTAAAACAGTGCAGTCGCCCTGTTCCATATGCAAAAAAAAAAAACCCCAAAGCATGATGCTACCACCCCCATGCTTCACAGTAGGGATGGTGTTCTTGGGATAGTACTCATCATTCTTCTTCCTCCAAACATGTTTAGTGGAATTATGACCCAAAAGTTCTATTTTGGTCTCATCTGACCACATGTCTTTCTCCCATGACTCCTCTGGATCATCCAAATGGTCATTGGCAAACTTAAGACGTGCCTGGACATGTGCTGGTTTAAGCAGGGGAACCTTCCATGCCATGCATGATTTCAAACCATGAGATCTTAGTGTATTACCAACAGTAGCCTTGGAAACAGTGGTCCCAGCTCTTTTCAGGTCATTGACCAGCTCCTCCCGTGTAGTTCTGGGCTGATTTCTCACCTTCCTTAGGATCATTGAGACCCCAAGAGGTAAGATCTTGCATGGAGCCCCAGTCTGATGGAGATTGACAGTCATGTTTAGCTTCTTCTATTTTCTAATTATTGCTCCAACAGTGGACCTTTTTTCACCAAGCTGCTTGGCAATTTCCCCATAGCCCTTTTCAGCCTTGTGGAGGTGTACAATTTTGTCTCTAGTGTCTTTGGACAGCTCTTTGGTCTGGCCATGTTAGTAGTTGGATTCTTACTGATTGTTTGGGGTGGACAGGTGTCTTTATGCAGCTAACGACCTCAAACAGGTGCATCTAATTTAGGATAATAAATGTAGTGGAGGTGGACATTTTAAAGGCAGACTAACAGGTCTTTGAGGGTCAGAATTCTAGCGGATAGACAGGTGTTCAAATACTTATTTGCAGCTGTATCATACAAATAAATAGTTAAAAAATCATATATTGTGATTTCTGGATTTTTTTTTTTAGATCATGTCTCTCACATTGGACATGCACCTACGATGACAATTTCAGACCCCCCTATTATTTTTTAATGGGAGAACTTGCAAAATAACAGGGTGTTCAAATACTTATTTTCTTCACTGTAGACAGACAGACAGACAGACAGACAGAGAGAAGATGCTTTTCAGCAGTGGACACTCAGTAGTTTAGGGCTTGTGCCTCATCTAAACATGCTTCTCAGTCTGATCTTTTCCATGGTTCAGTGGGTTAAGGCTGGTGCCTCGCTAAGGGTAAGGAGCAGGGTTTGAATCCTGCTAGTTGTGATGTAGGTTATGTTCCTGCTTCCTAAATCTTTCTTTAGTTTTATATTCTTGTGTTGATGGTTTAAAGGTAGATAGACCTGCTCTAAACAACCATCCTGGCTTGTATTCCCTGATGGTTCATTGGGTTGAATCAGGTTTCTTGCTTTTGGTGGGGTTCAGGGTTCGAATCCTGCTTTCTGTCTGCCAGTCACGATCAGGATTCACTTCCTACATCTTTCTTTAGCGATATATTTTTGTTTTTAATGGGTTGAAAAGAAAGATATGATTCAATGGGTTAAGGTTGTTATCTCACTGGTAGTGGGGATCATGGTTTGAATCCTGCTTTCTTCCTGGTATTTATAATGTGGGTTCAACTTGTGCTACTTACACAATTCCTACATCTTTCTTTACCGTTAAATTCTTGTGTTGATGGGTTAAAAAGAAAGATAGACCTGCTTTAAACAAGCTTCCCAGCTTGTCCTTCCTGATGGTTCAAGTGGGTTAATGCTGGTTCCTTGCTAATGGTGTGAATCAGGGTTCGAATCCTGCTTTGTACCTACTAGTCACGTTATGGGTCTGCTTCCTATGTCTGTCTTTAGCATTATATTCTTGTGTTGATGGTTTGAAACAAAAGATAGACCTGCTATAAACAATTGTCGCAGCCGGTCCTTTCCGATGGATCAGTGGGTTAAGGTTGGTATTTCGCTGTTGGTGGGGTTCAGGGTTCGAATCCTGCTTTCTGT
>MU551695.1:4634652-4746456 GCA_024362625.1 Silurus asotus | reverse complement strand
TATATATATATATATATATTAATACAAAACTAATTAAAAATGTTGTTATGTAATGAATATGTCCAGGCTGAAGATCCACATATAGAACACAAGCAGAGAAAAGATGATGATGATCAGGAATGTGTCTGTTCTCAGTCATGTTTACATCACTGACTCCCTCTGTCTCATCCACATCAACCCCAAACTTCTTACTGCCTTCTGTGGTGAGTGAGAGTCCGTACTTTATACACCAGTGGATTGAACGTGCAATGACAGGAAATCGGTTGTTCGGCTGAAATCGGCACGCAGTGAAAATAAAAAAATTATATTTCACCAAATCAATGGATTAAAATTAAAGTAACGAGTCTGTTTTAAAATGTAAGAAGTAAAAAGTACAGATATTTGTGTAAAAATGTAATAAATAAAAGTAAAATATTGTCTGAAAAATAAATAGTGGAGTAAAGTACTGATACCAGAAAAATCTACTTAAGTACAGTAACAAAGTATTTGTACTCGGTTACTTCCCACCTCTGTTCTTATGTCTTAGACATCACTGCTGTTGGCTAAGCTTTTTTCCTTCTTTTCAACAGAAAAAAAAAATTGCACTCAAAATTTAAAAACTCAAGTCAAACTAAATAATTTTAAATGTGCTATCATTCAGTAATACTAGAAAAAAAATCCATCATACAGGGACATATGTCCTGTACCATACCTGTACGTCCTTAAGTATTGTACAAAAGGGTCCATTGTAGTTCATTATTTTCCACTCCTGATAAGAGCATTAACCCAAAATTATCATTAGCATTGCTTCCACATTTTGAGGAATTAGAAAGCAAGTGGGAAATGGATTTCAGTAAAGAATTTTCCATTAAAAATCTCCCAAAGGCTATAAATAATTGCAGTGATGGTTAGATTAGGGCAGATATTGTGTGTGGAAAAGAATTACGGTTCCTCACATCTAATTAAATGGGCAGGATTCTTATATCAATGTCACGCTAGTTTTATTTGGTGCTAGAGCTTTATCCTGTAATGAATGCAATCAGTGCACAAATGCCAAACATTTGCTGGGCTAAGGCAGCACATACTGTATGACTGGCTGAGGTTAATTATCTAATTTAACAATATCTTTTTGATGCCCAATATAGTTAATATTAAATGACACTTCAAGAATACTGTGTAACTAGATGATCATGTCCCCGTAAAGCTACAGCATGTTTTAAGTGTTTGTACTATTGTACTTCCAAATGCAATTGATTGGTGCTTAGTATCATGAGAAATAAAAAAGTCGGGTGACTGACCAAAAGCACTGCAGAAGCTCAAAATTAGCCCCCATTAATAGTCAGCATGTACTGCTATTACAAAAACATGCTAAGAAAAAGAGCTGATTTAATCATCTATCTCTCTCTCTCTCTCTCTCTCTCTCTCTCTCTTTCACTCTCCCACTCCCTCTCTATCGCACACACACACACACACACACACACACACACACACACACACACACACACACACACACACACACACACACATACAGAGGATCATTTTGAGAAGAGTATCAAAGCAATAGAGTGCCACCCAACGCTAATCTCTGGTAATGCCCCAATTCACATGCATTTCATACATTTACCGTAATGTGCTTATTACTAAACATGTATTATTCAATTATGTGTAATGATCAAATCAGGACAATTTGAACTAGAAGTAGATCTAATCTTTTGGAACTTTAAAGCTTTAAAAGCTGCAAATGGGATCCAGTATGAATTAATAACACAAAACTGGAAACCATATTGACTCTCTGCCTTATAGGCTGTTTAAAGAATTTGGGAATTCATTAAGCATTGCCCACTTCAGTACAATCTAAAATTTTAAATTTGAAAATTGTACACAGCTATTTTTTCTATGTTGTTTCGGGAGGTGAATGCAAGTGCAAGTGGGGAAAAACAAAACAAAAACAGGACTAAGCATAACAATGAAATTAAGTACAAATAAAGTGACATTCGTTGTAATTCTTGTTCAGACGTATTTTCATGACAGAACATACCCAACCCCAAACACCTGACTCCCCGAAAGCAGTATATGGTCATGGGTTTTCCAGTCAAAACATCCAAAATCTGCCCCCAGGTCCTAAGACAGGTATTGCCTCAAAATGAGTGATGTCCTCACCAAAATATGGAGACAGCGAGATAAATCTTTCACCCAATTCAGGTTGCAGAATTCACTAGGAAATCAGATTTGGGTGTGGCACTAGAGGCCGTCTGTTTGATCTATTCAGCAAACTTGAATCCTGCTTGAGCTCTTTTGTGAAGCAAGCCCATGTTTGACACCCACATCATTTGTAGCTGACGGACATTGTAGTTCCCTTTCGGGAACTCAAGCTTTGTCGGAACACTTTGGGAATGCGACTGCATTGTATATGCTCTGAATAATGATTCTAATCAGTCAAAATTAAAGGCAGGCTGTCACCGGCGAGTTGAGGTCGACCAGGAATTAAAAAAGCACATGGAGAGAAGCCGGCTTCAGCTTCTGTGTGTTCATGAAGCGCTCTGTGTAAATTTTATGTTTTTGTCTGTTTAAAAAAAAAATGAAGGCATCTAAGAAAACCAACCACAGGTTTCGGCCGTGTGTTTCTCCCTGCCCCCATATTATTACGGGAAGAGATACTTTGTGTGGTTTATTTGGGAGCGGAGCATGCTATGTCGGCTCTCAAAAGAGAGCAAATTGCCAGCACTGCGCTCACATGCCTATGCGGCTGCTCCGCTCTCGGCGGGCACTCTTTGAGGAGGGTGCCCCCACTCCTCGCAGTTCCAGCCCAAGTCTTGTTGAAGCAGAGCGGCGCTCCAGTTCCTGGGGTTCACTTATGGATCTCCCATCATGGATTCTCCTTACTTCTCTGCTTGATCCAGCTCTCGTTCCACCAGCCTCACCGGGACGGAGTCCATCTCCTCTTGGTAGCCCCGCGGTGGCCAGGCCATCCATGGTTCGCGGACTTGGTAGCCCTTCTCAAACAGCCTTGATTTGAGATTCCTCTGAGGAGGGATCTCCTCTCTAAATCAGAGGGTAGTTCAACCCCACCCTGTGCTGTGAAAGCTGTGCCCCCTGAAGGTCTGGTCTCTCCACCGAGGTGGTAGAGAACATTCTCCAGTCCAGAGCTCCCTCCACGATGAGGTTGTATGCCGCAAGATGGCGCCTGTTCACTGGGTGAAGCTGTGGCCCCTGAAGGTCTTGTCTCTCCACCGAGGTGGTAGGGACCATTCTCCAATCCAGAGCTCCCTCCACGATGAGGTTGTATGCCGCAAGATGGCGCCTGTTCACTGCGTGAAGCTGTGGCCCCTGAAGGTCTTGTCTCTCCACCGAGGTGGTAGGGACCATTCTCCAATCCAGAGCTCCCTCCACGATGTATGCCGCAAGATGGCACCTGTTCACTGCGTGGTGCACCCGGCACCAATTAGACCTAGTCCACTCCCCAGTTGGTTCAGTGCTGCAGTTTCTGCAGGAGCAGTTTGCAAAAGAAACTGTGGTCAGAGATCACTCTACCCGGAGTGTGGCAGCCTCCATGGCTTGATCCTCTGGAGTGTCCCTCCAAGACCTCTGTGACACTGAGGGCTGGTCCACTCCGCTTACCTTTGCCAGGTTTTACAAACTTGACCTCTGTGCCACTCCTGGCACCTCTGTCCTTCGACCTAGCTGTGCTCATTCACACTAGTCAGGGACTGGTCCGTGTGGTCATATTGGACTCTCGTTCCCAAAGCGTTCGGACACAGCTCGAGTTCCTGAAAGAGAACGTTTCTAGGTTACATATGTAACCCTGGTTCCCTAAGGGAACAAGACGGTGTATCTCTCTTCCACACCTCCAACGTTCCCTTAATGCTTCCCTCTTGGTTACAAAAGCTGAAGCCGGCTTCTCCCCATTGGCACTTTAAACTTACTGGTTGTGACGTCACCCCACCGGTGACAGCCTGCCTTCAATTCTGACTGATAGGCTCATTATTGATAGGCATCATTGCAGTCAGTTTATACTCTTAGTAATTATCAGTTGACATTTAATCAAATATCATTTAAGGGACTTAGCATACATCTAGTTAGCTTACCTGCTTAACAGGATAAACCTTAAACCTATTTTAAACTAGCTTAATTGCTTGCTTACAAATAACCACAACAGAGACCATTTAGGAAAAGACCACCATGTTTATTTGTTGAACTCAGTCCCAGTGGGAACACTTGGGAAAACGAGGACAGGGAGGACAAACCTGACTGGGACAACCAAGGGGCTTAACAGGAGGGGAACAGCGTCTCGTTCCCTCAGGGAAAATGCAGAAAACATAGAGACATTTTTTTGTCAGCGATATTGTATCCAAAAACAACAATAATGTGAGAGAAGTGGAAGAAGAAGAAGATGAACTTTATTTGGATTTGATACGTTAAACTTTCAGTACTTTAACAAAAATTGGTGGAAGTAAAAATGCTCTATGGCTTCAATAAAAACTCAGAATTTTATTGTACATATTTAAATAATATACCTGATATTTGTTCATAGAATCTAAAATCCATTTATAAAATAAAGATTAAATGCATTGCATAATAATAATTAAAAAAACCTTATTTAATCTTTCCCTCCAGCAGATGTGATGAAACACTAAAAAGATTCTTGGTTAATGGAGCACCACTCAGATAGGGCACTGTGGAGCCTAAGTGCCAGAGATGGTTTTCCGTGTTCAAGCACCTTGTAAAATTTGTGAAGAAGTTCAGTCAAGATATCTGTTAACTGTAAGGAAAGCTATGGAGCTGAAAGAGTTGGATGGCTGCAGTGTTGCTCTGTCTTTCATTAGTGGGTGTAAGATATGCAAGGAGGGAGGACAGAAAGAGAAAGGAGAAGTCAGGTCAAGCTTGAATCACAGTCCAGTCAGCAGTCATGCTCATCCTTACCCAATGTGTGTGTGCTTTAGAGAGTGAGTGACTGAACAAGTGGTTCAGACTGACTGCGCTTACCACTGAACGTTAATGTGACACAACAGCCCACCTTCACGGAGTCTATTGTCAGTATGTTCTACTTGTAAACCCATTCTACTATATAATATAGTACCTGCAGTATTTGTATCTACTAGCAATAGTACTGCAATGTTTTTATACAGTAGAAGTTTTTGTAGGTAGTAGAACAACAAAATATACAGTAGTACAACACTTGTATAGCAGTATTTGTATGTTTTTATTTACTTATTACATATTATACATATTTTGTATGTAGTAATATTACAACTTTTTCTATAGTATAGTAACTGTATGCTGTAGTATTGCAATATATTTTTATTCTAGTATTTGCATGTAGTAATACTGCAATATTTAAGAAGCAATATGTGTCTGTAAAGTACTACAATATATTTGTATATTTGTAACTATATTGTAGTGGTGCAATATATTTTTATTGTAGTATTTGGATGTAGCAATACTGCAATAATTGTACGGCAATTTGTGTATGTAATAGTACTACACTATATTTGAATGGTTATTGCCTGAAGTAGTATCACAATATATTTGCTTGATGATGCACGCACAATAGCAGTTTTGTCGTAAATTGTTTTTAACCAGGTCATACTGAACGACACTGATCTTCACTAATCTTAATTCCCTATATATTGTATTCATCAGTTATATTATTAATCGAAACATAGAATAAAACCTAAAACAAAGAATCATCAAAACAATTTTTATAAAGTAACACATTTCCAGCACTGTTAAAAAAAAGCATCTATTTTTTATAAAATATTTACGTATTATTTAGTTTCATAATTTGTTTAACAATTTTAAAGAAGGGAAAAGGGAACACAAAGATTACCTTTTAATTATAGCTGACTCACCATAATAAGTTATTCTGACTTATTATTCTGGCAGTGCACTGATATTTTTTAATTTGTGGCATATTACTGAAAGAGACTTGGTATTATTCCGTATTACCTTGACTTATGTTGAGTTCCAGTATTAATTATATAAAAATGTCTTTAATCTATACATTAAAATGTTTATTGATTATTATGTTTGCAGCCTATTGAGTTTGTAAACATTGTCCAATTTTTATTATAATTATCTGATTAGGAAAGTAAAAGAAATAATCAACAGTCCTGTGACAGTTTGTAACATTGCTGTAACGTTAATCAAGACGTAACATTGCATTACAACACAACATTAACAAGATTGTAAATTGTGTCCCTGTCTAAAGTAGACAAACTAGACATGTTACTCTAAAGTACATAATAGTAATATGGTATGTAACATATGTAACATAGGTGATGTTCCTGTGCAAAGTTTTATTTTTTATTTTTATTTTTTATTTAATATGATGTAGTGTTTGATTTATTCTCTTTTGTGTTTAGCCACAAGGATTCAAGACTTTAGTTTCAAACAGAAATATGTAGAAAGAAAGTAGAAATGTAGGTAGAAAGGAAGGTTGTAGTCTTTATTGATGCTTCGAGTCCTCTAATATAAATTAGCTTGTACTGTCACCTAGTGGATAAAGGGTGAAGTTCAACATAATCATGCTAGACTGTTACATGTGTGTAGCCTTCTTCTACAGGATTTTAGTTTAATCAACAGCAACCCTATTAGACTAATTTAAGGTCTTACATAATTTCTAATACCACTGTTTATTACTGCATCTGAGCTTTGCATTATACAGGATATAGTCAAAATGAAGAGAAAGTATTAAATTGTTTAACAAGGTGCAAATTGCTAAATCATTTCATGTACTTGAAAGCAGACTAAAGACAGAACTAAAATGGAGTTTTAAAGTACAGGTGGCATTGCGGTGAAACCGCTATACAGACACTGAGTACTAAAATTCCATTAAGTCTACAGTTACCTTCATGTACATAATGTCCTTATTACAGCATACTGCCATATCTTTATTCATTATGAAAAATTTGACAGCTATGTGTTTATGGACAGCTAGCCATGAAACCACCCAAACTGTTACCACAAAAATGAAGCATTTCCTTTAATTAAACTAAGAGGACTACACCTGCTCCAGCATGATAATGCTACTGTTCACAAGAGAGGCCTGTCAGGGAGTGTAATGCATGTCTCTATTGACAGACAGCTGCTTTCAGCTAGTGATTACTGGGCTTTGTTTGCAAAAATGTCAAAAAGAAAAATGAAAGCTAAAAAAATAAAGAAACAAAAATAATGGACAAAAAAAGTAAAAAAAAAAAAAAAAAGTTTAATGGGAAAAAAAAAATAAAAAAAAAAAAAAAAAGTTTAAAAAGTTTGTTTTATTGGCATTTAAGCAGCTATGAGAAAAGTATTCTTGCATAAAGTAATGACAGCATCTTGTGACCTGCATGTGGTTCTGAGCTTATTTTACATCTCTGAGCAGAAATAATCAACAGTCCTGTGACAGTTTGTAACATTGTTGTAACCGTAATCAAGACGTAACATTGCATTACAACACAACATTAACAAGATTGTAAATTGTGTCCCTGTCTAAAGTAGACAAACTAGACATGTTACTCTAAAGTACATAATAGTAATATGGTATGTAACATATGTAACATAGGTGATGTTCCTGTGCAAAGTTTTATTTTTTATTTTTATTTTTTATTTAATATGATGTAGTGTTTGATTTATTCTCTTTTGTGTTTAGCCACAAGGATTCAAGACTTTAGTTTCAAACAGAAATATGTAGAAAGAAAGTAGAAATGTAGGTAGAAAGGAAGGTTGTAGTCTTTATTGATGCTTCGAGTCCTCTAATATAAATTAGCTTGTACTGTCACCTAGTGGATAAAGGGTGAAGTTCAACATAATCATGCTAGACTGTTACATGTGTGTAGCCTTCTTCTACAGGATTTTAGTTTAATCAACAGCAACCCTATTAGACTAATTTAAGGTCCTACATAATTTTTAACACCACTGTTTATTAATGCATCTGAGCTTTGCATTATACAGGATACAGTCAAAATTAAAAGTATTAAATTGTTTAACATGGTGCAAATTGCTAAATCATTTCATGTACTTGAAAGCAGACTATTTGTCATTAAGATTATAAAAACTGATTGTAATTTATTCTTACCAGATGTAACATGGAATGAGCTAGGGTATCAAAAGTTGTATCATATATCAAAGCATTAGTCTATATTGACACAAAGGAATAATACAGAACTAAAATGGAGTTTTAAAGTACTGGTGGCATTGCGGTGAAACCTCTATACAGACATTGAGTACTAAAATTCCATTAAGTCTACAGTTACCTTCATGTACATAATGTCCTTATTACAGCATACTGCCATATCTTTATTCATTATGAAAAATTTGACAGCTATGTGTTTATGGACAGCTAGCCATGAAACCACCCAAACTGTTACCACAAAAATGAAGCATTTCCTTTAATTAAACTAAGAGGACTACACCTGCTCCAGCATGATAATGCTACTGTTCACAAGAGAGGCCTGTCAGGGAGTGTAATGCATGTCTCTATTGACAGACAGCTGCTTTCAGCTAGTGATTACTGGGCTTTGTTTGCAAAAATGTCAAAAAGAAAAATGAAAGCTAAAAAAAAACTAAAAAAAAAAAAAAAAAAAAAAAAAGGACAAAAAAAAGAAAAAAAAAAAAAAAAAAGTTTAAAAAGTTTGTTTTATTGGCATTTAAGCAGCAATGAGAAAAGTATTCTTGCATAAAGTAATGACAGCATCTTGTGACCTGCATGTGGTTCTGAGCTTATTTTACATCTCTGAGCAGTTTAATATGATCTAGTCATTTGGTTTTTATAGGAGAAATGCTTGTGTGTGTGTGTGTGTGTGTGTGTGTGTGTGTGTGTGTGTGTGTGTGTGTGTGTGTGTGTTTTGTTAGGCATATTTCTGCCGTTTGCATGACCGTCAATCCGTATCAATGCAGACGTATTTTTTTAGTGCACTTTAGCATCTATAACATTATCTTTATAAGCAATACCAACTCTGGATAATGAATAGTACAGCCCAAAGTGTCTTCCTCCCAAGATACCTACATTTATGTAGCACATTGTTGTCAGAAACTGGTAACATTTAAATTTAAGTAGGTAATTTACAGCTTTCAAAATTTGGGTGGCGGGACCAGACATAGTTTTAGATAATTGTTTGTAGGAATCTCATTTTTCATGATATCTTCATTAAATAAGAAATATAAACTTTTCCAGCACATCACTTTTTCCGGATACCTTCAGGACTAATTTGATGTATTTAAAAATATCAAATAAAAATACGTTAACTGCGGTAAAATAATTTACAGGACACATCAGCATCTATAACTTATCGTTTATCAGCTCTGATAGAGGATACTATGGAGTCTAAGTGTCTTATTTCCAAAGATATCTAGTGTGTATAAAGCACACTTTTTTCAGAAACTATTAACATTTAAATTTAGGTAGGTCATTTTTAGCTGTGAGTCCCAAAATTATGGGTGCGACCTAGTAATGGCAGGCCAAGGTTAAAGTAAAAGAAGTCAAATGGCTTGCACAGAGCTCCTGACCTTATCCCTGCTCACTCCTTTGACATGAATTGCACGCTACCTGGCAACCTGGGTCTGACCTCACAACTGCTTTTTTCCAATTTAATGAATACAATCCCCATCTAGCAAAAAACTTTGCCAGAAGAATTTTTGTTGTTATAACAGCAAACGTGGGACACAATTCAGAGCAGTAATTTCAACAAGCACATACAATATATAGACAAAAGTATTGGGATGCCTGACTTTTCCAGCCATATGTGATTTTTCCTTAAACTTATCACAAAGTTGTCACAAAGGGGTGTCAAAATTTAGGTTTTTTGTAGGAGGTGGTAGCTCAGTGGTTAAGGAATTGGGCATTGGCTCAGAAGATCACAGGTTCAAATCCCACCACCACCACCAAGCTGCCACTGCTGGGCCCTTGAGCAAAAGCCCTTAAACCCTCCCTTGCTCATTTGTAAGTCGCTCTGGATAAGGGCGTCTGCCAAATGCAGCAAATGTATATGTAAAATTGCACAGGGGGCCAAAAATCAAAGCACACATTAGGCCGTGGGCCGAACATGATAAACATTTATTGAACACACAAAAACTAAATGTTTTTTTTTTTTTTTTTACATAAATATGAATAAAAACAGACAGGAAATTTATTCCAGAATAAATCAACTAAAACATTAAATAACTTAAAATATTTTGCTCTCCATAATAATATATACTGTCAAAATTATACAAGTTAGAAATATGAACATGCTGATATGAACAAATTAATTTAAAATTGTGCTTTTGAGTAAACGTTTAAATAACAACAAATCAAAACAATCAGATTCCTTTGCTCTTATGCCATTTTATTAAAAATTATCGTAATCTTTAAATAAATTTAAATATTTTGCTCTTCATAGAAAAAAATCTTTAGTCAAACACCAGACGTCTCACAGCTTCATCATGCATCAGATACTTTTCCTCAGTAAATAACCGGCTGATGTGACTCTAATTTCTCCTCTGCTTTCACACCAGCTTCATTTTGTGATTTTGCTGATGTTTTGTCTCGTAGTTCCGTCTTAGATTTAATTCCTTAATTACAGCCACATTCGCTCCACAAATAAGACACACTTGTTTACCGACAGTGTCAGTAAACATATACTCAGAATCCTATCGGTTTTGAAAGGCTCTGTTTTCAGAATCCACTTTTCTCTTCGCCATTGTGAGGGGCTTCATAATAACTTTACAATAGGGTTAAATACATCAACAGAAGCTCGACTTAATTGACGCTGGAATGTTCCCAGGTAAGTAGGCCAGCTGAACTGCTGCATTATGGGATCTGTAGTTTGTGTTCTTAGCGCTTCATATCGCCGGGACATTAATAACAATAATAATAGATCTATATAAAATCATCTTGTGGGCCAGATATAATTGTGCATCAGGCCAGATGTGGCCCGCGGGCCTTGAGTTTGACACATGCGGTATACAGAGGTGGCAAAAGTACACACATCCTTTACTTAAGTAGAAGTACAGATACTCATGTTTTTAAATACTCGGGTAAAAGTTGAAGTACTGATTAAACTTTTTTACTTAAGTGAAAGTAAAGAAGTCTTGGCTCTGACATGTACTTAAGTAAAAAGTAGTTATTACTTTTACCTGTTTTAGCTGTTAACTGGACCTTACATCATATAGATTGATAGATAGATAAATAGCTAGAGGGATGTGATAGCCTAGTGGGTTAATGTCAGTATCCCCACAAGGATGAGTTTGAGAGTTTGATTCCTGGTTGAGCTGGTTGCTGTGTTGGTGAATAAAACTTCTGGACCTTGTCAACTCTGAAAACATTCTGTCCTTTCTGTGTTGGATTATATTTCATGGTCTTTAATGAAAGAACTCCACCAAAAACGGCACTTCTGTGGTAGCTCAGTGGGTTAAGGCTTGTGCCTGAACATGGCCCTCAATATAGTCCATGCTGGTGATAAGGTTTGTTTCAAAGCCAGTCCTACATGCCTTCTTTATTACTGCGCTGGCATGAAACAAAGTATGAACCCTCCAACAAGCACACATGCTTTTCAGCAGTGGTCGCTCAGTGGTTTAAGGCTTGTGCCTCATCTAAACATGCTTCCCAGTCTGATCTCTTCCATGGTCCAGTGGGTTAAGGCTGGTGCTTCGCTGATGGTGAGGAGCAGGGTTTGAATCCTGCTTTCTTTCTGCTAGTTGCGATGTAAGTTATGTTCCTGCTTCCTAAATCTTTCTTTAGATTTATATTCTTATGTTGATGGTTTAAAGGTAGATAGACCTGCTCTAAACAACCATCCGGGCATGTCTTCCCTGATGGTTTAGTGGGTTAAATCAGGTTGCTTGCTATTGGTGGGGTTCAGGGTTCGAATCCTGCTTTCTGCCTGCCAATCAGAATTCACTTACTTTAGCGATATATTTTTGTTTTTAATGGGTTGAAAAGAAAGATAGACCTGCTCTAAATAAGCTTTCTAGCCTGTCTTTACCAATGGTTCAATGGGTTAAGGTTGGTATCTCACTGGTATTGGGGATCATGGTTCGAATCCTGCTTTCTTCCTGTCATTTACAATGTGGGTTCAACTTGTGCTACTTACATCTGTATTCGGTTCCTACATCTTTCTTTACCGTTGAATTCTTGTTGTGATGGTTTGAAAAGAATGATAGACCTGCTCTAATCAAGCTTCTCATCGTGTTTTTTTCTGATGGCTTAGTGGGTTAAGGCTGGTACTTTGCTAATGTTGGTGGTCAGTGTTCAAACCTGGCTTTCTGTCTACTAGTCATGAGGTAGGTTAAATTCCTGATTCCTACATCTTCATATTCTTGTTTTGATGGGTTAAAAAGAAAGATAGACCTGCTTTAAACAAGATTCCTAGCTTGTCCTTCCTGATGGTTCAGTGGGTTAATGCTGGTTCCTTACTACTGGTGTGAATCAGGGTTCGAATCCTGCTTTGTACCTGCTAGTCATGTTATGGGTCTGCTTCCTATGTATGTCCTTAGCATTATATTCTTGTGGTGATACTTTAAAAGAAAAGATAGACCTGCTCTAAACAATTGTCGCAGCTAGTCCTTCCCAATGGTTCAGTGGATTAAGACCGTATTTCGCTGTTGGTGGGGTTCAGGGTTCGAATCCTGCTTTCTGTGTTTCTGTCTGGTCTGAATTTCTTGCTTTAAAGCCTGAAACAAACGATAAACCCCTTGCTTCCTATGTCTGTCTTTAGCATTATATTCTTGTGTTGATACTTTGAAAGAAAAGATAGACCTGCTCTAAACCATCGTCGCAGCCAGTCCTTCCCAATGGTTCGGTGGATTAAGACAGTATTTCGCTGTTGGTGGGGTTCAGGGTTCGAATCCTGCTTTCTGTGTTTCTGTCTGGTTTGAATTTCTTGCTTTAAAGCCTGAAACAAACGATAAACCCCCCAAAAAAAGAAGGTGTGTTGTGGGACTTGATGGCTTTGTGGTAAAAGCCTTGCCTCTGAGCCCAGAGGTTGCTGGTTCGAATCTGGCTTGTCCCCACACTGGGTAAGCTGCGTGGAAAGTACTCTGTGGTGAGCAATGGAGTGGTTGGCTGTGAAGACCTGCTGCTTCAGAACCTCAGAAAAAGTGTGGGTGATAGGTTTTTGGCAGAATTTTTCCCTATATATGCAAAACTAAGTCGATACTTTTTTGGACGTTTTTGCTTCATAACCCCCTGTTTTCAGCTTCTCAGACGCCAGGGGGGCAGATGCCCGGATATTACCCCCCTGCTTCAGGATACGCCCTCCGAAACCACATCCAACCTTCCACACTGCCATTTCTGACACCTTCCTTACTACGGCCACCGGAACCTTCCACATTCTTAACTTTCAGCCCTGGCCGGGGTTTGAACCAGCAACCTCTCAACCCAGAGGTAAAGCTCTTCCAATTGAGCCACAGGACTTCCTGCAAGAGCCTGATTTTTAGGACCTTTTTTGGTTGTTTTAAAAACTTTTTAAACAATTTAAAGGAAAGCTAAGGGGTAGGAATCGAACCGGGTGAGTTAGATAGCAGCGACCACTTCACTGACCACTACACCAACACAGGAGAGACAAACAAGCCTTTGCTTATTGGACTCTTGGCTTTTCTATAGTTAGGAGACCAGCGTTTTCTCTTAGATCATGATGGTAGAGGGTCAAAACTTCTCCTACTTGTACTCAGGTACAAGAACCACATCTCCAACACCTGCACCACTGATATACCATGATTCGCCAGCAACCAGTTTTATTGATCTTTCATTGTTCTGTTTTTAAAAACTTCTTATAATGTTCAATATGTAACTCGAGGTAAGAATCGAACCAGGGAAGTCTTTCATCATAGATCACTAATGGCATTACTTCAAAACTCAAAACTTTGTTAGACATGTAAATAAGCAGGAAAGACAAAGACAAAGAGACACAGACACAGCTTTAGAAAGAGGGAGAAACAAATAGAGAGACAGCAAAAGAGAGAGACATATACAGTGAGACAGAGACATTTACTAAAAGAGATACAGAGACAATTAAATAGAAAAAATAGAGAGACAAAGATAGCGAGATATAGCCACTTCCTGTTGAAAGTGTTTATCCCGAGCGACTCTTAATGATCTCATTTACTAAATAAGCAGTAGTGAGTTAAGTGCTTGCTCAGGTGCCCAAAACTGGCAGCTTGGAGGTGTTAAACATGTATCATAAGTACAGCATGTGATATATATATGTAAGCATATGTACACTGATTAAATATAAAGGCTATATCAGTTCAGAGACGTGTGGACATCATTTAGAGCCTTTGCTATGTTTCCACAAGGACAGTTAATGAGGTGATACCGGAAAAAAAGCACCTCTTCAAGTCAAGTCAGGAAGCTTTTATATATATATACAATTATAGACATTTTACAGATTCAAATGATGTATTGTTTTTATCTGTACGATCAATAAAGACAGTAATTTAAGTTTGTGTCGCCATTATGAGTGAAAAACCCACAAAACGCCACCCAGAGGGTAAATTGTGTAAAACATGCCGGATTTTGGTGTTTGATTTGAGACTCAGAAATAAAACAAAAGTTTACTGATTAAAAATATTTTTATCTGGAGTTAATTCATTTATTTTATATCTAAGTAAAGAAAGGCAAAAAAAAAAAATAATAATTTTGACAGCCAAATATATATATATATATATATATGTGTGTGTGTGTGTGTGTGTGTGTGTGTGTATTAATACAAAACTAATTAAAAATGTTGTTATGTAATGAATGTGTCCAGGCTGAAGATCCACATAAAGAACACAAGCAGAAAAAAGATGATGATCATCATGAATGTGTCTGTTCTCAGTCATGTTAACATCACTGACTCCCTCTGTCTCATCCATGTTAACCCCAAACCTCTTACTGCCTTCTGTGGTGAGTGAGAGTCCGTACTTTATACACCAGTGGATTGAACACACAATGACAGGAAAACGGTTGTTCAGCCAAAATCGGCACGCAGTGAAAATAAAAATATATATATATTTCACCAAATCAATGGATTAAAATTAAAGTACGAGTCTGTTTTGAAAATGTAAGAAGTAAAAAGTACAGATATTTGTGTAAAAATGTAATGAGTAAAAGTAAAAAGTTGTCTGAAAAATAAATAGTGGAGTAAAATACTGATACCAGAAAAATCTACTTAAGTACAGTAACAAAGTATTTGTACTCCGTTACTTCCCACCTATTTTGGTATAGGATGTCTTTAGATTTGGTAGCATTAAATCTTTCCTTCCTTTACACTACAGGAGACTCAAACATGTTCCAGCAAGACAATTTCCCTGGGCACAAAACAAATTTCATGAAGATATGGTTTACATGGGTTGGAGTGAAAAAATTGAAAGTGGCCCGCTGTACACCCTTGTGGCTGAATAAACACAATTTTACGCAACCCTCCCCATTTATCCGGGCTTGGAACTGGCACTAAGAGTGCATTGGCTGACCGGAAATCGAACCTGGGCCGCAACAGTTATAGCACCGCATCCAAACCACTAGACCACCAGGGAACCCCATGACTGGTTTATGCAAATAATATCTCTTAAATCCACACTCATTTTTCTAAGTTGTTTTACATAAAGGAAACAGCTTCATTAACACACAATACATTTCTTTAACTGTTCCCATTTTTCCACATCTTTTGACCATTCTCGTTTTATGGACATAGTGGACTGCATCGGTGGCTTCCTTTCAACACTATTGATGGCTGTACAACAAAGTCATTGCAAGGGTTTAGAACACATCCTGATAGTATCCCCTGTCAGACAATGACAAACAGGGCTCCCTGATGGCGCTGATAATGGTACCTGGTACCTTATTATCGATAACAGTCACTCACTGTGTTCACACTGCTCCCTATTGATGATAAGAATCAGCCCAGGCCCTGATATCATTATTTATTAAGGATTAGAATCACTCAAAGTTCAGATACTCTTACTCAAGTGTTTGAGGATCACTCAGAATAAGTAAAATGTGAAGCTTTGATACTTTTACATTGTATACAATACCTCAAATCCTCCTGCATTCAAGATGGTTTCATTTTTTTTTGTATATACCCCATTGGGAATTTGTTGTTACGTTGTTGTGCCTTTGTAATGATACACAGTACTTTTGGACCACAGTTTGTACTAAATACCTCTTATAGTCAATAAAGTGATAACAAATTTTGGACACATCCACCATAATAGTTAACATATCTCTATTTATTTTCCTTAGAACAGAACTCTCATAAACATATCTGTATTTTTCATCATACGTTCAAAAAAGGTCATGACCTGTGAGACCGAATTATAAATATTTAATCAAAGTCTTTGTGTAAAAAAAAACAAAAGAAAAGAGGAAACAGTGAACTAAAGCATCTATTGTATGACAATATGACACTGTAATAATCATTGTAATATCTATATATGTATGTCTGATTCCATGTCTGTGTATTTAAATTTCACGGAATCTCAGTTTGCCCAGCCCAGAATAGTAAAACGTTCAGTTAAGCAGCTCACACTTTTTTTTAGACGTGACTAAGAAAATGCCATTGACAGGTGACAGATAAAATGGTAACAGATTAGTGAAAAAAAAAGGGATTGTGGGGAGAGAGAGAAAAAAAAAACATACCAAAATTTCAAAGAAAGACAGGCAACAGTGAGACAAATTAGCACAAATTTACATTAGCACAATTCTACAATATAATGACAGAGGCACATCTGCATAGATTAACAGGATTTTTGAAGAAAGGTGGTTTAAACAAGGGCATGAATAAACGATAGACGTATTGAATGTGATTCTAGCAATATAACACATTGTGTAGGACCTGCCTGGTGTTTTAAAGTAACCAGGACCAACATAGAGGCCAGTTCGAGAGACTTTCTACTGTATCTGTTACCATTAAATGGGAAATCAAAATATCTGACAGACCTGGGGTCAACACTTGCTGTGAAACCTCTGTATTATAAGCCTGGTTGCTCTAATTTCTTTCCACTGGACACTTTTTGCTTATACTTTTGTTTGTACCACAAGGCATATTATTCTAAGCTGTCTGGGTAAAATGTAATGGTTAAATAGCATGATGGTAATGTGTACAACTGCAAACCCCAAATGTTTTCTTGAATATCCTTCCTTACAATAATTTCTCTATTCTAATAAAAGATATATATCTTTTTTAAGGTGCATCCCTTAATATCCACAAATCCTGTTGTTTGCTTGTAAGGCTGGATTTTTTTTTTTCGACCCCAAGTGAATGTGTATGTTTATTGGAATGAGTAATGATTGTCACCTCTGAACTGTAAGACCTTGGCCAGCTGCTTTAAACAGCAAATAGAACATACAACAAGACTATGGGTTAAAGCATGTCTTTAAGTTCACTTAGTAAAGCGGTCATCACGAAACTACAATACAGCACTAGCCTGGCCTTTATTACATCTGTAGTGTTTCCCACAGATTACTTGGGTTGGGTTTCATGTACTGTATTTAATACTCCTGGACCGAATTATTGTTTCCTTCTTGATTACAGAGCTGAACTGAAATCATTCACACATGCAAGTCTCTTAAACATGACATTTCTAGGTGAAATTCGAAATATACCCGTATTATAGCATGAAATCATGGCTCTTATGCAAGAGTAGAGACCACCGGGAGAACAAAAGTTAAGCTAAGTTGTCAATTAGGGTTTTAAATCGGTGTCATTACCTGCTGATAAAAAGGAGACTGAGCTCCCAATGAATTGTTCTATGGCAGCTCGGTTAAAACCATTGTGAGGTGACAAAGTGTTCATATCAATAAGAACAAAAAAAATCTATTATACCTCTATTTAATTACCTGCACCCCAGATTTCTATTGTATTGTGTAATTTGACAATAAAGTGTTTTTGTTCTGAGTTGTTAAAGAAGGAGCTAGAAACGTTATGTGCTCAGTAAATGTGAATCAGGCCCCAAGTGCAACCAAAGTGTGCAGTAAATGAGACTGTGCAATTATTATAAGATCTGACAGACTAACTATACCGTGACTGCAAAAAAATGACATATAAAAGGTTGCTTTGGCAGCGCTATTCGGTCCTTTCCTTCCCGAGCTGTGCGAGTGTCAGAGCCAAATTGAAAACAATAATATGTGAGATTTTTTTATGGCCACAAAGTATTATGGCCACACCCAAGCATCGCATATGTGTGGGAAACACTGTTAAATGACTGTAACTGCTGCCATTTCTATATACTGTATACTGCTGTGTTGAAGGAAAAACACTAGACAAACAGACAGCGGAGGCACTTGGGCCTTTCAGATTGAGGGATATTGCGACGTTATTAATAATAGACGTAACTATGCGAGACAAATGTGCCACTGATGTTCTCCAGCCAATTACAAAGACACAGTAAATGTTAAGCATAAAAATACGCCTTTTAACATAGGTTAGTGATGTAACACCAAGTCAAACAGAGCGCAAAACAGTATATCAGCAGCCAGAGGCCCATACAGTCAGACACTGAACACGTACAGTCCTACACACAGAAGGAGATTTATAGAATGAGCCCTTGAGAACTCCTTCTCTACCATGCTATCTGCTAAGCCCTTTACACAACAGTGTAGGACAATTCAAGACCCATACAATGGCCAAAAGAAAATACAGCGCAATTACAGGTGATTACTATGCCATGTTCAGATGCTCATCAGCGTTGTAGGTTACCATAAGTTACCATACCGAGGGCATAAGAGTGTGGAAATAAGAACATCCAATGATAAAATTGTCAAAAACATGCCATTTTGGACCATCTCTGCACCACTCAAAGAAATATATTACTATTACATTCTAAATAAAACTGGATGTTTTGATGAATTGGCTGCTGTTTCATTTGCATTAATTTTTTTTCCCAGGCTAGACCAGGCACTCCAATCATATTATTGCAGCCTGGAGAATTTAAGATTTAAGAGAAAATTTGGGACAATATAATGGTTAATCATCTGATTAAACTGTCAATAAAACAGCTGTTCAGAGAGAGCATTTTTGGATTGTACACTAAAATACACTTGAAATATGGGTCCTAAGTATCAGGTCCTCATACTTGGCATCTAGGCTGGATTCCTTCAATATTTGGAAAAATGAGGGTGGTGGATTACCACATATTTTCCCATTTTCACTGCACATTAAAGATATCAACTTTCCCAGTAAGTATCAGGAGAACAACAGGGTCATAATGTAGTCTGCTAAGCAGCGCTGTCGTTTTGTGGATATACAACGTAAAGGCTGAAAACTCAAAATGGGAAATACTATAATACACCATAACATTGTTATGGTGGTCTCTTTTTAAGACTCTTTTGATATGGCCTTGTCTACAACTTTTTTGCAAGGCAAGAACAGAATGTATCTAAATCAGGTAAATAATATACCAAGGTTATAGGTAGATCCATAACCAGCCTACTGTTCATATATTTATAGCTACTGCAACTGCATGTATTATGGAAGGATATTTTGGATAGTCTTTAAAAGGAATTGCAAATTGTATTTGCAGGCCGGGTTCGATCCCTGGTCAGGGAACCAACCCCTCTTGGTGCCGGTCCCAAGCCCGGAAAAATGGGGCTCATCCACAACGGATGATCCGCTGTGGCGACCCCTAATGGGAGAAGCCGAAAGAAAGTATAATTGCGTTTTCCATATGTAACCACGTCAATTGTAACATTAATCCGAAATAAATTGCAAATCTTGCATTGCGGTTGAAAATTGTTCGGAATATCCTCCCATAATGTATACTGTATGTATTCTGATGTAAGTGTCAAATGTGAAACAATAGAGTATAACAGAGTGGTTTGACTGAGAGATGTTACATAAAACTTTGCTTTCTTCCCTCTTTCCATTTAATTTTTTGGCATACACTAAAACCCATTTTGACGGCTGAAGCAAAAAAAGGAAAAAAGGCTGACCATAATCTGATACAACAAAAAAAAAACCAAAATATATACTTTTCAGAACAGTATGAGAGCTGACATCTCAAAATAACACAGCCTTGGTCTTCCTCTTTCTCCATATCTTCGTGCTCTTCTCTTGAATCCTGTCATTCCTTCTACTTGGGGCAAAAAGAGCACTGAACATGTAAAGCGCAGCTAGGGATCTGCTGGCGTGCCTGGCGTGCTTGGGTCGACTCGGGTTCGGCCCAGTTCCTTACTGGCCATCGTTCAATTTTTGGAGCATGCTGATTGGCTAGAGCTAGCCCCACACACACATCTAGTCACTCTTCTCTGGGGGCATTGTCCTCCAATGGAAAGATGGTGGCTAGGCAGGTGGAGTTCTGGGCAGCTGTAATGGTCGCTACCGTGTGCAAGAGGACTAGGACTAGCAAGCAGAGCTTTAGTCTGGATTGATTCAGCCTCGGAGCCCCCGAGGTCGCAGCAGACGTTTGCTGGCGTGAGGGATGAGTCCTTTTGAATGTGCTGTGCGAACATTCATTGAATTTTAACTCCCACCGCACATCACAGCACTGTGGCTCATGCTTGGTGTTTTCTGCATTTTCCAAAAGCCCTGGAGAGCAAAAAAAGACAAGTAACACAAATCTGATTACCACATTACACACAACACTTTTTTCTCTTTAGGATTTAATTAGCACAGTTAAGGTACAATTTTGTTTGTGGCCATTAAATTCTGAGACACTTGGTTTATTTTTGCTGACTCCCATCTTGTTTAACTCAGAGGTTTAAGATCAAAGATAGAAGACCTGATCTGCTGTCGAGGTCCCTGATGTAATGTAAAATTTATTTATACTTGCAATTAATGCAAAGGACCTAAATAAGGCCACCTTTTACTTCTCTTTATACCTAACTATTTAAATGCACTGTTAGCTTTTACACTGTTTACATCAACAATGCTCAGTTATACTAATCAGTTTCGCTGTAATTCAGTAGCACAGATATTATGCCAAAGACATGATAGAAACATCCAACCTCTTAAACCAGAAGAGGTTTGGATTACTTCTTGTATGTAGTACCCTTTGAACATTAGAAACTCTGGTAAGAGCAAAACAGTTGAAGATTTTTTTCAATTGTGTGAGTTTGGAGAGTTTGGATTTGATTGAAACAAGTCTTATCGCTGCACTTTGGGTCAGTTGCAGGGGTTTGGTGCTCAATGGATGACTTGACCAGGGCAAGTTTTAGACGTCTTTTCCAGCTCAAGATGACAACAGATCAGAGAAACAATTGGATAATGATTTATCCTTGTGAGGCTTTAAAGAAGAACAGTGCATGCCCAAGTCTGGCAATATGGTGAGTGAGAGATAGTAGCTTGTTCAGGAGTGTATTTGTTTATGATTGAAATGTTCCAAGAACTTTCCATGGATATTGCAAGATCTTTTCATGAGCCTTCAGTTCTGCTGGGATTTAGTTTTAAGTGATAGTCGCCATCCATGTAGAGATGTCCACCACCAGGCAAGTTAAGATAAGAGTGGTAACTTGAGGATGTGGGGTCGATCAGTTGAGTGTCATCAGCCTAAAAATGGTTGAGCACATTGTCATGAATAAAGGCATAATAAAAGCAGGCCATGGATTCTTGTTTGACACGTAAAGAATCATCATGAAACACAAATATATTCCCTTCATGTCATTTAAAAAAACAGATGTTCCTCCCTGGGGGTAGGATATAGCCCACCCCTTTATTGGTTTACAAATTCCAAGGCAAGATTGTTGATAAGTGTGTCTTGTGATAGGCTGTGTTAAAGACTGCTTAAAGTTCAAGATATGGATTGATTTTCATGTGGCTGATTTAGCACCACAAAGCCTCTCAGCAACAGACACAAGTGGCATTTCTGTGGAGTGGACCACTTCGAAGCCAGACTGGTTGGGATTCTGGAGGCCATTATGAGTGTTAAATAGAGGCAGGTGATTGTAAAACAGTTTTAAGAAAAATGAGACATGGCATATGTCAAAGGTATATGACAAAAAGTATATAGTCAGACATTATAGGGTTTACAGTGAAAAAAAATCTTGGAGGGTTAATTATGTGTACGTGGCAGAGATTTGCTAATTTTTTCTTTCAAGAAAGCAGCATTATCAGTTAGGGAAGATGTTGGAGAATGGCAAGAAGGGTTTAGAAGTGAAAGAAACAATGTATATAAAGTGTATCTAGATGCTTCTATCTCGTACAAGTACATTTATTTTCATAGAATAATGGTTAACATTGGGAAACTTTTAAGTATCTTAGTTTAAATCATATAGAATGATAACTTTTTAATGTATGTAGCAGACTATGATAAAACATGGGCAAATATAGATTAAAAAAAAGATTATTGTAGGGTTTAACCGAATAAAATCCTACCCACATAACTTAACCTATTAAATTAGAGTAAGTGGGTATTAGACAGCTTGATTTATTCTGTGTTCACCCTTGCTCTTGATTAAAAGACTATTGGATGTCCACATGTTTGTTGCTTTAGTTTATCTCGACCGAGGGAATTTAAAAACAGTCATTCCGCAGTGATTAAACAGTAATTGGTGTTGAGTCGACTGAATAGGAGAGCGATGGACATTCAGGAGTCAATGACTTTTTTTGCCATTGTGGCTTTTGTTGGTTCTTAAAATAGCAGTAGAATTATGTAGATTATACACGTTGCATTTAGTCAAGAATATCAGAGTAGGCAGTCAATAAACAACTGCATTTATTATCAATATTATGTTTTTGATTTAAACATTTTGTAGATTGTTCTTTAGACAGAAAAAGGGCTTAACCATGAAAGATTTATTGATTTCAAACCTCTTACTGTATATGGTGTGCATACTATATATTGAGATGTTTTACAATAGTCTTAGTCTGATTTTAGAACTGGTCACCTCATAATGATTTTCGGAGGTAACAGCTGTCTCAATCCAAACAAGAACAACAGTGTACTGAGGGGGAACAAGTGACCAAGCTTTAGTCAAAAAGAGCTATGACTTTTTGTTTGTACCTCTAAAAGAAGATTTATGCACCCCTAGTGATAGAAATGTCCCTTTCGTGTCGTGATATGGATTAAAATTACATCCTGATATTTTTCCATCGCATTTCACTGGATGTGATTTTAAACCATACCGTGACACAGAGGTACATTTCTATCACTAAGAGAGCATAAATGTTTTTTTAGAGCTACAACAAGGTACAAATGTGTTCCAATGTTCAGAGGTACACTGGAGATTAAAATTAGAGAACAATTTATAAACAATTGAACAATTCTAAAATAATGTCATCTTCACATTTGGACTAAAAGCCCACTCTGCAGTGACCAAACCTCTCATTAGCAGAAAGAATCAAACGGCTAGACTAAGCTTTGCTGAGGAGCATGTTGTGTGGACAGAGGAGAACTGGTCCAAAGTTCACTCCAGTGTTGAAAGCAAGTTTAATTTATTTGGGTCCGATGGGAAACATTATGTTCGGCAACAAACTGGAGAAAGACTGAACCCAAAGTGTGTAAAGAAGTCAGTGAAAAGTGGAGGAGGAAGTGTCATGGTTTGGGGCATGTTTTCTGCAGCAGGAGTTGGGCCTCTTATACAGCTACATGGCAGAGTGAATGCAAATGTTTATCAGAACCTTCTTTAACAACATATGGTTCCTTCCCTGCGTTCATCACCCAATCAGCCCACAGTGTTCATGCAGGACAACGATCCATGTCACACAGCAAAACGGGTAAAGCAGGTCCTTGAAACTGAAAACATTGAAATAGTGACATTGCCTGCCCAGAGTCCTGATCTCAACCCAATAGAGAACCTCTGGAAAATCCTTGGTGACAAAGTAATGGCCAAGAAACCCACTACAGTCACCGAACTGTGGAGGAGACTGGAAGAAGAGTGGACTAAAATCACACCAGAGCAGTGTAAGAGACTGGTGCTGTCCTGTGGCCGCAGATGTGCTGAAGTCATTCAGAGCAGAGGCCTGTACACTTCCTACTAATTGCTGACTGTTGTTACCTTCAGAAAATTTTGCTGTAATCTTTTTCCATGCTACAGTAATTGTTGTTCTATAATTTTGATCAGTGTGTTTTCTGCAAAATAATGTATTTTTTTTTAATGCCTTATTTATTTTGTGGAAAAGGTGTTCTGGTAGCATGGTATAGACAGGACAAAAACTATTTCAACTGTTGAGCAGTGAAGATGACATTATTTTAGAATTGTTCAATTGTTTATAAATTGTTCTCTAATTTTGATCACCATTGTACATTGTTATACTCTGCTCAAGCAACAAAGCATTTGTGCTTTTTTAGGTACATTTCTGTACCTTGATTTTTCTGTGTGTGGGCTCCCAATTGGACCAAAAATATTGCCATACTTTGGGCCTCTAAATATTCTGAGCCACAGAGACACCTGTGTGGGCTTTCTATGGTCAAGTCCAACAGAGATATATTTGCTGGGTTGTTACAAAGCAGCTTTACAAAAAATAAATAGAATAAAAATATAAAATTAAGATCTATAAATCTGTCTCTAGGTTTATTCTAAATAATTGAGTGGGACATGACCATAGCAATTTAAAATCTATGAGACAAAATGAGGGGAAAACAGACACAAAAAGGAACCTATCCACATCTGGATGACATCTGGATGACAGCAGGTATTCATTCATTATAATTTTGGGAGGTAAGACTGTTAACCTATTTAACTCTTTAACCTTTCTGAAATGTATTGTGCATTACCTACAGTATAAGTGCATTTAAAATGTAAACTAAGAAGTTTATATATAAATGTAAATAAATCCAAATAAAATTGTAAAGAATTCTGACAATATTGTTTCTGAACTAAACACTAAATTTTATCAAGCCTAAAACCTATTTATACTATTTCGATGCAATGGTTCCTCCCACATAAGAAAAACATGGTGCAATGCGGATCGGCGACTCTAAATTACTTTTGTGAAAGTGTGTGGGTGTTAGATGCCCCTTTGATAGAACCATCTCATCCCCCACCCCACTCCAATTATTGACAAACCACTAGTAAAAATGGCTGCCATATTTCTGATGTAATATCAAAATAATATATGAAATTCTTTATAAAAACTAAGAGTCAATATATATCAATGTGCCAGGCTTACACATACACAGCTAGTTCACCTTTGAGCAACACTTTTGCCCTAATGATACACAAACCCTGGATTTAAATCTGATTCAAACAGTTCTAAAATGTTCTGCTGTTTTAGAGAGCGGATGAGTTCTTCTTCAGCCTTGTCTGAGTACAGCTTCATGCTGGTTGTTTTAAAAATAGGCCTTAATGATTTGGCTACACAGCCCAGAAGAAGAGGATGTAGTAGTTTTTTTATAACACACATTGCCCCGACTTTTGTTGATATTGTCACAGGACAGATTTAACACATACCTGTACATATAAAACTGGGAGTTCCTCCATGTATAAGGTCATCATTGTCAGGCAATATGAAGGGACATCTTTGTTGGACCTCAAAACAGTACTGCTCACATGGGATCTTGTGGCTACAGCTGGACTGATTGCTCTGGAAATATTGAGCACAGAGCCAGGGCTTGTACACCACCTGCAAACACAGAGTGTATTAGAACAACTCAGGACTAAAATTGTGAAGGTCGTCTTGCTTTCCATTACTAAGCTTTACATTTTAGTGTGTATACGAGGGCATGTGCCACGGCATTCTGTTACTGGAAATGGAAAAAATGTGATGGAATTACCTAAACTTCATGTACAGTACTGAAGTCTTTTGTTCCTCTTATACTACAGCAATGCAAGCACTTGCCATTATATCATGTTATAAATTAACATAAACAGAAATGAAATTAAATAACATGCATGAATGAAATAAAATGGATTTTACTCCATTCATCTAGCAGAGAATCATTACAATACATTTGTGTGTGTGTGTGTGTGTGTGTGTGTGTGTGTGTGTGTGTGTGTTATATATTGAAACGATGTATTATATCCAGTGCTCGAATTGAGTCAATTCTTATGGGGTTCCCCAGTGGTGTAAATTATAAATATTTTACTAAAATAATCTTGGGGACCCCCGCAACTCTATTTTTTACTCGTCATGGATGCATAATGCATAATGCATTTAGGGAGGTCCCGGGTCCCCCCAGCCCCCCCTCAATTAGAGCACTGATTATATCCATGTATTAATTCATACATTCTGGTCAATCTGTATCTGTATCGCATTCACTGCTCAGACTAAATGCAGTACATAGAATGAACAGAAGATGGCGCAGTGGTATAAAATATACATTAGTGTACAATTTTCTCAGTCGATGAATCTTACTCAAAACAGTTGTTTTGATTCTGTCACCTCACTGAGAGTCACATCAGGTTATTATGGCTGTTGTGGCACAAAGAATTTTCATCCAATTGGCACGCCATTGTGACATTAGGACTGAAATAATTCTGCTTATCACAACACACACACACTGCGCATTGAATTTGGACATACTACTTCACATGGTCCTTTTTTGCACCAGGACTGCATGTAATATGAGAGAAGAAGGGAAGTGGAGTCGAGTGGGCAGTGCATGGGGTGACAGCACTGTAAGAATAGCTCCTGCTCATTTATTTTGCCCTACATAGTGTACCCAGAACACACTGCTGTTAAGGAAAAAGGGAAGGAAGGCAGTGCAGAAGGTAGTACATCCAAAAATTGGAGTGTGTGCAAATAGAAAAGGAGAACAGTAGAAGCAGAAAAACAGGTCATCATTAGCACAGTCTGGCTGTCAGAGAATCCTGATTTGTGAGGCTTGGTTTCACTTGCTTTTTTTTTTTTTTCGCTATCTCACGTTCTCTCTCTATCTTTCTCTCTCTCTCTTACTCACACACACACACACACACACACACACACACACACACACACACACACACACACACACATTTTGCTCTGAATACCTCAGGAAACAAGCTGGCACAAGCCTGGAACAAGAAATGGCTCGGCAGCAGGGGGGGTGTGCTAGCATCTTCAAATCGCCTCCCAAAGGGAAACGTGAGTTTGGCTTGTGTATATTTGATGCACAATTTCAAAAGTCCTATGTCCTTTGGGGCTGGAGGAGCTCAGTGGTTAAAGACTTGCATATGTGACCATGAGAATGAGATTTTAAGTCGGTGAGGGTAGCGGGTGTGTGCCCGTAGTCACTGAAATACCTGTAGCCACTGAGTTGTTGCAAAAATTGAATCTGAACATTGAAAAGCTACTGGTGTGTCACAGGGAAGTGTTAGACCATCTGACGAAAGCTTGATCTGCCCTCTTTTGCATGCTTGAGCTCACAGATGCTTATGATTGGTTAGGGTCACTGTGATCGTCAAAAGAGAGAAAACATTCTATCTCTCCCATCATTCACCATCATTCTATCATCCCACCAAACAGTTTTGCCCCCTTGGACTCCATCATAAAATTAGCAAACACAAAATGTATTTGAGTCGCTCAACAATGTTAAGGGTATTGAACATGTTTTAAGTATAACATGCTTTTTATTGACCCAGAAATGGCCACAAAGGTAACACAAAGAGTTACATACAGATTAACATAAAGCAAAGAAAACACAATCATAAAGACAAACGATTAGGGAAACAAAAGGAGAGACTCTTGGAATATTGTACTGTATAATATATTTAACTCAGTGGAATATTAAACATTTGGGAAACTTTAGAATTTGAGAAATTATTTATGTAAGGAGTGTTCAACAGGGGAGCAATTTTGAGAAAGGCTATGAAGATATTGTAGGAAGCCCAGAAAGAGGATAATGTACATGAGTTTAGTTTGTTTGGGAAAAGAAAGTTAGACAAGCAGAATGAGGAAAAGTTTACTGCGAACAAAAGAATGTTAAAAGCGATTTGAATATCTACTTATACAAATTCTAAATCGTTTAATCTTTTTCATTTGTTTGATGTTGAAAAAAAGTTGCTTCAAAGTGAGCAGTCAATATGAAAAAAGGATGAAAGAGAACACTTTTCTTTATCCCATGATCTTCTGGAAATTTAGATGCAGCTTCTTATTGCGCATGTGAATTCTGAAATACCGTGTTCCGAATATTTTAGCTATATAAGTTACATGGTTTATAAGCTGTAACGGATATATAATGGAGAAGGATGTTTCAGTATGAAATGTTAGATTGATTTATACATTAATGCACAATTAAAAAGCATATCAATTACTATACTGCATTTCAAGGTAAAGTGATGTCCTAGTGGACTGAGCCAGACCAAACACTGTTTTCTAAGTGAGGTTTATGTGTATAAAGTGCTTTAAGTTATTTGTTAATCATATATAAAGGTTGCTGTGAAGGACACTTTACCTGTATTTTTGGATACGTTTTATGTTTAACTTGACATTCATTAGTAAATATTCTAAAAAGAAGCGGTAGACATACCAGTTCATTTAAAAGTACACTCACAAGCCACATAAACACAGTACAGTAGATATTTTGAATTTCACACACAAACACACACCCACATGCCCACACACACACACAAAAAGGTCACCATCTTCTCAACCAACGTTCCAAACATATATGACTTTCTTTGTTCTGTAAAACACAAAATGTTTAACCATGTGTGTGTGTGTGTGTGTGTGTGTGTGTGTGTGTGTGTGTGTGTGTTCCATAGAAGAAAAATCATAACGAGCTTTTAAACAGCACGAGTGTAAAAACTTCTTATATATATATATTTTTTTTAATGAATTATCACTTTACATGATATTTCTAAGAAAGAATACATTCAGTTATAGATTCTTTCACTGAACATTTAATAAGGCAACAAATAAATGAACTATTTATAACTGCAAGTATTCGTAAACAATGTTAACGTTTTAATCAAAAGGTCCAAACTTTTCCCACACCATTTACAGTTAATTTACTAGTGGGATGTTACCTCAAAATGTGTAACACACAGTACAATGAGTGTGTTTGGAAAAAGGATGTTATTGTTCTCTGTTTCTTTTTACAGTGCAATTATGTGCCAGGCAGCTGACAACAACAACAACAAAAAGAGGCATAGAACAATGAAACAGACAGAAACAGAGGAAAGCCAATTAAATAGCAGGATTGTGCTAACTGCTATATATAGTAAATAACCTTATGCACCCGAGATAAAAAAATCACCCTATGACCTAAGCTAAGCTGGAAACTGGTTCATTCATTCACACTTACTGTAAGTATCCAATACAAGACATGTAGGTGTGAATGTTTTGTGTTCTCGGGAAAATCGAGGGGAACAAAATCACTCTCCGCCATCCCTCGGCTGCTACACTTCTAGTTGTGAGTATAAATCCCAAAAAACTGAGCAAGGCCCTTAACCCTTATCTACTCAGTCGAATAAATAATATAAATATGTTGCTCTGGATAAGATTGTCCCCCAAATTCCATAAATGTAAATATAATTTTATTAGGACACCAATCATAGTACATTGGGCATTACAATGGCTTATAGAGACTGTAATATTACACAATAAAGTCAAACTAAAGTATCTGAGTAAATAATGACAAGGCGATGCCTCAACGAGTCAAGGAACGCACAGACTATCACGTAATGAAACCTTGAAAAGTTCCAATGCTACAAATAAACGAGAATCCTTCAAAAATCATACCCAGTGGTAGACCCAGGTCAAAAGGTTCAATCGTTATGCAGTGCCTTCTGGGATTTGGAGTGCAAATGAGGCAGCGTAATGCCAGAGAGCAGTGCAATTATCAACTGTGTGTTCTCCTGCCTCTGCTGTGCCCAAAGCTAAGGTCAGAGGTTACGGCGGCATTTCTTTTGGCTCGGAGGACCATCGTGCTTAATGCCCATGCCATAAATTGTATATGAAAAAAGGATAAGAAAGCGACAGCGATTCTGGGCTACTGAGGAACACAATTGGACAACACTTAACAAGCATGAGCATGGTTGATAATGCAAATGAATCTGAACTGTGGGCAAAAAAAACATTAGGGAACTGTGTGTGTGTGTGTGTGTGTGTGTGTGTGTGTGTGTGTGTGTCTCTCTCTCTCTCTCTCTCTCTCTCTCTCTCTCTCTCTCAATGTATATTAATACTCTATACTAATAGCTTCTAGCTGTTAGCATTTTGTCTGCCCCCGGTATGATTTTGTCAACTCCACATGTCCGCCTGGGTTTCCTTTTGGTTCCTTTATTTTCCTCACACTGTCCAAAAACATACCAGTGGGTTGTCCGGCTACTCTAAATTGCCTCTAGGTGTGAAAGAGCATGTAATTGTGTGAACAGGCATTACATCCAAGTAATATTCCCTTCTAGTATCCAGTGTTTCTGGGAAAGCCGCTGAATCCACTGCAACCCTGTATAGTATAAAGCAATTATTAGAGCGCTGCTTGCAAGAACGTTTGTATTTTGTACATCATTTGTCCATAGTGTATCATTTGAAATAAATATTTGTTTATTCAATTGCTTTGATTTTTTCTTTCCTTTGACTTAATAATTCTTGGTTAGATTTATGTTCCTTTATGTTTATTGCAAATTTTTTAAATAATGTAAAATGTGTAAAACTGATCTGTGCATATACCATCTGTCAAACACATCTATTTAACATTTATTAAGAACACTCTTTACTGTGTTTTATAACATGCATGAAATGTGCTATTTCAGAAAATTCCTCTTCTTGTGAACTTTTTTAATTTTTTTTTTTTTGTATACCATTTTTTTTTTATGTATATTGTCTCAGAGCAAGGTTTCATCTCAAAGCCCGGTTTTGTCTCAAAGCCCAGGTTTAATCCTCGGTCAGGGAACCAACCCCAGCCATTAGGGTTGCACAAGCCCTAGTGCCGGTCCCAAGCCCGGATAAATGGGGAGGGTTGCGTTAAGAAGGGCATCCAGCGTAAAAACATGTGCCAAATCAAACATGCGGATGGTCCGCTGTGGCGACCCCTAACGGGAGAAGCCGAAAGAAAGGTTTATTTTATTGTCTCAAGGCAGCTTTACAGAGATAATCAGATTATAAAGTTGTATAAATAAAAGTATAATCATAAAAATATAAAAGTATAAATGTTTCTTGTCATTTCAAGTTTTTCCCTAATGAGCGAGCCATAGTTGCAACGAAAAAACTTCCAGAGACAGTATGAACAAGAAACCTTCAGAGAAACCAGACTCAAAAGGGAATTCTTCCTCATCTGAATATCACCAAATGTTCATTCGTTACAGTTTCATCATTGATGAGTTGTGCTGTTCAGTGAAACATGCTTATATGCAGAACTCTTCATGCACACTGCGGTCCTGAGCCATTATATTAATTACAGTTCATCCTCAAAGTTCTTGAGTTGCTCAGTAACTTTTTGGATCTTGAGGCTGTTGAGATCAAACCATCCGCAGCTGCACAGAGTGGTCTCCAATTAAAAAGAACTCCATCCAAAGGTAGGGTGTTGAGATAAATATAGAGGATCCGAGGAGAAGAAAGGGACAGGATCATGACCACTGGTACACAGGAGCATGTTTAATTTGGCATAAAGTAAGAGGAAGCGGAGAGAGAGAGACAGACAGAGTTAAAAAGCAGATCTAAAAGATTGACTGTTATAGAGTGCTTTGGGTGCACTGGGATGTTTGGATGCTGTCGCCTCACACTCTCATGCACATCACTAGAGTTTGTTGACGGTGGAGTGTCCAGTCGTTTTGTGTCCCAAAGTGCCCTCATGCCTCTGTTGCCTTCTGGCTTTCCCTTTGAAGATATGCTGCCATAGGCAGTGAATAAAAATCACTGGAATCAGTGATTGCATGCTTGCACTCTGCTTACAATATATATTGTCTATAATCATGACATGGCAATAAGCATACCTCACTTCTCTCTCTCTCTCTCTCTCTCTCTCTCTCTCTCTCTCTCTCTCTTTTTCTCCTACTCCTGAGATACCAGAGATCCTGTCCTGCTCACCAAACCTGCCTGATCAATGCTGATGCCCTACTTCTGGATAAAGTTCTCATTAATTTTAAACCACTCGCTACTGCTGAGGACGGCCTTCACATGGACCGCTTAAAGATACAGGAGATTACTGTGGATGGTTAATATAGAAGACCTACCTCTTTCTGAAACACTTAAATTAGGACTTTCCAAGTTTGCTTTGTAGAATTCAAGAGTTATATTTATATTAAGTTTGTAATCTTGCGTACCAGTGTAGATTTATTCATTGCTAGAGACTCAAAGCACTTTTGTACGTCCCTCTGGATGAAGGGCGTCTGCTAAATGCCGCAAACAGTATTATTACGATTGCCATGAACAATCTTGCACTCAAATCTCTATCAGCCAACAGTTAGGAAATTATTTATATATTCAAATAATAATTAACAAACAATTATGAATTTCCTGGTAATGCAATTGATCTTTTTGGCTATATAAGGGATTTCCAGTAATACCTCAGTACTCTTCAGTAATTAGTTCTGGATATAAGTATCAAACAAATATTTTATTTAATACAGGAATGTACTGTATAAATAATAAAGAAAATCCATAAACAGGGGCACTCTATGACACTGTTTATGAGCTAACATGAGACTCTTCAAGCACCTGTTTTACCACAAGACTGAAGCGCTCACATCACAAGAGTTGGTGTTCCGAGCATGCAACGAGTACTGAGGTATTACCGTGTGTGTATATATACAATCGCAATATAATGAGGATGGGTTCCTCTCAAGTTTTCCTCCACATATCACCTCAGGGAGTTTTTCCCCACCGTCATCAGCTATGGCTTACTCATTAGGGATAAACCTACAAGGATGATTGTATGAATTTACAATTTAGATTCTCAGTCTATTTATTTCTTAAAGCTCCATTACGACAATGTCCATTGTAAAAGAAAATTATATTAATAAAAAACGCTATACAAATAACATTGAGTTGAACTGAATTGTGTTTGGCTATTGTGTCACTGTGAGTAAGTACACCAAGGTCAAAGATAATAAAATTCTCAGACATTAGGCATCCTTTCTTTTAATCGCTTTTCTCCCTCCTTCTTTTCTCCAACACATATTAGACCAGTTTATTTTGTAGTTTTGTGCTGGCTAAGCTTGAATATCCTTCAAGAAATTGGTGCATTGGATGTCCCAGACATCTGGTGAGTGCTTCAGTTATATATTATTATAAAAGGGTTGGGGTTCAAGTCAAATTGCTGCTTAAACAAAGGGCAATAAATCCCTATTCTAGTACACCTAAAAAATATACAAAGGAAAGATATCTGTGCTGCAAGGTATATGTGATAATGCTTCTTCTTTTTCAAAAGGTGTACATTCAATACCTCACACATTCAATTAGACAAGTATGCTGTCTGGTGACAGATGGATAGTTAGGAAGAAATCATGTGCAAAGGGGAAACTGGAATTTTGCCAGCAACAGTCACGTATTTAATGACTTCCTTTACAAAACAAAGGGAAACACAAACACACACATCTATAAAAGAATGACATAATAAGGACGTAGCCCATTCTTTACAAGATTAGCCAAGTTTGATAGGTTCTCTTAGATTTCCTTGCCAGTGTGAAGTGTGTAGTGTGTAGTGTGTGTGTGTGTGTGGTTTGTGTGTGAACATATCTCACATGCTCAAGGAAACTTCATTAAGCATAAGTTTCCCATTAATGATTCAAATCTAATTAGGCTGCTTCCGAGAATCATTACAATGCATCAATGGTAACTAATTACATGAAAAAAAGACTTGCCACGTTATTACGAAACATGATTCGATTAAGCAACCCTGAGTTTTTGCAGTAAGACTGTAATTGTGAGACAGTGAGTGCATGCACCAGGGATGAATGACATGTTGGAGAGAAGTTGGGATTAAGGCAACTATCAACTACAGGGTCAGTAAGAGCAGCACACGATTTAAAAGCTGAACTACAGATTTTATATGGACATGAGGTCTTGCATGTTCTAAGCCCCGTTTCTAATGGATTATGATTGATGGCTAACAGATGCAGGGTTTTTTTTTTCCATAATGATCTAGATCAATGTCTAAACACAAGTCACAAGTCTAAACTCCTCAAACAGCATGTGCAAATAGTTCACATGGCTATTCAGAAAGAATAAACTGCTACAGTACAATACATTTGTTTAGATAATTAATCAGATAACCCGGTGTCCCTCAGGTGAGGATGAAAGTCCTGGTTCTTGTTTATTCTGTTTTAGGACGTAAGTTTATTCCTACTGTCATTTATGAATCTAGATAAAGTGCTTAGTTAGTTTAAAGAGGTGTTTTGATGATGTCTGGGGAAAAAAAATAAATAAATGAATTCATTGATACATCTTCAGATCTGCCTTTTAATTTTGCTTAGCAAAGAACTCCTGGTGGATCCACAGCCTAGCTTGGAATACTGGAAGCGAGGCAGGAACACTCACTGAACAGTCTATTAGGGTGTATTTAAAAAAAAAAAAGCCACTGAAAACCCACAGAAAGCAGAGGAAACCTATACTGACATGGGGAGCACATGCAAAGCTCCACTCATGCAGTATGCCAAGCTCAGGATCAAACCAAAGGCCCTAGGGCCTTGGGGCGGCAACACCATCCGCTGCGCCATAATGCTGCCATAAACTATAAACAGACGAATGAAAATCTGCTGTAATCTGATCAAATCTTCCAGAGTCCCTGAAATCTCAATTGACATTTGACACTCACATACATTTTCACTTCAAACAATTTGATCCTTCTCCGTTATTCGAGCATGCCCATTTTTTCTCTTCCTTTCCCTCCTCTGAGCCACATGTTGATCGCACTTGATCGTCGCCTGTCCAGATGGGAGCCGTGCGAGCAGCAGGCACTGCACTACAGACCCACTTGTCCATTCTGGAAGAGATCCAAAACTGGGCACATGCACACCTCTTTTCTTTCTGCTGTAATATTCAGTGCCTCAGGTTTTCCAGACTCTCAAAATAGTGATTCTTGGTGAGCGAGTGCCCGTGCATACTCCACATGGCAGAAGGTCAAAGAGTATGGCAAAATGTCACAGCCAGCAGATTATTTTCTCTTGGGTCATTATCGGTTGAAGTAGAAGGACATCTTGCTGTTGGACCTGTTTGTGGGTGTATTTATGTGTGTGTGTGTGTGTGTGTGTGTGTGTGTGTGTGTGTGTGTGTGCGCGCACGTGTCTTGGTGGGTGGTTTGGTCTGGTGGAGGGAATACGAATGGAAGGAACTGAATAGTGGCGGGCTTCAAAGAGCTTAGAGAGGTGTGCAACGGAGAATTCCCTCAATTAGGTCGTAATTAATACGCAAGATCAAAGCAACCCTCCCCTCCCTCGTTTCAACGCTGTCATTTAAGCCGAGAAGATGGTATTACTCCCCGCTCTATCTGTCTATCTGGCTCCTCGTGTCTGCGGAATATTCAACAGTTTGAATAATGCTGTATTAATCCAAAGACTAATTGCATTTCTGGAGTTGCATAATGCTGTCAAATATTTGTCAAGGGTAAAAGAGCTGTTGCAGGCACACAGTCAGTGGTACATTTAAGTGGATTTTTGTTCAAACAAAGCAGCATGGGAAAAAAGTACAGCTTTCACAAAGGGCGCAACTGTTGCTCCAAGCTTTGATCATGAACTTTCATTACTGAAAACAGCACTGTCGGAGATCAACCGCATGGTCAGCAAGCTTCAATGCAAACAGTGCCGGGATATTCCGTCGATTTTATTTATAGCATTATAAGCAAAGCCACTGTAGCAGCCAGCAGGTGCATAGAGTTGTTTTGAGGTTTTCTCAGCCTTGATATAAATGTTCAACTATGATGTTGAAAGAAAGATAAATGAATAAGAAATCTGCTACCTGTCCAGCGTCAACTAATCTAAATATAGAATGTAGTTGAATATATGAATATAGTTCTTCTAACACAGGCCAGTATGTTCATTAAGATCAAGCTGAACAAACATGCAGTATTGCAAAAAAACAAACAAAAAAAACATGAATGTGTTATTACATGCTTTACGGTATATTTCACCCTCACCAAAAAAAAGTAAATCCATATACACATTAGGTACACATTAGCATTACGCTAACTGGCAGGTTTTCCTGGCATTCACTCATTATTAGCGACATTAGCATTTTACTCTGAAGTATTCTTTTAAGTCACTCCACTAGCCTAGCCTCATTAATTGGACTCAAGTGGACTCCTTGGCACTTGTGGCTTTTTACTGCCACTGTTTGACTTTCAAAAGCACTCAAGGATGCCCTAGAAGTACTAAAAAATATTGTCAAAGGCTATACAGGAGACAGCTTTTGTTTTCCAAACCAATAAGTGCTGAATATTGCTATTCAGAGTTCAGGTCAGTGAAAAAACGATAATGAGATAAATGTCAGATCTTTAAAGTCTGTGGTTTCTTGCCTTTCACACAATAGTCGATGTATACAAGCAGGGGTGATGATCGATACTGGGTTTAATATTTGGGCTTTTCAAGGACTGCTGTCAATATCCTATTCAAGCCACATTTGTGCTTGAGTGAGAAAGGCTTGGTATTATTTACCAACTATATTGGTTATGAGAATCAGTTCAGTTATGTTTTTATTTATGTACTCTGTGTTTCTAGTTCCAATTATTACACTATTTACCTTTAAAATATGACTAGGACAGCCTTCCAGAAATACTGTAACACTGTGCTTCTCAATCAGATGTTTAGTAGTCAGGGCACTGGTTAGTATTATGGATAAAATTTAAAAATATATTTTATATGACTGATATACTGGAACAAGCGCATATGTTTGCTGTGCCCAAGTTTCCTCTTTAATTCTTTCCATTCATTTGTCACATGAAGTGATGTGACAGTAGCCTATACTGTACCTGTATACTTTATAAGATACAGAAATAAGTTGATAAATCCTAACTATCTTTACAAACTAGAGTAATTTTACAGTCTTATAGTTACACAATATGGTTCTGGTGTCTTGTAGCTGTTGAATTATTACAGTGACAAATAAATGAAAGGGTCAGGGGGTGAACGAAACAGTTCTGTATGAAGCTACTACGTTTACTCAAGAAGGATGTTGCACAATTGTGCCTCATACAAAACGTTTGAATAATTCGGTTGATGGTGAATTCATTATTAGCTAAATGGACGTTGACATTGGACTTCTGATTGAAAGGTTGTGAGTTTAAATCCCATCACTACCTGCCACTGGTGGGCCCTGGAGCAAGGTCCCTTATGTGATGCTTAGTTGTATAAATAAAATAATTGTAAGTCAGTCTGGATAAGGGCACCTGCCAAATGCTATAAAAGTTATTATTTTATTGTCTACATTAATTATTTTTCCTGCTTCAGTAAATGATCTGTAATAATTTTGTGTTAAGGGAATTTGACTGTTTCTTTCATCTGCAAATAGCTTGTTATGAGTGATGTAGCTCTAAAATGATTGCTTATAATAGCCATTTTTACTTTATTTAACATTTTATATACAATTTGTTTGAGTCTAATGAATTTTAAGCATTCAACAATTAAATGGAATTACACAGGCTAACCTATGATCCTATTTAAAGAACCAGGACAGTTTAAGCTAATACAATTATATTGCATAAAAATGTTTTATATTTTTCTATGGTTTTCAATGTTATATCATTAATATGTTTTACAGTTATTGATTAGAGATATTTCGGTATGAGTCTGGAAATTGATTCAGCAATGTCCCCATGTAAAGTGAGCCAGGGTCCTTACAGTGCTCAAACTTCTAGGGAGCTAATAAAATCGCACCATCATACTCATCATGTGACCGTCACAGTTTTATTTTCCTGTTTAATAAGAAGGAAAAAGGCCATTTCGCCTGCAGCTTCCACAGGAGAGTGTATCCAGTGTGTTTGGCTAAAGTTATTGCAACTAGCAAGCTGATTAGGCTAGCAACATTAGGAGTACATTGCATTTCATAAACCAACAATCAATCTCTAAAACAATCACATTTTTTCAATCAAGCATATTCCCTCAAAATGAGTTCAATCTGTGAACAAGCAGAAGTCTAGTGTAGCATTACATGATGATTAATTAAGTTAGCATGCAAAAACCTCAACTGTTCAGAGATCAGCTGACAAACAGTTATGATTCAGTAGTGCACAGTGGAGTCCATTCTGCCACCCCATTATCAGGATGTCATTGTTAATTTTATATTGAATTTGACACCAGAATATGGCACATGGGAGGCTTCTAAAACTAACAAGGCTGGACCGAACTCGTTTTTGGCATTATATTATTATTATTCATTATAACTAATTTTTTTTTTAAAGACCATGCCATGTTTTAAAGGCTGAATGAATTTTACTTGGGTTTGCATACCAAATTTACAAATAAATTGCTTAATCAATTATTGTCCTAACATGGTCCTGTACTTACATGCTTGGCCTCTGAAGACTAGTCAGTGCTAAATACAGCTGCTTGCTCACTACCTGTTACATATTGATATTGATAACACAATATCAATAGTTCTCTTAAGTGTCTGCATAGTACCAAAACCCATGTCATAGTTGAGATGAGTGTTCCCCGAGGTCTTTTAATAAAATAAAATCACATGCTGTTTTGAACAGACGCTTAACACAGTAATTTGTAGCTGCACCATTACTCTGTAAACAACTGCTGCATTACAATATTTAATTGGTGACAGTTAATAGGCTACTAATTTGCCAAGTCCTTATGTGTGATATCAGCAGGTCTCCTCACGTACAAATGCACCGAGAACAAAGGAATGGTGAATGATCTTCCAGTACTGTCCTGTCTTTTCTTAATTATATGAAGACATTATTTAAAGTTATGCAGTCTAATACAAAAAGGAACTTGACTGATTGACCAGACTATAGTAACTCTCCATTTTTCATTCATGGTCAGTGGTTTAGCTGGATTAACACCAAACAGGGACTAACTGTTAAATAGAATCTTCAGAAATCACATACGATTCAGGTCAGGTGTCCATAAACTTTTGTCGATATGTTATATGTGTTTTGTCCTTCAGTGTACAGTATTTCTGAACTCCACAAACACTCAACAGCCTCTGTGTCTTTAAATGCACTTACCTCCTTGATAACACAAAAAAAAGCTGGATTAACACCAAACAGGGACTAACTGTTAAATAGAATCTTCAGAAATCACATACGATTCAGGTCAGGTGTCCATAAACTTTTGTCGATATGTTATATGTGTTTTGTCCTTCAGTGTACAGTATTTCTGAACTCCACAAACACTCAACAGCCTCTGTGTCTTTAAATGCACTTACCTCCTTGATAACACAAAAAAAAAAAAAGTGGAAAAAAGGCAAAACAAATGACAAATTACAGTGGTGTACAAAAACACAATCACCTTAGTAATCTCTATACTTTGTATGAATTTTTCTTTAGAGGTAATCATTTAAACAGTCTACTGTTCACTGGGTTTTTTTTATAGCACAGCTTAAACAAAGTTTGTATAAATGCACTAATTATAAAAGCCTCTATAGGGGCTATAAAATGATTTGTGTTCTTTGAAATCTGTGTAACTGTTATATGTTAAAGATTTTTCTAAAGAGAGCAAATTTCTTCCTCATTATTTAATGCCATTCATCAGGCATTTCTTCTCTATAAAACAATAGCTACAAACCAATGCTATGAAAAGATTCATCCAAGGCACATGATGCCTGGTGCATCATGCATTCTTCTTCCACATGCATGAGCTCAGAGAGCCTCACTCCAAGCTGAAAGCTCAACAAGGTTTTCTCTTTGGAAATCCCTGCTATTGATAGCTCTGGCATCATCTAGAGTCAAACTCGTGATGTTTATGCAATAGGGTAAACAAGTTTTGGTTGTTCCACTTGGAATCCCTTTTTTTTTTTCATTATCAATACTTGCAATCTCGTCACTGCTGGCTAGGGTTTGATTAAGAGGCAGGGAACCAAAAAAAGTACTGGTGGGCTATAAGAAAAATATGACACTTCTACACGTTGTGTATTATTTTTATTGTTATTATTAATATTATTATTATTTGAAAGAAATGTATGTCATATTAAAACATACATTAAATAGGGCTTAAAAGGCATCCAGATACATGTTATGTCTTTTTTTTTTGAGAATTTTAGTGACAGCTTTGACTCATTATTTGGATCAAAAATTCAGGGGGAAAAAAAAAAGGTTTTTCCCTGAGTTCTTAGGGATGGGTAACAGCAAGTGTTTTTACCCTGTAAGATATCCTGAGACTACTTTAGATTAAAAGATGGAACATTTGGAGCATGTTCTGGATCTTATTGTACTAGCTCAATAAAGGAATAAATTGAGTAAACCTAATCTGATTCATTTAGATTTATAACCTCTGAGCTTAATTATAATCAAATGTAAATTACTTGATTGGATTTCTTCATGTGATCATAAGGGTTAATGTAAACGGAATTTAATTATTTTAATAGACAGTAAGCAATAATCCAGAACGACAGGATATGATTCTTTGATGAGAAACCCAGCACATAATTGCAAAAATTGGCTAAATTAAGCTAAATAGGATTAATTTAGGCTTGTTTACATAATCATTAGGAATTATTCATCATTATCAATTATAATATTTAAATATAATGTTTCATCTTCTTTACTCACTTCCTTTCAGCAAATAAACATTTTAACAAGTCCTGTACACAGACAGTCTATACAACTGTAATCTATGAAAGAACAGGACGTGAAAAACTAGTGTGATGGAGTGAGATATAAACTCAGAATTAGAGCAGAGTTAAAGACTAAGAGTAATGTTGGCAACAGCGTGTACTATAGACATTTAGATTGAATTTTTAAAGATTTAAAGATAAAAAAATTATTTAGGAAAAGTCTAAACATGGAGCAAGAAAAACGAGACAAGATGAAGCAACCTGGGGTATTTAACAATGTTTCCAGAATATATTTGTAATTCTTTTTTTACCAAATTGATTTTGTTTTGGCTGTTTTGTGTGTATTTGAGATGTCAAGTAGTGAATAATGTGACAATGGATTTTATTAATGTGATTAATATGGTGATTATATGGACAAATTCATTCGAACTATCACACATACAGTACACTGTACTGGTCGGTGCCGCAATGTCTGTGTTTACTGTCTCACTGTCCTCTGTTGTTTGTTTACACACATGCACATAATGTATTGTCCTAAATAGTTTTATGTCATCTTGTGTTAATTTATGTCTTTGATTAGTTTCACTGTGTATTGTATGTGAAATGACAACAAAAGCCACTTGACTTGTCTCACATAATTTTGTAAGACATTTGGGGCTTTAAGATTTCCTAAGTTTTTTTAAATCAGTATTTTTACCTAGCCTACTAGGTTTAAATATTGTGATTTTATAGACATGTCCCATTACCTCATCTCACCTCAACTGATTTTTCTCTCTTAAAGTTCATCAGACTTAAAATAAAGAAGACTAAAAAAAGACTAAAAAAAGAAAACAGGAAATCATGACAACTCTCTAGTGGCAGAAAACCTACTGACTTTTACAATGAGCTGCCAGTGAAGACTTGTCCCAAAATGTTTAAATAAACATGTCCTTACTGGATGCTTCATCATGATTATACTAATTTCTTTGTCAAATAACAGCATATTATTAAATGAGATTGAATTTGCTTATTAGAAAATGCTGACCATCTGATTTGAGATTTTATCAATGCTGTGAAATTATAAAAATTCGATTTTCTCTAAAGATTACGCCATATAATTATTATATTTTTATTTTTTGCATATATAAACACTTTCAAAATGAACAAAGGCATGTTCATAAAAACAGCATCTTTAAGCAGACTTGCTTCTGTCACTCTCTTTTATTGATCGTCAGCTCTTATTTCCTGTTGTGGCTTCGCAATGTGTTTGCACTATACTTGAGCGCTTGGCTTGCAAACCTCTGCAAAATCATGGGTTTACGGATTTTATTATGCACTTCCTAGTAGAAATTTCCAGTGTACTTATATATTAATAAAGGGAGTTTTTTATTGGGTTAATTAGACAAAGTCAACACACACAGAGTGTCTAGACATGTATCTAGAAAAGACACATACACACAGCTTACAAAAATTAGCTATAATCAATCAATCAACCTGAAGATTTCAAAACTTGAATTGGAGTGAAGTTAGTGTCTTCCTGACTGTTGTCATTAAAGTGAATACGTGAAAGGGGTTTTCATTGTCAGTGGTACATAAAAGCGAGTGGGGCTTCAGTCTGTTCAGTTGCATGTAAAGGATTAAATGCTGTTTGGTTTCACTCAATATTCATCTTGTGATTATTATTATTAATTCAAATGTTTTTTTTATCAACTAATGCAAAGCCAGAAAACTGAAATCAAATATCCTTTATATAATACTTTAGTGTCATGTTGTGCATGGCATGCTGTATTACTCCAGACAGGTCACTGTATGATCGGTAAGAAATAAAACCCTACTAGTAATACCAGTTGTTACTGTGGTGTTTCCCCTTTTGCAGTCTATAATCACAACACATTTCAGTTTCTGTGCTAGAAAGTGTTCATGCTGCATTTCAGTAATGTTAGATGTCATGCTAAGTAAAAAAAATCTGTTGGGTCTTGGCAAGACGGGTAATAAATAGCATTCTTATTGAAATAGTGCCCCAATGAAGGTTTATAGAACAGTGAGAAAGGTTTTATTCGATTAAATGGTATGTGAAAGAAGGTGGAAGAAATGGCTCCTCTTTCACTTTCTAACTTGCACTAGCCAGTGCATGCTTGCACTAAGGTTTACCAAATCGTTATTTCATGAGTGTGTTGTGCCCCTAGCAACATACTACAACATATTATCATTAATGTATTTTTGAAGTATGGATGCTTTCAAGAAAGCTCTAAAGCAGGGGTGCACAAACATTTTTAGCATGCAAACTACTTATGAAACAACAAAGTCAAAATCATCTACCTACTATAACAATGCATAAATAAATATTTATTCTTTTAATTTCATGCGAGCTACCCACACTACCTTTGTCATCGTCTGGTAGATCGTAATAGATGTATTAGGCACCCCTGCTCAAAGGCTTGCATGCATATATACAGGTGGTTCCTGAGTTAGAATGGTTTGATTTTTTCGATCTTACGATGACCATAGCAATATGACAAAATCCAATATATTTAATGTTTAGCGGGGAAAGCAAACGTGCAGTAGCAGCGTATATGTTTTATGATATGTTGGAGAGGGTATTTTCTTTGTTTTTGATGTTTCAAAGCCCAGTTTTAATTCCTGTCCCTCTCCTTATTATCCGCATCACCAGGCACTGAAACAGAGCGCACAGTTTGCTCCACTCTCCACTAACGAACAGTCGCTCGTGCACGCGCCTGCTGCCATTAACATATATACCGTAAAGTTTATACATTACGATAGTGTAAATTGCTCTATTTTTCTAATTGATGCACTGTAATTTTTTTCAAGATAACAATGTTGTCATTGTAATGCATCTCTATTGTAAGACAGGGACTACCTGTATGTATTTTTATTGTTTCTCCTTATACAGTTTCCACTTGGTGTCGAAGTAATTGTATAAGACAGTGGTCCCCAACCTTTTTTGCACCACAGACCGGTTTAATGTCGGACAATATTTTCACAGTCCGGTTTAATATCAGACAAAATTTTCACAGACCGGCCTTTAAGGTGTGGCGTATAAATGCAACGAAATGAAACGATACGACCAGCATAAAAACTGGTATTTTATCAATTTAATAATAGACGTGAATCCACTGTGTTGTTTTTTGTTCATTTTTCTAGATTGGGGTTTGAATTTAGCGGTAATGTATTATGTGTTAGCGGCCGTAGCAGCCCCTTTAAGAAGGTACAGATGTTGGTAAGACTTGTGCCCAAGGCAAGCATCATGACATGCATCAAGAGTGAGTCATAGAAAGATGTGGCAGAGAGAATCCAGTATATAAATTGGTTGAAACGATATCAATGTCATAAATACAGCAGGGAATTCACATAATTTTAGTCCATAAAATAATCATCGATCATGAATGTAATGTACATATTTAAGAATTGCTGGATTCTTCAAATGATTAATTTTAGCTTGTTACTCTATGACAGAGAGAGAGTGTTTACTTCCGGTTCCTACTGGGTACAAGTGGGAAAAAAAAAATGTGGAGGCTTAGTGACATGGGCTCATGCTTGTAAGAAGGCTCTCGAGGGAAACAACGGCTCTGAGCGTGCCTGGGACATTCTTTTTTTCTCTCTCTCATTGTTCCTCTCTTTCTCTCATACACACAAACACACTCACACACATAGAAACACGTGCACGAGCAAGAAGGGGAAAACTATTGGCTCTGCTTTTCAATCTAAATGCAAATGCATGGAACGGGAGCTCATGAACAAAAGAGGGGTCTACAACAAAGCAAAGGAAAACAAAAGGGCAAGATTAGAAAACACTTGCATCATGTATGTTTAAGTGCTTGCATGTGAGTGTATACAGTATGTGGGTGTAAAAGTAATTTAAACACGAGGTTTGAATATGCCTGGCAATATTGTGTCAGGCTTAGCTGTTCCGTGGCAAAGCACCTGTGAGCCCATGAAATGTGACAATTTATTTTTTTTTCCCATCATAAAATAGTCGGTGTGATGCGTAGGCGTTTCTGTGCGTGTGATTAGCCACAGCCATGGTGATGAGGCGATCTACAGTCAGCATGACCATCACAGGGACTGTGAAATACATAATGATGCTTTTACATCATTACACACATGAACTGCAATGATAAGGGTAGAGAATGGCCACAGCTTTTTGCCTGCCAGGCTTATTTCTGAATGAACAGATATCGTTGTTGGTTTTGCTCCATTAATGATTTTATTTATATCATAAAAAAACCCCGAACCCTCTTCCTTCGCCCTCTTAAGGGAACCCCTGTTGCGCATAGTCTTTACACTAGCGGTTTAGTAAACAGAAAAACAGTTTTATGTTGGGTTTTTTTTCCGAATCCTAATTAGCTTAATGAAAGATAGAATGAATCCAAGTGTTAATGGAATGTTATTCTTAGAATGTTAGAAAGAAATTAACAGTGCCATTTACGACTCTGTTTATCAAATGCGCCAATTTTGAGATTAAAAGATTTTGTTCTTTCACACCAAGCTATATTTAGTGGTTTTGTCATTTGGTCTCATTGCTGTCAGTGCATGTCTTTATATATAATATAATATATAATAATGTACACTATTTTGCTAGATATATCTGGGCACCTTACTATCTGTGCCTTATATACTTGCTGAATATCTATTCTTTGCTGTTATAAGAACCCTTACTCTTCAGGGAATGCCTCCCAATTGATTTTGGAGCGTGGCTATGGGGAATTTGGGGCACTCAGCATTATTGAGGTCAGGCACTGATCTGAAGAGTCCTGGTGTGAATTTCAGTGCATCCCAAAAGTGTTTAATGGGGTTGAGGTAAAGGGCTCTGTGCCAGCCATGTGAGTTCTTTAACTCTAAGCTCCTAAAAGCTCACTTTGTGCATAAGAGCATTGTCATGTTAGAACATGTTTAGGCCCTTAAGTTTCAGTGAAGGGAATACAACAGGATACAAAGACTATACAATTGCATGCTTTAAAGTTTGTTGCAACAACAAACAGTATTTAAGCAATACTGTATAACTGTGTGATAATATATTTTGGGCCATATGGTGTACTTAAAAGAAAGCATATTAGAGAATAGCTTTAAAAAATGCAGATTAGATTATATAGAGGATATATCTAATCTTAACGATTCAGAAGAAAACTGCAATGGCTTCTAAACAACTAACAATTAAATGGCAATAATTAATTATTACCAAAAAAGGGCAATATTAAGCCACATAACTAGAGAAACTAGAATAATGCAGGTAAGGATTTAACATCTTTTGGCAAGATCTAAAAAATAAAAAATCCAGATATAAACCAAAATAGGGCAAAGTTGTAGGAAACAAATACAGATATTAGACAAATTGGTTTCCTGGTGGTCTAGTGGTTAGGAAGCGGCGCTCTCACCGCTGTGGCCGGGTTCGATCCCCGATCAGGGAACCAACCCCAGCCATTAGGGTTGCACAAGCCTTAGTGCCGGTCCCAAGCCCAGATACAACTAACATTTCTGAAGGTTACAACAGTCAGCAATTAGTAGGAAGTGTACAGGGCTCTGCTCTGAATGACTTCAGCACATCTGTGGCCACAGGAAAGCACCAGTCTCTCACACTGCTCTGGTGTGATTTTGGTCCACTTTTCATCAAGTCTCCTCCACAGTTCGGTGACTGTAGTGGGTTTCTTGGCCATAACTTCATAACTGTCGCCAAGGATTTTCCAGAGGTTCTCTATTGGGTTGAGATCAGGACTCTGGGCAGGCCATTTCATTATTTTAATGTTTTCAGTTTCAAGGAACTGCTTTACCCGTTTTGCTGTGTGACATGGAGCGTTGTCCTGCATGAACACTGCGGGCTGATTGGGTGATGAACGCAGGGAAGGAACCATATGTTGTTGAAGAAGGTTCTGGTTCACTCTGCCATGTAGCTGTATAAGAGGCCCAACTCCTGCTGCAGAAAACATGCCCCAAACCATGACACTTCCTCCTCCACTTTTCACTGACTTCTTTACACACTTTGGGTTCAGTCTTTCTCCAGGTTGTTGCCGAACATAATGTTTCCCATCGGACCCAAATAAATTTAACTTGCTTTCATCACTGGAGTGAACTTTGGACCAGTTCTCCTCTGTCCACACAACATGCTCATCAGCAAAGCTTAGTCTAGCCTTTTGATTCTTTCTGCTAATGAGAGGTTTGGTCACTGCAGAGTGGGCTCTTAAACGTCGAGACACTGTATAACGAGACAGATCCTTACCCTGTTCAATACTGAACTGGTGAGCAATTCCAGCTGCAGTGTGGAAACGATTGAGATCCATTGAGATCCTGCGCAGTATCCTGTCCTCTCTTGTATTTGTCTTCCTTGGACGACCAGCCTTCTTGGCGCACTTGAATGAGATTGAGATGTTGTAAAGATCCAATATTCACAGATTTGGAACGACCTACTTGTATTGCTATGGCTGATAGGGTCATCCCTTTGGCCTTCATCTGGACAACCTGCTGCCGGAGGCTTTCAGTCACTTTAGAACGGCCCACCATCTTGCAGAGTCAGTGAAACTAAAGTTAGGATGCCAGTTAAATAGGGGTTGACAGATAATCAAGGAAATTAGCACCAGGTGCCAGATTAAAACCAATAACTGGGAGGTATCTGAAAGTGTTCTCTAATTTTGATCAGTGTGTTTTCTGCGAAATAATGTGTTTTTTTTTTTAATGCCTTAGTTATTTTGTGGAAAATGTGTTCTGGTAGCATGGTATAGACAAAAAGGACAAAATAGGACAAAAACGTCTTTAACTGTTGAGCAGTGAAGATGACATTATTTCAGAATTGTTCAATTGTTTATAAATTGTTCTTTATTATCTCTAATAATCGCCAGTATATATATATACAGTACAGACTAAAAGTTTGGACACACCTTCAAAGAGTTTTCTTTATTTTCATGACTATGAAAATTGTAGAGTCACACTGAAGGCATCAAGGGCTATTTGACCAAGAAGGAGAGTGATGGGGTGCTGCGCCAGATGACCTGGCCTCCACAGTCACCGGACCTGAACCCAATCGAGATGGTTTAGGGGTGAGCTGGACCGCAGAGTGAAGGCAAAAGGGCCAACAAGTGCCAAGCATCTCTCGGGGAACTCCTTCAAGACTGTTGGAAGACCATTGCAGGTGACTACCTCTTGAAGCTCATCAAGAGAATGCCAAGAGTGTGCAAAGCAGTAATCAAAGCAAAAGGTGGCGACTTTGAAGAACCTAGAATATGACATTTTTCAGTTGTTTCACACTTTTTTGTTATGTATATAATTCCATATATAATTCCACATGTGTTCATTCATAGTTTTGATGCCTTCAGTGTGAATCTACAATTTTCAATATATATATATGTATAGATAGATAGATAGATAGATAGATAGATATAGATATATATAGATGGATGGATAGATAGATGAATTGATAGATTTTTGATAGATTTTATTTAATTTTTTTTAGTTTTGGAACTTAACCACTACAATAAATGGGGATTACTATAAATGCATAACTGTGGTAGGTCAATATGTATTTGCCTGAACTTATACGTTTTCTTCCTTGATATAGTTAACATCAGATTTAGCAAATATCTGGTTTTGGCAGGGCAAGAGGAACCGGTAATTAAATTCCAGTTATGCGTGAGCGTATCGTCTGTGGTGGCAGCTCTGTTTATCCTCCCAAAAAAGGAACAGAGAAAGATGGAACAGAGAAAAGGAACAAATGTCTAGAGAGGACAAAACAGAACTGGAAATGGATTCGTTGGGAGGAAGCCAAACTAGGCTCGATCCCACTGGTGGATCTTTGATTAGCCACAAACAATGTCAAACACAAATATGGCAAGTGGGTGTGTGATGTTGCACAGATATACTGTAATTAGGACATTTGATATATAGTATATTCATGGCATTATGTTATACTTAATAGATGAAAGACACACTGGCTGCACTTCTCATTGTTTTCATGTATCATGTATTGTGCATGATCAATCATGGATAACTGAACCAGAACTGAACATCATTATATTTATAAATGGCACAGCTGACTCACAGTTCAAGGGTCCTTATTTCCATCCTGCACTACTTCTACTTATCCTTTGTCCAATTTGAAACCTTGTAAGGCTCTCTGGTTTCCTCCTACCTATGTAGATGGATTGACTATGCCAAATAGACACTAAAGGTATATGTGTGTGCATATGGTGTCCTGTGATGGTTCCTGGTGCTGTAGAATTACTATCATCCTGACTAGAATAAAGCAGCAACTGAAGATAAATGAGTAGAATCATCAGGGCTTCAATTTGCAAGCTTATATAGTGAACATGTATATTAATAAATATTCAAAATTCCTAATGCAAGCATTCTTAACTCTAGTCCCTGAGTCACCTTCGATGTACCTGGTACTTCTTAAAAGGTTTTTTCCTTCGTGAAAGCCATTTATTAACATAAGCATGTATACTGGAACTTCACAAAACATCAATAAACTGAAAGGTTGTTTTAACTTGTACCTCTAGAGAAATGTTTAAACAGTAACTTTTTTTTATAAAGAGTACCAAGAAGTTTATTCTGATACTATTTATGTTTGAGAAATTTGGGTTATATGATGCCTAATTTCTAATTATTTCCTGATTTCTGATTTTCCCAAATTTGTAGATCTGTCACATTGGTAGCAGTGACAAAGTTTAATATTGCTCTATCACTATTTTTGTGTTTTCCCCCTGCTCTAACACCTACAGTATGAGTCATTTCACAAGGGGCCAGAGGCTTGACAGATACATAAGAAGTTTGACAAAATGTGAAACATATTAAAGTAGCCAGTACTGCATGATATGTTCAAAAAGAAAAATTCATATACGGTATTCTATTTATAAAAAAAAAAAAAAGAGGTGCAGACTAAAGTGATTTGAATGATAATATCAGTTTTTAATTATTATTTCATACAGAATAAATCAGGTTCATATTCATTAAAACTATATCAACATCTCAGGTGGTCCTACATGAGACCACAAGGTGACCCAAAGATGAGAACTTTGGTTTGAGCTTATATAAGAAAATTTTATTTTCTGTGTTTTTCTGCTAGTTTTTAAACCTAGAGTAGTTTTGTTGCTCCTGATTCCAACTGCTATGCAGCAGTTCTTCTGTATACTCTGGCTGTGACATGAGAGGCAGAGGTCACAGCAGAGGGTGATCTGCAGACATAGCTGTAGAACCCCCTAGCATGAAAAAAGTAAGCTATTCTTTACTGCAAAGAAGTGGCAGGAACAAAACAGAAGCTCAGGCCACCAGAAAAGTAAAATAAAGCATTGGATTTTAAAGTGAAAAAGTCAGAATCAGACATGACAAAAGAAAGAGGTGTTAGTGGTTATGCAACAATTAAAAAATTGGAGATTTCATTAGAGTTTCAACCATAACTACAATGACAAAGTGTAACCAATGCTGGAAATAGATGGAAATATTTCTGCACAGTGTTATATACTGTATTCATGATTATACAATATCCAATATATGTTTAGGTAAATCAGCAGTGTTACCTGGTGGATAAAAATTTGAGAACAGAAACAATGCAGGGGTTCCAAGGGTTTTAAAATCTGTCCATGGAGTTTACAGCATTAAGGATATTATTCTGCTGGTTTTCACACGTTTCTGGGCCCAGAGCTGTTTGAACCCTGAGTTTATTACAACTGATAAAGTCTAATTGATCCGTTTAAGCTTGAGCGCAATCCAGAAAACCAATCTGTAGCTCTCTTAAAAACATTCACCACAACATGGTTTGCTTCAGCCAAATCATCATGCAGGCATCAGGTGTAAAAGCAAGCCATACTCAGGGCCATGTGACTTCCTTTTTCTACATCCCTGATGCCAGAGGAAGGGTTATTGTGTTATTAATAAATATAAACATGATATAAAACCATTTCAGGCTTTCTATAGAAAATCATTTTATTTATCAGTTTATTTGCATGTGTACTGCATATATCCAAAACTGCATTGAAGTTAAATTTCTTGGTAGAAAATTCATGTTGAAATAGCATCATTAATTTTAAACTACAGTATATTGTTTTGTCAATGTCTGGACTGGGCTCTATTTGCTTGTTTTTTTTTTCTCTTTTAATGGCATGGAAGCCAATTTACACAATAAAAATAATTATTATAAATTAGTGTTTCATAACTGTATCTATTAGTAAGACATTTGTCTATAAGATGAATTCAAGAATGTGAGTAAAACTTTCAAACATTTTTATGAAAAGTAATTTTTATTCAAAGTACGTCACTGATTTTCCCTTCGCATTGCTGTTTATTTTTGTTTCTGTATTGGTCCTGTCTTTGCTTCTGTTACATTATTGGCATATATATATAGTAAGGAAAATAAGTATTCGAACACCCTGCTATTTTGCAAGTTCTCCCACTTAGAAATCATGGAGGGGTCGGGAAATGTCATCATAGGTGCATGTCCACTGTGAGAGACATTAAAAAAATAAAGAGATCACAATGTATGATTTTTGAACTATTTATTTCAGATATTTCAGAACCTGATCAGTCAGGTTTCTGGCCTGTCGCTGAGAAACACAGAGTTTGAGCTCCCTCCAAAGTTCTTTTTCTAACTTCGCTCAGTGTTTCACTATGGAAATTGATTTGGGCATGACCAACTACGGAAGCTCTTATGACACCACGTCTGTCTTGACAGACAGGTCGACCTGAGATCAGGTTCCGCCCCACTTTTATCCCTCAGGTCGACCCCTTCTAACATCATTCGCGCTTTCTTCCTGTGAGGGACTACACTAAGCTCTCTCAGCACTTCCAGGTCTCGGCTAGTTTCGCTTAACTGTTCATCGTGCGGGCCGTCATTGGATTCCGCCACCAAACGCAAGGTCAGTCGTACGGAATAGTGCTAAGGGACATCACGGAATAGCGTCCGCATCGAGGCGGGCTATTCCTATATCAACCTGCTGAGTATTAAGTTACACAGTAGGGATGTAGTAGCGTCAGGCTATTACAGGCTTAGCGCGTCAGGGCGAAGCCTTCAGAGGGCTAACTACCCTGCGAACATCGGCAGACTAACGTGTTGTAACGAGTCTAATATTCTCCATACTCAGCCATGTCGACGATCATCCCCTCACCAAAGGGAATGAGTCAAAGATCAGGGAGGTTGCATCCCGCCCGTGTCCATCATCATGTGGAGCAACCATCCCGGGCAGGGACCCTCACCCGATGTGCATCACATGCATGGGCCCGAAGCACTCTCAAACATCGCTCGCGGACCCGCAAGATTGCGCTCACTGCGCGTCGATGCTGGTGAAACATTTGGATTGATGGCTGAAAGTAGCGGTGGCTAACCAACAGGACCCGTGTCTGGATGGCGCCGCCGCGAGATCTACGGCCGTCGAACATCAGGAGCTACCACAAGCTGGGCGGACCTGATGGAGGCCGAATCGCCGGTTATGCCGCCTCTGTTTGCTAACCTCCGGAGGATGAGGAACGACTGTGCGACGAGGACGCAGATGCGAACTCAGACCTCCTCGACTTGGATATGGAGGACGAGGATAAGGACGACAGTGGTCCCTTCCCGGCCCAACAGTCGAGACCCCAGAGCACGGGCGATGCAACCTCGAAGGCTGAAGGTAACCTGCACGAGGTATGCAAACGAGCCGCGGCTAAGCTAGGACTAGCTTGGCCCACGGCCCAGGATGCGGAGAGAGCTGTGAGAGACCTTTACGACGGGAAAAGGCTGTCGCCTGCTCAACCCGCTGCTAGACAGCTCCTGCCCGCCGTGCCGGCTTGCATGAAGGAGATGCATTTTTACTGGTCTAGGCCCTTCAGGAGCAAGCTTCCCGCAAAAGGGTGCTCCAAGCTGGAGATTCAAAAGATGGAGGAGCTGGGGTTGACCGGACCCCCAGCTGTGGAGCCCTCAGTGGCTTATCACCTCCATCCGAATCGGCGTTCTTTATCTGCTTTCTCTCAAATTGCGCTGCCTGGGAAAATCGAGAGATCGACGTCGTCCATCCATCAGAGGATGTATAATACGCAGCGCAGTCAGTGTGCTCGCTAAATGTGGTGACATTGCTGTCCCGGTACCAGGTGGAGATTTTAGAGGAACCAACAGCTTGACACGGGAGTACCTAACCCGGTACTTTGGGACGAGATCTGTGTGGTGAACGACCTAATTCTCCGCTCTTCACGAGGCGCAGTTCAGGGCTGCGGCCGCGTGATGGGCTTGGCTGTGTCAGGTGAGAGAGCGTTGTGACTTAACCTGTCAGGCTTGGGTGACACACAGAAAGCGGAAGTCATGGATGCTGCCTACGACCCCCCTAAAGGTCTGTTCGGTCCAGCTCTAGAGAAGATGAGAGAACCCAGCACTCTCAGGAAACAGGAGGACAAAGCATTCAACCTCTGTTTGCCTCGTAAGCTGTCTCAGAAAACGCCCACTCAGCCAGCATTGAGCGGACAGCAAGCTGGTCAATGTCCGAGATCAGACGGCTCGGGACCGTGGGAAAAGCATTCATTTGCGGCCGTGCCGGCTAAAAACCGTCCGCCCCACCCCCAGGAGCGGAAGAAGAAGCGTGCGACCTGACACGCGAATGTTCTCCTATCCTCCTTTCTCCAACATTTTTTCACTCACACGTCAGTTCAGACGATTGCGCAATAAAGAATACATCATCGCATTCAAGCCACAGGCTGAGGGCGGTGTTCAAAAATAATAAATGTACAATAAATGTAAATGTAATAAAAAATAACAATAAATGTGGCACTTTCGCATCCAGGCGATCAGCCGAGGTTAATAGTGTGCGAAAATCCCAAGAATTGAGCGTGCACCCCCATAGTTTTACCAGTGGAGGGCGCGCTCGCTCTGCCAGCGGAGCCCAGCGCGGCGACGGTTGTAAAGTCATCAACGCGCGACCAAAGTTGTGTACGCGGGGGTTCCCTTTTTGCACGCCTCGTCATTTGCCGCCTATACGCTGGTCATCCGTGGGTGTTAAGCACGATTTCACAGGGATACAGGCTTCAATTCGCAATGAAACCACCCTGATTCAACTGTGTGTTGGTCTCGGTGACCGAAGGAGAGTCGGCTCGCGTCCTAATGACTCAGATCAACTCTCTTCTGAGCAAAGGGGCAATTAGAGTTGTTCGGGAGGCAGAAAGCCGTCAGGGTTTTTACTCCCGGTACTTTGTGATCCCGAAAAGAGGAAGCACATCTCTTCTTCCGATCTTGGATTTGCGTGATTTTTTTTGCCTGGCCTCAGTGATTTTTGTGTTGCGTCTGGGACTTCTGATAATGAAAGATTTTCAGAGATGGGTCACGCGGTTGCGCCTATGTCCCTGACGTCTCTACGGCTCGCGAGAAAACGCTCAGTGTCCTCTGTTCTTTTCTCTAAGGTACAAAGATGCACCGTTGGGTGTGGATGCGTTAGCCCACCCGTGGCCAAATGTTTTTCTCTACGCTTTCCATCCACTGAGCTTGATTTCCCCCACCCTGGCCAGGGTCAGAGAACTCAGCTTGTCACAGATTCTGATAGCTCCAGATCCGTCCAAACGATTGGTTTGTGACGATCGATCTATCAGACGCGTATTTTCACATAGACGTTTACCCGTCACACAGAAAATATTTGAGGTTTGCGCACAGAAGCACTGCCTACGAGTTTCAAACCATTCCGTTCGGACTGTCTCTCGCTCCGAGGACTTTCAGCAAGTGTGTGGAGGCGGCCCTTTTGCCGTTGAGAAACAGCGGGATTCGGATTGGGTCTTATATGGATGATTATCTGATATGCTCCTCATCAAGAGAGCGAGCGATCAGAGATGCGAAGAGCATAGTTTGGGTTTCAAAATAAATATTTTTATTTTGCGCGGAATATCTAGGACCCAGTATAGATTCCCTCTCCTATCGAGTCACGCTGACAGAGAGGAGAATCGCATCTCTCATACAGTGTCGCTCCCGTTTTCCGGTGGGGACTATGGTCCTGTTCCGAGTGTGCCTATGAATGCTGGGTTTAATGGCCTCAGTGATTTTTGTGTTGCGTCTGGGACTTCTGATAATGAGAGATTTTCAGAGATGGGTCACGCGGTTGCGCCTATGTCCCTGACGTCATCGCAATCGGCCGGTCAAAGTAACACATGCGTGTGTCTTAGCACTCTGCCAATGGGGATGCCCCGCGACTCTTCTGGGACGCGTCTTTGGCGGGCTGGGGTGCGACCCTTATGGGCAGAGCTGTGAACGGCGTTTGGCCTCCACAGCTAATCCCGAGACATATAAACTACTGGGAGTTATTGGCAGTATTTCTGGCGCTGAAACATTTTCTGCCTTTCATAAAGGGCCGACATGTGTTGGTGAAAACAGACAATTCCACAGTGGTCTCGTACATCAACCGGCAGGGAGGTGTGTGCTCCCTCCAGCTGCATCAGTTAGCAAGGAAACTGATAATGTGGTGCGACACAAGGCTTTTGTCCTTTAGAGCGACTCATGTTCCAGGCATATGGAACAAGGGTGCGGCTCTGTTGTCCAGGAGAATCCGCTTGTACGGGGAACGGAAACTGCACACCCAGGGGGTGGAGCAGATATGGCAAAGATACGGCCGGGCTGCCGTAGATCTCTACGCCTCGCGAGAAAACGCTCAGTGTCCTCTGTTCTTTTCTCTAAGGGACAAAGATGCACCGTTGGGTGTGGATGCGTTAGCCCACCCGTGGCCAAATGTTTTTCTCTACGCTTTCCATCCACTGAGCTTGATTTCCCCCACCCTGGCCAGGGTCAGAGAACTCAGCTTGTCACTGATTCTGATAGCTCCACATTGGGCGTTAAGACACTGGATCGCAAAAATACTTCAGCTAATGTCAGATCAACTGTGGCCACTCCCTCCACGGAGGGACCATCTGTCCCAGGCAGGCGGTGAGAATTATCATCCGCACCCGGACAGGATTGCTCTCTGGGCCTGGCTTTTGAGAGGTGGAACTTGACTGTGGCAGGTTCACCCCAGTCGGTTATACACACTATACAGAGTGCTAGGGCCTCGTCTACTCGCACGCTTTATGACAATAAATGGAGAGTTTTTGAGGAGTGGTGTGGCCGTGGTCACATTGTCTCTTTCCAGTGTTCTGTGCGAGGTTCTGTCTCCAGGATTTGCTGGATAAAGGGAAAGCTTTTTCTACTTTGAAGCTGTATCTGGCGGCTATTTCTGCGTGTCATGTCGGGTTTAATAACGAACCTGCAGGTCGGCACCCTTTAATAAGCCGGTTCATGAAAGGTGCATGCCGTAAGAGGCCAGTGTCTCGGCGGTAAGTGCCTCAGTGGGACCTGCCTTTGGTTTTGGAGGCCCTTTCTCATCACCCCTTTGAGCCGGTGGATGGCGAAGGGCTGAAATTTCTTTCACTTAAGACGGCACTGCTTGTGGCTCTAGTGACTGCTAAGCGTGTGAGCGAGCTGCAAGCCCTGTCTGTCAGTCCGTCCTGTTTACAGTTTGCCCCTGGGCTCACGAAAGTTTCCTTGCACCCTAACCTGGTGTTGTACCTAAAGTGGTGGATTCTTCTTATAGATGTCCCGTTACAGAACTTTCGGCTTTCCAGCCTATGTGATTGGGTGTAGCGGGATCTTGTGCAATCCGGGAGTGGTCTATATCTCCCATAGTGAAACACCGAGCAAAGTTAGAAAAAGAACGATGGGTTACTTAACGTAATCCCGGGTTCTTTGATAACAGAGTGAGGTGTTTCACCAGCCTGGCTAGGCCACACCAGAACCTTGATATGCTTCTTACAGAGCCACTCCTTGGTTATCCTGGCTGTATGCTTCGGGTCATTGTCATGTTGGAAGACTGAGACCCCACGAGGTGAGATCCTGCATGGAGCGCCAGTCCGAGGAAGATTGACGGTCATGTTTAGCTTCTTCCATTTTTTAATGATTGCTCCAACAGTGGACCTTTTTTCACCAAGCTGCTTGGCAATTTCCCCTTAGCCCTTCCCAGGCTTGAATGTAGTGGAGGTGGACAGACTAGCAGGTCTTTGAAGGTCATAAGTCTAGCTGATAAACATGTGTTTAAATATTTATTTGCAGCTGTATCATACAAATACATAGTTTAAAAATCATATATTGTGATTTCTGGATTTTTTTTTTTTAGATTCTGTCTCTCACAGTGGACATGCACCTACGATGACAATTTCAGACCCCTCCATGATTTCTAAGTGGGAGAACTTGCAACATAGCAGGGTGTTCAAATACTTATTTTCCTCACTGTATATATACTTCAAATACCCTAAGCAGCGCCCATCTCAGATGGCGTCGCGAGGAGGTGACCTGTAAAATCAAATCAGAAGCTGGGAAAATGGGGCTGGTGTGGGTTTCTTCTCTGTTTTTGGTGAGGGAGTTACGGAAATGATTTGTCTTTCTTTTTGGTTTGTTTTATAGGAAATTCAGGTTTTGCCAAAAAAAGTGTTTGTTTGTTATTTCGAACTTGGTCCACTCTTTAATCACACGGTGCAGCCCAACCCTAGACTAGGACATAAACATTTATAGACAGCTTCTGTGTGAAGATTATATCGCTTGACACTTAAAGAAACAGCAAATGTAATTGTGTGTTGTTGTGTGACTAATGTTAAAGAGACTCTTAATGAGAAGTTTTGGGGTAAAACTCTCAGAACAGAAAACACACATCACAGATATCCAAAAAATTCTTAATTATGAAACTCCACAAGGAACCCAGCATGTCACTTTGGACCTCTTACTGGTAGCCAGCGAACTAAAAGTGGCTTACACTATGAAGCCATTTCATTCAATTTTTTACTTCTTTGAGAATGTGAAAAATGATAAACCTGGGCAAATCTGTGGCCTAGTTTTACTTTCAAATCATGATTCAGGTTAGGAAATGTTTAACAGAACCCCCAAATGAGGTCTATTAATTATGCATGCAGCACCTGTATGGTGTAGAAGTGTGCCCTGGGACTGGGATCCTGTGAGACCCTACAAAAAATAATTGAAGAATGGGACTGTTTTTGTCAGATATGACTTCAACTCATGACAGCTCATAATCTATTTAGGTTGGACCATATTTATGCAACAGCTGATTAATACATAGAATTAGACAGCTGCTTAGACATAGACTAAAGTTACAAACAAGACTACACATTTTCCTCAGATCATTTCACAGATTTCAGCAAAGTTTAATATTCTCTTTCATGAGACTTATAAGAATGTATTTTTTTTACATAAAAACATTAATTACATTTAAATTGTAGATTCTTTAAGGAACTGAAAAACATGCACAATTCCATCAACTATTTGCATGTATGTTCATGATGACTCATACCCACTATGGCTCAGACCAAAACTCCTGTCCCAAACTGTGAAAAGCCATGCATGATGAAATCAAACTGAGCATACAGATATGCTAACAAAAGTTTAGGCCCTTGCTACCTTGCTACTTCCCACATACATGCAAAATCTATGTTAAAAGTGTATGCTTGAAAGACAAAGGCTTAGTCAGTATATCGTGACCCATTAGGCATAAGCCACCCCCACCCCCCACCGCCCGCACCTTCTTTATAGCCAAGTATCATGGGTTGCTTTTACAAAGATTTCATCATGGTGTGCAGGTGCTATGAACAACTATATTAACTAGGAAAGTAAAACATAGAATAATAATCAATAAATAGAAATAAAGACATTAACTATACATTTTCTGCAGGGTATGTCAATAAACTCAGGAAAATAAGTCGATAGTAACTGTACTCCTGGAGGTCATGAGATCTCCTCTAGTGAATGAGCTCCTGGTATGAACACAGTAAACTGTTTTAACAAAAAAAACTAATTGCACCAACACATCATCTGTGGTGCCCTCTGTTTGAAAAGTCAACTATTCCTGGATTTGGATTGGATTTAGATACCTCTTAAATAACACAAACAGAGCTGTGTGTCGTGATATAGAGATTATTAACTTCACTTCCTGGAGTTTACAGACTGGATGCCTAAGTCTGCATGGGAATGTTGAGTCTGAGTAACTTTCATCCTCAATTGAGTTGGCAAGGTGCACTATTGGTACATATTACAAAACATGTAGACACGGAACAAGTTGTTTGAATCTGGTCATCTGTGTTTTTAAGACAGGCCTGAGGCTAAGCAGATGCAGCAAAGACCTTTTATAGGCCACCCATATCAGGCCTCAGTCTCAGTCACAAAGTGACAACTTACTCAGCAAGGAATCTTAACTGATGCTTCTTAGCATTTACTTTCTGTATCACTGATCTGCACCTTTCTTTTTCATTAGCTATAACGGTGCATGCAGAAATCTTCTACCTTGAAGATGCGTCATGTGGATTTCAATTCAGTGTTTTAACTAAAAATCTCATTCTACAACAGGTTCATGGCCTACAGAAACTTGTGTTTATCTTCTTCAAACCTAGCAAATGTAACCCTGTGACGCACTTAAGCTACTTAGCAATTAACTGAGGTGTTTGAAATAAGGTAGAAAACCCATTTTTGCCATTCTAAGTTTCTAAAGGCTGTTGCATTAAAGCTGTAACAAGTAAGTAGGCATGTTTAAAGCAGGGTTTTTGAGTGAAGTGTTGTACAACAAAGGATTTAGATGCAAAATGTCTATCGCAGATTTTAATTAGACAATAGCCTAAAACATGTTTGAATAATTGCAGCCTAGGGAAAAACAAAACTTATTAAAAATCAATTGTATGTAATAAATGGTACACGGTACAACTGCATTTATTTAGGACCTTGTAAATCAGTTTCTGCTAAACATCTACACTTATCCCTACCCTTTCTATTTCTTCTGCAGGTATTACATTTGCAAAGAAGACTACACCTCATGAATAATGTATTTTTATAAATGCATGTAGCTTTAACATCAGCATTATTGACGGTCATGAAAGCAAGCAACCTTTCAGGCTTCAAAGAGGAACATCAGATGTGGTTAATTGGTCGCACATGCTCAATATTCACTATATACAACAAACATGTTGCAATGAAAATTGGATCTAGACCTCTAACTAAGAGAACTTGCTTGTTTAGTAATGGTGCAGCAGTGGGCGAAAGATATAATTACAGGGAGCTAATTATTCACACTATAAACAAGGCTGGTCTTGTCCAGACTCAACTGGAGGTCTAAAATATGACCGGAAAATGACTCCTAGTCATGTGACTTTCATTAGGCTTACAATTTTTGTGTTATAAACCACATCATTTTGAATTTCATGCAAATATAAGGAAATGCTACTTTGTTTATTCAGCTAAGGACTCAATAAATGTGAAACATGTGTCACTAATTTTAAGCAGGTTGGTATTTTAATTATATTAAACAGACACTACTTTAAGCCAGTCAGTCTGAGTGTTGCTGCTGTGCTAAGAATAATCTACTGCCCAAATAACATCTGCTTAGAGGGAGTCCTACGGTGTTCCCTGTTCATTAATGGAAAAGAGAGAGTGAGGCTTAGAAATTGCAGATGGCACCCACTGGGCTGCAGGGGATGTCTGTATACCTACAAAGTGACCTATGTAGAAGGTAGTAACCTGATAAAATGCGCAGCTATGCTAGGGATAAGCCACAGTAGTAAAGTACCGCAGAAACATGGGTCTTCTCCCCACAAATTAAGATTGACTGATCTCATTTGGCAGTGGCTTTTATCCAAAGTGAAATCCAACTAAACAATTGAGGGCTTTGCCCAATAGTTCATCTTTGTGGTGTTGGGATTTGACCTAACTTTCTGATTGACAGCCTTATTCATTTAGACACTACTGATTTGCCTGCAAAGTACACAGAGATTTTCTCTCTCTCTCTCTCTCTCTCTCTCAAGTATATATTATAGTACCATTTAACAGTGTAGAAAGGACAAACAGTTTTAAGAATGTCCCTCCTAAAGGTGCACTTGCAGGCTAGTTTGACTAGGAAGTATGTAAGGCCATAAAGTGTCCGATTTTTTTTATGCTTAAAAAAGTGTTTCCAACTGACATTAATGTGCTCTTTGGCAATCCGACATCATATTAAACTTTGCAGTTGTACCTTACCCAAAACACCTTGCGATTTTTCACAAGTCCAAATCACAGCAAATGGGTTTGCTGAGGGTAAAAAAATAACAAGATGGATGCAAGAGCATTAACACCAATGACAGGGTCCTAAAGTATATTTCACTCAGGCGTAACAACAGAACAGCAGGGCACAAGGAAAAAACCTTGCATGAGCACCGCTTGTATATGAAAGATCCAGTTTCCATTTAAAACAAATTTGTGCATGCATATAAGCCAATCCTGGAATGTTGTCTGTTTTTTTTATTATTTTAAATGCATTTAATATGGTTAATATCAGCTGACTTTGCTAACCCCGTTTAAATAAAATAAACGAAATACAGTAATTCCCCACTTCACCATGGTTCAAATCTTGCAGCCCAGGTTTATAGTTTTGGAACTTAACCACCACGATAAAAGGGGGATTACTGTATATGCATGTCTCTATCATATGGTTTTCTACATTATATATGGCAGATGGGCACATTCTAGCTAATGTGTATGCATAAAGTGTATGTACAGTCCATTGCTCATGGGAAACCATTTAGAATTCACCCTGTGGTTTACATCAGTATCTTGCTCTCCTGAAGTTTAGCGAATCTGGCATTTATTTCCGTTTCACGTCACAAGTAATCATCTCACTTGGGGTCTAAGCTGACACTATAAGGAGCTTATGTGTAGCATGCTCTGTTTTCACAAATATGTAGGTAATCCAGAGTTCACCATAGATCCTCTATGTTATTTATATCATATAACATTGTATACGAAGATTGGCTGCTGCTTTTGGAATAGAGAGAAAGCTCAAGCATGTGTTTGTTATGTGTATTTTAGTAGCATTGCTCAGAAACATTAGTCAGGACTCTTACCCAGACTTGGTGGCCTATATCTGCTCAAAGGCATTAGTGAAATGTCTACTTGCAACTCTTAATTGAGAATGCTGTGTGGAAAAAAAACCTGTATCAGATTAGCTGGTTTAATATATCAGTTCAGAAGCAAAATTTGTGGATACCATTTAGTATATCCAACACTATTTCTAGGCGTAGGCAAACTATGATCAATGATTATTAAATGTGTTTAACCTTTTCTATGGAAGGTTGCAAATGATTTGTATGGTGTGGGGGTTAATCATTGTTGTGAAATGGCAGAGCCATCGGAAGGGTTGGGGGACAATATGAATATAAGATACCAAAAAGGCTAGAAACAACCCTGCTAATATCAGTTATTATGTTTTGCAACTTCTACAGCAAATATAACAGCATATTTAAACTACAGTTGGATTCCAGTGTCACTAAGTTATTTCGGGTGTGGGTTACAATCAACACAATACATTTTTTAAAAGCCTGTTGTCTTTAAAACCAGTGAATCGGCTACACCATTGGTCCATAAGCATTTCCAAAGCTTTATAGCACAGTTCAAAAGGTTTTATTAGTAATCTCAGACTAAAATACATGTCTTAAATAAATACATTTTACATTTTGAATTTTAGCATCCTCAAGCATTGTCTTTTAGATTCTTTTTTTTTGTGAATACAAACAAAGTTTCATTAAGTGGTTCGAACATTTTACTAGAGCCACCCTGTAGGAGTACACTATCATTATAGAAAAGATAACCAATTTTTTAATTAACACAGTTTTCTCAGTCTAAAAGGGCAAAACCAGTACAGATAAAGCACTGCTACAATAGTGATTACTACATATTGTTCAGTGTGTGTACATTAATAACAAGTGCAAGATTGCAACATCCCAAAATAGTACCCCAAATAACTATTAGGTAGGGGAGTAAAATGCTTCTATAAATACGAAGCCATTATTAACCAGTAGTGCTAATGGAAAAAAGTGTAAGTGATGCACACAATGTGATCTTACACATTGTTAGTTACTTTACCAGAGCCACTGATCCCACCAGGCTTTTGGAGGGCAGCATCACTAAACAACAACAAAATACACATACACAGCTGCACACACAAACACTAATTAAAGGGTTGGGGAAAACAAGGAGACCGCAAATGACTTCTCCACCCCCTGGAGCCCTGAGTTGAGTCACTGCTTCCTTTAATGAAGTGACAGAACACACACAGACACACACACACACACACAAACCCTTTCAAACATATGCTGCTTTAACAGTTAGAAAGAAACAGAAAGCACCTTATATCAATGACAAATCAAACCACACCCCTTCTGTACTCCTCATTACACAAGATTGTCTCTGAGCTTTACCATTTGTTCTGGACAGCTTTATTTATAGACCGTTTTCAATTTGGCAGCAATTTATGAATGTGAATAGTGAACCAATGAGCTGTAACTCAGGTTCAGTGATTATTCGAAGACTGTCCTTTCTAGAAACCATTAACTTCAACCACATTCAATTTAAATAGATATCTGCTAGGGACATTCTTACTTTTTCTATTATTATTAAAAATACATTTATTTTAGAGATGCATTAAGTTGCAGGGGCCAAGTAATTTAAGGCAACCACAAACAAAATAATACAGGAATAGATAAATACCGCACGGTAGTAAATGAAAGCACATGGATAATCTAAAAAATTATTTTTGTGCAGAAATGTGGTGTTCTTTTTTTTAAGTAAGCTGTAGTATTATAATATCAATAGAAGGAGAATATTATTAAATAACTGAATATTTAACTGATGGTGGTTTATTATATATATTCATCTAGCTATAAGTATGAATGTGTGTGGTGCCCTGTGATAGACTAACTTCCCATTTGGCGTGTATAAATCGTGAGATAGGCTCTGGATTCACCAAATCCCTGACCAGGATAAAGCGGTCATGGAAGAATTATGATTTGATAAATGAATGTAGGTAATGTATACACACTGCTATAGTTCAGGCACTGAGGATGATGCAAGTACTTAATACTTATAGATGGCACAATGGGAAGTCAATAAATCTTACAGGGACATGAAAGGCTCCTGTAGACACACGTGTGGATGCACTTTGGCTGTGTTTAGAAGCCTCATGTCTCATGAATTACATATGAGTGACACGGTTTGTGAGCAGCACCAGGCCAGAATAAAATATTATGGGGACCCAACAAATCGATCTTGAGGTATTCATACAGGCCACAGAAGGCATTGATCCATGTCAGCAAAGAATCAACACAGGGCACAATGGCAAATTAAATGCTGGTTCTGAATGTAAAACAATAATAATAATAATAATAATAATAATAATAATAACAAAATCAATGTTTCATATAATTACGTAAAAGACATGCTTAACAGGTTCTTCTGTCATTCACACTATACACTCTAGGGCACAGATTTATATTGCATGTTATAATAGAGAAAGACAGTTATAAGAAAAACAGTGCATACATACTGTTTTACGTTTAATAGAGACATTACATTATCTTTTCACAAATGTAGACAAAAAAAGTGTTTCCAATTTAAAGATATCTCACCAACTATCTCTGCATGTACAGGATGTGGCCAAAAGTATGTGGACACCTGAACCTCACATACACAAGTTCTTGTCGAACATCCCTTTCCAAAACAATGGGCATTAGTTTAGACTTGCTTTACTGCCCTTCCACTTATTGTAATAGCACTCTCTGCACTCTCCTGGGGAGGATCTCCATTAAGATTTTGTAATGTGGCTGAAATTTCAAATTTGCATAGAAAAACCCACAAAAGAGTGTAATGGCCAGATGTCCACATACTTTTGCTCATATTGTCCACCTTGAATATTAGTTGAACTTTAGTTCATGGAGAAGATCAAACATGTCAGTAAAAACTGAAAGAGAAGGACAGCAAGGACCTGATTTAAGCAGAGGGGCTGTCTAAAGATTATGCCTATCATCTATTATGTATTTGACAACATATTTGACACCTTTGTGTAACGGGAGGCGCAGTGGTGCGCCAAGTTCCATTTTTTTTCACAAACTCCACAGTCTCTAGTTTGATCATGAGCTCGGAGTAATATCCATGAAGTGTACCAATAGGTGGATTGACTATACTGCCTATATGTAAACATATACCGTATATGTATGTGAGTAGTTCAAAGGGATTGACTGACTTCCAAGGTGTATTCCTGCATCATGCCAAGTGTTCCTGTGGTAGGCTCCGAATCCACCACAACCCTGAACAAGATAAAGTGGCTCTTGAAAATAAATAAATAAATAAATAAATAATGTGCCTCAAGATTTATTTTACTTCACCTTCTTTATTTGCTGATTCTTTCTCTCTTCACTGTACTTTCTTTTGTGCTTCTTGCCTGAGTGCAGTATGTATATAAATACAAAGATAGATAAGCCGATGGCACAAATGATGCTAGGTGGGGCAAAAATTTAGACAAATTGTTATCGTATGTGCTGTTTAAGTTTTTTCCTTTTCATCACTAAAAAACAATTCCCTAATATTATAGATTTATTTAATTTTTTATAGCATTCTTTGGCTTAATGCTTATACTATCCATCATATGATTATAATTCTTAACTTCGTGTGTCCGTGAGGAGTACCCCATTGTTCTTTTAATGCAAAAGCCCATCTGGGATAATTACCTGTGCAGGTCATAGCTCTTATTTCTTATGCATCACTTACAGCATTATCGTCATTATTATTACTGCCCTGGAGGAGAGAGTCAGTAATGAATACTTTTTTACTTAATTTATTACGTTTAAAAAGATAACCAATTGATTAACTCTATAAAATGTTAAAAGAGAGAATTATGATAAAACGTACATACTTATCAATAGAGGATAAACAGTTCCAAATATAATGTTGTGTTGTAATGTTTTAAATGTATTAATTTTCTTGATGTTGTCAAAAAATAATAATAATAATAAGAAGAAGAAGAAGAAGCCATTCAACAGCCAATAGTAGCCTTATAGTAATTTATGTTAAATGCCTAATCATTTGGTAGAATACAATGTGTTTTTTTGTTGTGTCTTGTTGGGGGTTATCACTTAGTTTGAAAATCATACACTGGATCATACACCTATCACATTCTGAATAATTACACAATGGATGGTTACATAATGTGTAATAATTTGCCTAATGTAATAATTCAGTGTAAAATTACCCTCATTATAATGACTTGAATTCCTAATTATTTAAAGTCTCAGTTGTGAAATTTTTGGAAACAATGTATAATGTATTAAATTATGTAAAAATATAAGATTAATGATTTATTTATGTATGTTTTACAAAGTGTAAAAGTAAATGTAACTGTCCAGGTGACAGAAACCGGGAGTAAAGCAAGGTGAAGTTTATTGATCTTAACAGAGCAAGAGAAGGGAGTGTTGGAAATAATGAACTTAGCTGAAGCGAGGTTCTTGAAAAGGGTAAAACAGAAAACATTGGGGAACGCAGGATCCTCGGGAAATCCAAGTGATCTGAAGTATGTATACTGTAGATCGGACAGTGAGTGAAGGAGAGGGATCTTTTAAAGGGTGCTTAATCAAGGGAAAACAGGTGTAGGTGATTGGTAGGAGGGAAAGGCTAAGCAGAAGTGTTGAGCGCTAGTTAGGGGCATAGCTGGTGGTTCTCTTACATTACCGCCTCCTCCAGAGGCAGCTGCTGATGCCCCAACCCGTCCCCGGGGACCCCCACGACCTCTGGGTGCGGGGCGGTCATAGTGATTGAGGTGGAAATCCTCCAAGAGTGCCAGGTCCAGGTTGTGTTGTCTAGGGACCCAGAAGCATTCCTCTGGCACATACCCCTCCCAATCAATAAGGTATTTCAGCGTGGGGCCCCGACATCAAGAGTCCAAAATGTAATGGACTGAGTATACGGTCCAGCACCTCAGAGGGAGGCAGATTATTAGTGGTAGATGGAAAAAAGGGTTTTAGGAGCGACACATGGAAAGTAGGGTGAATGGGAGGGAGGTCAAGCCGATAGGACACGTCGTTGACCCGCCTTACGGCCCGATATACCGAGGACTGACTGAGCTTCTTACAAGGCAGTCGGAGGCCATACCTTGTCTCCTGGCTGGTGGGGAGAAGTTTCCGACGTCCGATGATCTGCTAAACTTTTCATGGTTCTAAGGGCCCTTTGTAGCTGGGTGTGTGCCGACTCCCAGACTCTCTCACTTTCCTGGAACCAGTGATCTACCGCAGGGATGTTGGAAGGTTCTTCCGTCCAGGAGAACATGGGAGGTTGAAAGCGGAGTATGCACTAAAATAGGGTTGGGCCAGTGTTTTTTTTTTTGTCGTTGGGAGTTCTGTGTATACTCAGCCCACAGGAGAAACTGGTTCCAGGTGTTCTGATTTTGGTGGCAGTAGGATCGGAGGTAGCATCCAAGTTCCTGTATCTCCTGTTCTATCTGGCCATTGGTCTGTGGATGATAACCAAAGGACAAGTTCACAGTAACACCAAGCAGCTTAAAAAATGCTTTCCAAACATAAGACGTGAACTTAGGACCTCGGTCCGACACTATTTCTTCTGGGAGGCCATAATTGCAAAACACGTGTTGGAAAAGTACTTCAGCTGTTTCTAGAGCTGTGGGAAGACCTCGGAGAGGAACCAGTCTGCAGTATTTAGAGAAGCAATCCACAGCTACCAGGATGCAGGTGTGGCCAACCCCGGAGGCTCGTGGACAGATCTCAACAGGAGTTGACGGCAGGTACTTGGGATAAATGTCCTTTCCTAAGGGCATTCTGGTGAGGTAGGTTACAAACGGGTGGCCTTCCTAATTTCCTCATCATTATTCCATATGATGGGACTGAGGATAAGGTCAGGTGAAATGTTCTGGGTCTGTGGGGTCATGGATCCTTAAAAGGGCATCCGCTTTTCCATTCTTAGAGCCTGTACAATAGGTTAATGGTATAGTGGAAGCGTGTGAAGAACACTGGCCATCAGGCCTGACAGGGGTTTAGGCGTTTTGCTTCCCGAAGGTATTGGGAAGGTATTGGTCCCCTCCTTTTCTCCCTCTATACCCACTCCATTGGTGAAGTCATATCCTCACATTGGTTTTCATGTTATTTTCATCCCTGCTATGCAGATGACATTCAACTCATCTTTTCTTTCCTTCCATCAGATACGACAGCTTCCGCTCGGATCTCGGCATGCTTGACAGAAATATCTTCATGGATGAGTGCTCATTAACTAAAACTCAACCCCAGCAAAACAGAACTGCTGGTCATCCCTGGTTATTCATCTCCAGGTCAAGATCTCCGAATAACTCTTCATGACTCTCTGCTCTCCCCTTCAGTAACTTTGGGGTAACTATGGACAATCAACTGTCCTTCTTCTCACATATCAGTAATGTGGCTCATTCCTGTCGTTTCTTTTCTACAACATCCAAATGATTTGACCATTTCTGTCCACACAGGCTGCCCAGGTGTATCTTCAGTCTCTTGTCATTTCAAGACTAGACTACTGCAACTCTCTGCTGACAAGTCTTCCTCATTCACTTCAAATGATCCAAAACGCAGCTGCATGACTTCAATCTGCCCAAGTTCTCTCACACCACCCCGCTGCTGCGCTCCCTTCACTGGCTTCCAGTAGCTGCACATATCAGATTCAAAACAGTGATGCTTGCCTACAAGGCCAAAAATGGACCAGCACTATCTTACCTCAGGGACCTCATCACACCTCGCACTGCACCACGCTGTCTGAGATCCTCCAGCACTGCTCGACTGGTACCACCTTCTCTCAGAATAAGAGGTAAGTATACTTCAAGGCTCTTCTCTGTTCTGAGACAGAGGTGGTGGAATGAACTTCTCCTAGATGTCTGTCTTTAAGCGATGGTTATAGACCTACCTCTTCCTGAAACACTTAAATTAGCATTTTCCAAGTTTGCTTTGTAGAATTCAAGAGTTATATTTATATCAAGTTTGTAATCTAGCGTACCAGTGTAGATTTATTAATCCGTGGGAAGTCCAAGTGATCTGAGGTATGTATACTATAGATCGATTAATAGGAAACAGGTGTAGGTGGTTAGTAGGAGGGAGAGGCTAAGCGGAAGTGTTGAGCGCTAGAAGGAGACGTGGCTGGTGATTCTCTGACAGTAACTGATTTAAACAGGTATAAATATAATTTACAGCAGTTCATATGTATATTCAATTGTAAGATCTAATGAAATAATTTGCTGTTTTAGCTAAGAAATTGCTATTGCCATTAAAAAATTCTAGTTATGTGATTTTGAAATAAAAAATTCTTTCAATTATATTTGAAATAATGTTTTTTATACAATTTATACAATAGATACAAATAACACTGCTATCTAGTTTGTTTGAGGCGTGTTTTGTTGGATTTCTAATGTCAAAGTTTGTAAATAGATACAAACACGGTGACCAGTTTGCCTTTTTTTTTTTTTTTTTTTTCACATTTTTCACTCTGATTACTTTGAACCCTGAGTGTTCTATAAAAAAGAGTAATGACCAAAGTCACCAATCAAGAAATTTAACATTGAGAAAACTGCTAAGGAACAATATCAATAGTTGAACTATAAAATGGTCATTCAGCACAGGCATCCTCCCCCTCTTTTGCAATTGTTTTCTAAATGCAATGTAAATATTTAGGCGCATTTTTGCACAAAAAAATGCCTATAGAAATATATAAAATCTTATAAAAACAGGATGAAATAAGTGTGGAAAATCAATACCAGTGGAAATGAAAAAGTATAATTTTTTTGTTGTCTTGCTTAGCCACCTTTGATTATGCAGGCAGAAAATCACTAGACAGATGTGTCCTGTCTGTACTTGTGTAACAAATTTTTTATTATTTATTTAAGTCCTACATGAAGAAATTTGAATAATTGTCATCCTTTTAATTTTTAAGAACGTGGAAAAACAAATATTTATGGACAAGATGGAAAGCTGATAATATTTTTTTAATGCTTTAATTCTATTTATTTAAAAAATAAATAAATCATATATTGTTACTGAATGCATATTTTGCATTTGTAATTTATTTAGCGAGATGATAAAGATGATCTCGAATACATTTTTCATAAATCTTGTTTTTGTTTAAAGTGTCTGCTTCTGTAAAATTGAAATGAATCATGAAATGGTTAGTTATGAATGGGAGTAAAACTATTACAGTAGTTTCATATCTGGTATATTATTAGATTTTCCAGTTAAGCATTCTCACATTACTAAACAGCAGAGGAAATTATATCATGCACCAATGTATGAGCCTATATAGTGCATGCATTTTGTATTTGTAGTTACATACACTTTAAGAATAGTGCCTCAGGGCCCATCGATATATAAACCATCTACATTTGGAAAAAGAAGGAAAAATAAAAGTTTCCACTGCCAACATGTTTTTTACAGATTTACAAAAGGAATTCCTTCCGAAATTTTTATTTGCATGGTTATCTGTCATGTCTCTTTTGTCTTTCTTGCTTGCACTCTTCCTTTTCACATGCACACCTGTTAGATGACAAGCAGAAACATGGAGAGAAAAGCAGACGTGACAGCAGTTGGTGAGAGGCGGAGGGTGATAAGACTCATTTCCTGAAACAACTGGGGCAGAATCATAGCGATGCATAATATATTCTTAATCAAAGGAAATAAAGAATTGAACAGCATGTCTACATGCTGGTTTTTCCTCCGCCACTCTAATTTCTTAAGCAAAGGGAGGGTAATAAGAAAGTTGTTTAATTATTCAGTAGATTGAATCTGCTGCGAGACAAATGGGAGACTTTAATGCTCACAGCAAATGTCTGTTTCTTTTGCCTAATAAAGGGATCTAATAGCACCACCAGTAAACAGGAGCTTTTGTGCAAATTTGGGGAAATAATTTTACTTCTGTTTTAAAACCTTTAAACCTGTCACATGTAAGCTAGATTCTCTACTCAAAAGGCAACCTCTAAAATTGCTATAATACATAAGACATTTCCCATTTCAAGTGTAAATTGTTAATAAATAGTATAATAGGTTGTCTATTCGTCAAAGCAGTTTCAGTATCAATGTGGCTTGATGGACTGCTAGTGGACTGTTACTTATCCATTTACTATTCATAAGGCTATGACATCTACAGTACATGACAGCTTACAACTATGTATAATGGCTTGTTTATCAGCTCACATTAAGCCTGATATCTAAGCCTGATATGTTTTATTGTCATAAGTTGTGCCAAGGCACTTTCCATGAGTCATGATACAACATCATGACTTTGTTTATCAGTTACTTTTGTTATGTCAGAACCCCATTATTTTGACATTTTAGAATTTTCCATATGAGGTTCATTGGTAACTATAACAGTGGCCAGTACTTTTAAAAGGCATAGGTCTGCTAGTTAGAGGCCTAGAAGATGCATCAGTCTCTTTAGGTGAGATTAATTCCCACTGCTGCCACCAGCATAGGCTCATAGCCATAGATCCTGGTTGGGCAGGATGACATTAATAACGATATAGCCTCAAACAAAATTAAGTCATGAGGCTTGACTTATCACACTTGACTTATGCTATAGGCTACAGTCTAGAGATTTTTTAGTTACCCCATCATATAGTCTACCAGCTTGTTTTCAGTGTACCTGAATTACTGTGTTTAATACAGCAGTTATATATTATTTCTGTGCAAGACAAATGCAGTAGTGCATTAATTTAATTAACAACAGACGGTTTCACCAACTTTCTGGCACAACTAAATCTTTAATCACACTGAATTATCTGCACTGAAAAAGTACTCTCTGGGAGGAAACAATTAACAATCATTTCCAAATTATGGATATTATCAACTACAAAAGCACATTTTCCTTTTGACAATCTTTGCTGTTATGGCCAAATCATAGCCATGCCAATATTATATATATAGTATAAAACACCCTTGCATGTGTTATATTGCTTTCAAGTTTTATGAACAAAAAATTTTAATTGGGAACTTTTGGACACTATATAGGCAAAACATGTTTTGTGTATGTTCGCTTCTATAGTAGAAATTAATTCATACTGTATAATTTTAGCAAAGATCAAATCTTCATCTGACAAGATTTACTATTTTAAATCAAGTTCTGGTCACCAATATTTCTTCTTCTTCTTCTTCTTCTTTCGGCTTCTCCAGTAGTGGTCGCCACAGCGGATCATATATCTACATACCCCTCTGTCCTCCACATCTGCCTCTTTCAACCCAACTACCTGCATGTTTTCCCTAACCACATCCATAAACCTCCTCCTTGGTCTTCCTCTTTTCCTCCTTCCTGGCGGCTCCATCCTCAGTATTCTCCTAACGATATACCCAATGTCCCTCCTCTGAACATGTCCAAACCATCTCAATCTCACCTCCCTCCCTCGTCCTACATGCGCTGTCCCTCTAATAAACTAATTTCTAATCCTGTCCATCCACGTCACTCCCAACAAAAACCCCAACATCTTCAGCTCTGCTACCTCCAGCTCCATCTCCTGTCTTTTACTCAGTGTCATTGTCTCTAAACCATACAACATCGCAGGTCTCACCGCAGTCCTATAAACTTTCCCTTTCACTCTTACAGATACTCTTCTATCACAAATCACTCTTGTCACTCTTCTCCAGCCACTCCACCCTGCCTGCACTCTTTTCTTCACTTCTCTAACACACTCTCCATTAATTTGCACTGTTGCCCCCAGGTACCTGAATTCCTCCACCTTCTACACCTCTTCTCCCTGCAACCCCACCACTCCACTGCCCTCCCTCTCATTCACACACATGTACTTTGTCTTACGCCTACTGACTTTCATTCCCCTTTTCTCCAGTGCGTACCTCCACCTCTCCAGGCTATTCTCAACCTGCTCCCTACTCTCAACACAAATAACAATATAATTATTGTTATTATCGACTTTCCACTTTTCATCCTCTTAATAGCTGCTCTCACTTCCTCCTTACTAATTCTATCCACTACCTGCTTCACCAGCTCCACACCATCCAACCTTCTCTCTCTCTCATTTTCCTCTTTCATCAGCTGCTGAAAATATTCCCTCTATCTTCTCAACACACTCCCCACACTAGTAAACACATTTCCATCTCCATACTTTATAGCTCTAACTTGCAGCACATCCTTCCCGGCTCGGTCCCTCTGCTTGGCCAATCGGTACAAATACTTTTCTCCTTCTTTAGTGTCCAACTTCTCATACAGCTCCTTATATGCCTTTTCCTTGGCTTTCGCCACGTCGCTGCCGATCCCAATACTATGGTCACTAATCCTACCGCACTACAATGCTACTTTTAAACTAGGAAGAAAACTTTTACATGGCAAACACAGTGAAATCTCCCAGATCAAATATAGGCCCTTACAACACTGCTTTAATGATCAAATTAGTGGGCCTGAAATAACTGTTGCATCTGCACATCATAGACACACTGGTCATACTTTTACGATTACAATCCATTTGCGATTACTGGCTATCAAACAAGATCAAGCTATCTGCCAACCGACTTAACTGTCCTCTTGGCTATTCCCCTCCCAGTCATGCCACAGCATGGTTTCTGCCCAATGAACCTCTAATAGTGCTTGGTACAGTTCCCATTTTTCCATTAAGTGCAAATGAGGCAGTAAGAAATATCTGCATTTTGGAATAAATATGTATTAATTTGTGAATGAGGGCGTGTTGAATGAATGGTAACTGGTGGGATTCTGCACAACAGGCCCAGAACCAAAAAGAACAATAAAATGAATGTTCTGACCAATTTATGACCACATTATAATTGTAATATACGCAAAACAAAACCCTTGCTTTCTGAATATTTTCTCTCCCAAAAGGGTATTGAGACTGGTTGAATTCTTTGTCTGTGTCCTAATGAACCAGTATCAGACTGTTTTTATTATTAAAAACAGTCGGATACTGGTTCATTAGGACACAGACTGCCTCACATACCAGGCACCTTCACCAGAGAAGTACCCCCAACAACCTGCATACCAGCTAAAGAAAATCCTCCATTCGAAAAATACGAGGGGTCTGCCGGAGTGCCTGGTAGAACCAGAAAGGCTACAATCACAAGGAACAATCCTGGGTTCCCCTGTTTAAACCATTCTTGACCCTAATATCTGAACTGGATTCCACACAGCACACTTTCCAGATCCACGACCCTGGGAAAGGCCCAAGGGATGAAAGACACTGTCAGCTAGAGACTTCAGTTCCCAGAAACCATAGCCTCCCAACATGGCCCCCACAGATGGCAACTCACATTCATTTCCCCCCTCTGCATCCTTCAGCTACTAATTGAGCACAGGTATGCCCAATTACACACAGATACTCACAATATATAAAGGACTTTTATTCAACATCTTATTGTGAAATATAATTTTCAGTGACTTGTTTCTAGGCCATACCAAGCAGTTGTACCTTGTGTTGGATATCTTTTAGACATTTTGGTTTAACGCTGATTTCTGTATTCTGTTTTTGCCTTCTGAACTCTGTAAGCACATCACCTAACCTGTGCTTATCAACCACAGTTTCTGGCAAGCAATTCAGATTTGTGTGCTTTGTGTGCTTATTAAAAACTGTTCAAGCTGCATTTGCATCCACTTCTATTGCTATTTTGTGACATCTATGTTATTGCGGACTATGTCTAGGGACTCGGTTTGACAACATTAATGCTCTAATTACACCTAGCATGGACTGCAAACCAAATGTTTTTCCATACTGAAAAAATGCAACTTTGTCGTCATCAAAATAGTAAGCTGTTCATAAGGGATCACAACTACATTTAAACATAGACAACATAGTAGTAATCGTTTATCTTTTGCCACTCAATAACAAGAACAAGGGCTGATAAGACATCCTTGCTTATCAGTCTTTTAAACAAGCTTTCAGTTTTGTTTTGTTTTAGCACCTGTGGAAAACTACAACAAACAGGAGATACCTGTTTTCTGAGTGCACATCTTGCTCATACATTCTGTATAAAGTGTTGAAGAATAATACTAGGACAAGCTATTTTTAAGGTGAAAACAAAATACAGGATGAAGAAAGAGGGTTCTTTTAGGCTTTTTTAGATTATATGGGATATGATTTCGTCCACTTTGGAAGATAACTGCTATTGCAAGCTATTTAAGGAAGAAAATTTCATTATGTGGGTTATGCTGCACTCTTCTTTGCCATTCGAATTTTGTCTCATTGCCGCAAAAGCAAAGTCAATACGCATTCAAAGAGAATTCATAGCTGAACCCCAATCCACATAATGTGCACTGAGCAGTATGTTCAAATAGTAATGGCAAATTGCTAAGTATGGTAGTAGGCTCTTTTGATGTCTGGCTGAGTATTCACAACACAGAGATTATACAATATTTACTTGCTTACATTACAAGCCATAGTTACTTAGTATCAGGTGAAAGACAAAACACTAGAGAATGTAAACTACTGACTGTCCCTTTAACAGCATCGTGATCAAAGCTATCACTTCCAGTAATTTCTCTTAGATTTATATGTATTTCACAAGTCTTCTATGTGCATTTTAGTATAATCAGAGTGTGTCAACAATGACAGATGATTCACTTTCACCCCATATGACCACATTTGAAAATAAAAAAATTAAGAATAATAAACACAAACTCATCTCGTTATTTCCTAGTCAGCTACTGGGGGTGAGCTGAACAACTTCATGAGATTCTAAATGAGGCATCAGAAAAAGCATTATAAAAGCAATGTGAATGTGAAAATGAATGTCTTTGTTACATTAACACAATTTTGCAGGTATGTTTGTACCAGTACATACATTGCCTTCCAGCAGTCAGAACTTAGAATGCTCTTATTAAAATTATACAAATCATATTTTTATATTTTTATTCAGTAAATTTATTTAGTTTTTGTGACTTTGGTTATATACTTGTTCAATAAACCCAATCAAGTGTTTTCTTTCTATCCAGTTTTTAGACTCTTCTTTAAAGTTTTCATTCCATTTGGCAGTCAATTCCCCCCCCCCAAAATAAAAGGCCAGATAAGTCTGAGTCAACCATGTTTGTCAAACAGGACATTTGTTTAATCATAGGTTTTCGCTACCTTTCCTTCTCTCTCATTCTCTCTCTCTCTCTCTCTCTCTCTCTCTCTCTCTCACACATACAATAGGAGATGGATTTCACCTCTCAACCTGCTAGTCCACCCAGTGTGAACACACATTTTACAAGCTTCTATTCTAAGATTTTATCATCACTCTTTAACAGTACATTGTTGCAAAATACCCAAAACTCTCTCAGATGCACTTAAAAAGGCGCCGTCCAAGAGAAAATTATTCACTGAACATTCTACAGTATTGACTACATTTTTATTGATAAATCTCTATCTGACATCTCTTATAAAAGTAACATGGAAAGGTGTGAAGTATTTTCAAACAGAACATTTGACATCTTATAATAAAAGCATTCTTTCTTATACAGACTGTATTTATAATAAAATATATATATATCACCTTTAAAAGAATAGCAATTAATAGTCACTTTTAGTATTCAATTCAGCAGTTTTGGGTAATATTACAATAAATTAAATAATAGGTAAAAAAGACACAATTAAACAAAAAAACTACTTTTGTAATTGAGGTCCACAGTAAATCTATTTACTGTGAAATATAAAAAAAAGATTGGAAGAAGATTTAAGCGGCACTGATAAATTTGGCAGTACAAACTATAGGATTATGATTACGTAATTACATTTTGCCTCCTTTTATTTTTTTTATAGAAATCAAACTATTTAATTTTTTGAATCAACGATTTAATTAAAATATTGTATTCATTATTATTTTTAATTGTCATTCAAGATTCTACAAACAATTATATTTATAAAAAAAACGTTTTTATTATAATTTTTTTAATTTATTTAAATACTGCTGTTATTGAAAAATTTCAGGCAATTATATTAACCTAAAACGCAGCACACACACACACACACACACACACACCGTGTTTGGGGCACTGAATCTGTCAAGCAGAATATTGTAAGTGGAATGTGCCTGAAATTAACTTTTGTTAATTGTTATACTTTTTAACAATATTTTGAAGTAAGATGTTTTACATGAACTTAGTGGCATAGATCAAAGTTTATAATTCCATTTTTTTGTGTGTATGTGTTTTTTTAAGATACACAATAGGAACAAATGTTTTGTGGAAATGTGACCATAACATCCGATATTTTTTTGAATATCTCATTTTACATTTGTTGTTATAATAACCTTCACTCTCCTGGGAAGATGTTCCATTAGATTTTAAAGTGTGTTTATGGAGATTTGTACTCATTCATACACTGGCCTCCACTGGTGTTAAGAAAGTCAGGTACTGCTATAGGTGAGGTGAGGAGGCCTGTGGTGCGGTCAGTTTTCTAATTTACCAAAAAAAAATGTTCAATAGCTTTGAGGTCAGAAATCTATAGTAAGCAAATCAACATATTTCACTATAACTGATGTAAACCATATCTTCAAGGAGCTGTGCATAGGGGCATGTTTGTGCTGGAACAGGTTTGAGTCTCCTAGAATGGAAAATCATATACAACAGTGTGCTTCCAACTTTGTGGTAACAGTTTTGGGAACAACTGCATATGGCTTATGGGTAAATAATACTTTATTAAAGAAAAAACATAGATTAAAAAAGATATGGTAAAATTATTACACAGATCTATAGTGTATTTCAGTGTAACATTTTACTGTAAAGGCCATGTAGAGTTTCTTTAAATATACAGCAGTTTTCTGTTTTCAGTCTGCTTCAACTCTAATACAGTTTCATATGGTTCAAACTGTAATAATAATTTGGGATTGATTTTTCTTCCTTCATGTTAAATTTAAATTCTAAGGGTTTTGTGTCTTGCTTTCACTTCTCTGTAATTATCAGAACAACCGTTTGTTTTCTTTAAATATACAGCAGTTTTCTGTTTTCAGTCTGCTTCAACTCTAATACAGTTTCATATGGTTCAAACTGTAATAATAATTTGGGATTGATTTTTCTTCCTTCATGTTAAATTTAAATTCTAAGGGTTTTGGGCCTCCTGCAGCCTCCTTTTTTTTTTACTTTTTTTTTTTTCACTTTTTATGAATACAACTCAAAAATAATTATTTGTAAAAAAAAAAAATAAAAAAATAACCCAGAGGAGTGTGATTTTGTAGTTTTAAAGCATTTGTGAGTTCCAGCTAGCTTTTGGAGTAGGTTTTTGATTAGCTTGCCTTTGACAAAAGCAAATAGCTGTGGGAGAATAATTTTGAGAAATTAATTTTCATCAAAAAATCTTATGATTGTGCCTGTTATGAGAGTGTGAAAAAAACAGAAATAGTTGTTTGTAATGAATAATTGTTAGTAGGTATACAGTAAATCTTTTCTGGGGTTAATTATTTAATACTTTGTATAAAACAAGGGGTAATTATCCACTAATGTACACATTTAAATGAACACATACATGTGGATCTGTATCTATGTATGTATGTGTACTGTTTATCTAAAGTTATTCTTTTATATGTCATTAAAATTTATTGTTTTTTTGTGTACTGTTTAGATTTACCAGCACTATGGCAGATGCTTTTTCCCAATAACTTTGCTATTGCTATTATTGGTTGGATTCTAACTGCATTTCATTTTTTGATAAAAAAAAGCAGATTAGAGTGCTGAGATGGCCCATGGCTGCTCAGAGAAATGATCTGATAAGGGATTAATGTACGCATAATACTAGGATAGAGATTCCCATGTGCAGCATGAGGCAAACAGAACACACACACAGAAACACATTTTTAAATGACCATTGGTAAAAGAAAAGAAATACAATGGTATTTGAACAAGCTACTCGCTGTGGGTTGGGGCATTTATGTAAGCTGTAAGTCAGCTGTTGACCTTTTTGTAGTAGATTTAATACTGGCCGAGCACAATAGACTGAGCTATGATAAATGTGTCAACATATAAATATTTCACACAAAATTATGGAGGCTCAAGAAACGCCCATGGCATGTTTATAGAAATAATAACAATGAAACATCGACATAAAAATTACATGTACTTCTGGCATGCACCAGTCATCGTACAAACAGCACCAATGCATCATCGTAGAAGCATAAAAAAAATCTAAATAAATGGAAGTCTTCATTAGACAGATCATTTGCTTTGGATATCAGCTGACAGCTTGTCAGGTTTTTGTAATTAGGGTGAGAAAGAGAACAAGGGCTGATGCATAGAACTTGCTGTTTATCCAGCTATTAATACTAGAACTCCTTATTCTTCTTGTTAAAAACTACAGTGTCTGTACCACAAGAGTATCACTATCTATATCTGTTTGCCACTCAAAATATTTATATTTGTATATGCATACATGTGAATCTGAAGTGAGTGTGGCCTAAGCTGAAAGAAGAACTGTAGAAACAAAACTATGAGAGAGAAATCGAATAGAATTCCACCTCAAGTGTATAAAGGTCTTAACTAGAAAATGTTTCCGGTGTTTCTCCATGGAACATTAAAAACGATGAAAGAAAAATCAAGAAAAATTCAACCTCAAGTATATGAAGATTTCAACTAGAAAAGGTTTTTGGTGTTTTTTTCCATGCAACCAGGAAGTTCTATGAAAGAATGAATGCTATAAGTGCAGCACACAGAGACTCATATTCATGTTAATGAATGTGCTTTTTCTTTGTCCCACTCACTCACGCCTGCACGGAAATAAAATCCCTCTGCTTGTGTGACTTCCTCATTGTGTCTTGCAGAATCCCAGTGATGCACAACACTAGTCTGAAGCATCTTTTAAGCAAGCGTTCTAAAATAAAATTCATATCTGTATTTATATTTATTTAAAACATTATCTGTTCAATCCACATAATGTATTCGTATTCGGGTTCATCGTTAATCTGTATATAAACACATATAAACATGGCTCAAATCTTATTTTGCTCATCCAGCTCAGAAGTCATCACACTGTTATCGCAAATGGTGTCAACTTAGGCCAGTAGTAACTGATAAGCTGCAGTTCACACATACAATAGTGCACATATAATCATTGCCCAGGTCACCACACAGAGTCACGCACAGTCTGATGCTCTCACTCTATGAACGTAAAAAAAGAAATTTCTATAGCCATGGAAATTTCACCATTCCCCTTTCCCCTGTCACTCTCTCACCTTTGCAGGCTTTTTTTCATTGCTAAATAACATTCATTTATACGACCAGATTCAAATGAGATGCCTGGTGATCCGGAGAGGCTTAGCAACTCACTTGCTGTGCCTCTTTTATTCTACCTTCACAAAGAGATATCAGATCAAACAGTGTGCAGAGGCCCATTTGCTTAGCCCAGGCTTCTTGGTTAAGACTTTGATGCAAATACCCAGGAAATTAAGAGAGACGGGGAAATGCTTATTTCTTGTGTGTTTTGTGTGTGTGTGTGTGTGTGTGTGTGTGTGTGTGTGTGTGTTGGGGGGGTCAATTATCTCAGAAATATATCTCAAATATATGTTTGAGTTTAGGTGCATATGGGTATGTTTTATTTAGAGTTTAACAGTTTAACCCAAAGCTACCTAAACACAACCAACAATATTTAACCCTTTTGCAGCCTTTTGATTCCAACATTACCAGCTGCAGATCTATTTTACTGATTGTGGTATTAAAAGGGAAATCACCGCAGCTGTTATGCAATGAGGTGCTGCAAGAAATCACACGAGTTTTCATCCATGCATCAAAACTGATCATGTCAAACTGCGTTAAACATTGGGTGCTTTCTCCAGACTGCTTTTAACTATGACCTGGAAGAGCACACAAGACACTAATAAACACAAAACTGCAAATGAGAGCATACTACTAAATTTAAAACATTAATATATTCCTACCAAAAAAAAATGACTGTAGCTAAACCAAGACAGCAAATGGAGAATCACAGCAGCTCAGCAAAACCCGAAACACTAAAAAAAAATTTTGAAGACCATTTTTTAGACAAAATAAAAACAGCAAATTGGGGAAGATGACAGCAAATCCAACAACATGACAAAAAAATATTTTGAAACATCACAGCAAATCCATAGGCATAAAAAAGACAGAAAACAGCAAAACACAAAAAAGAAGATCAGCAAAAAAATTTTTTTTACTATACTCTATATTCAATACATCAATAGGTATTGTAGGTGCTGCTCAGTAAGGACTTTGAAGGCCCTGGGCAGATTAGGTTGACATGGCAGCACATAGAGGCTGAAATCTAATTGGCCAAAAAATCGAACATCCACATACACGTACTGGAAGCAGTGCAGCCACGCTACGAAATGAAAAGAATAAACAGTTGGTAATAAATTAATACAATTTCATGTAACAAATATTAGAATTTAGGTTGTAAATGTAGGTCAGTGCTTCTGACAGTGTTTAGGCCACCAGAGAAGTCTTTGATGGCCCTGATCCCCTGCCACTGGTTTACATCAGTAATAATAATGTACCTCAAAACCCAAATCTTGTAACAAACTGCCTCTCTAGAAAATATATCTAATATGAATAAATTATTTTTTTCATATAATAAATGTATATTATTTATGAAGTAAATATTTAATTTCTTATGTCATTGGTGTATTAGGATTATTTTTTTTGTTGTGATTATAATTTATTAATAATTCAGCTTGGTGCTACAACATCATCCAATTACCTTCAATGATTATTAATAAAACGTGCAATTAATCAATTTATCCCAGGTTTATTCCAAGTTTAGGGATATGAGGAATCTTATAGTTTTAAAAAGCTGTAATCATTCCAGCAATGATCCAATAGGCTGATCATGTAGCAAGCAGTGCAATACATAATAGCATATTATAGCACAATAACCACCTTGTCTTTGTCCAGTATTCAGTTGTCCAGTTTGGATGAGCATTTGCCCACTTCCTGTGTGAAAGTTGTGCAAAACAATGCGTTCTTCTGCTGTTGTAACCCGTTTGGCTCAAAGTCTGATATTTTGCATTCTGAAATGGATTTCTTCTCATTGTCATTGTAAATAAATGCTTATTTAAGATCTTTCACACTGAACCAGTGTGTATTGACCAGTGTAGCTTTAGGTAAAAACACATGTAACAGTAGAGATTAATTACAATTCTATGCTAATCAGATGTCACAGTAAAAATGTTGGAATCAAAAGATACTGCTAGTTTTTTCCCCCCCACTCATTTACATAATGTGTTTAGAGCTCTATATTCTAGCATAAAATATTATTACACACAAGTCTATGTAAAGTTCATTAGGGGGAAGAAAAAGGAGTTTAGGTGAAGATTTAAGTTTATTTTCTTTTGTTCTACATTCTACTTTGAATGTGATGTCTACAGCCTGAATTTTGTAGCAACAATGTACGTCAACAGCATTCAATAACATCAAACTGTACATTTTTTCCTTTCAGCAATACTTAATTTTGGTTCTGGCAAATTGAATTCTATTGACAGTGTTCATTGCACCATTTTAGTATATAGCCTGATGAGAGTAGTAAGTTTGATCCATAACTTATTTGCTATCTTAGATGGCTTTATGTCCAATGCAGAATCACTCAGTCTTATTGTGTCTGTTATGTCAGCCACAGACTTCCTGCTGTTACAAAAATACAGCGTTTATACATCACACAATTGCACTGAATACATTTCCTCCATTTCCATCTAAAATGGAGAAATGGGATTTTCTCTATGCAGCAGGCAGCTTCCCGACTCTCTCCTGTGTACTGTGATCCCCATATCAATCCATCAATCAGGGCAATACCCTGCTCCGCTTTAGCAGAACCAGACCTTCCTGATTCAATTTCCCCAGCACCATAAACACTGGCTCCAGCCAATTGTAAACGGTTAAATCTGTACATTCTCAAGGGGAAAAAAAAACTTTATATTATATTTCACAGTTAAGACTTTTTTAAATATATAATCTGCTTTATGGTAGGAGAATTACATTATACACCATGTATAATATTTGTTTGATAAACAGTCTGATTTATTTTCTAATTGTAATTCATGTATATGTTTTTGTTTTTTTTTTGTTTTTTTAAATATAAATGATAGTGGTTTCATTTAAAAAAAAAAAAGAAGAAGAAGAAAGGAAAAGATGATACTCTGCACTTCTATGTTATTTGCTTATTTACTAAATTAACAAATTAGCTAAAACAACTTTAAGAATACATTAGTACAATACTAAAATAAAAAAAACTATAATATAAATTGTACTGGATAGTATTGATTAAATAATATTGATTAAATTATAGTCATAATGAAATTAGTATAGTGTAATTATTACAGAAATAATCTCTCTTTTTGCAGTTTTTACTGCAATAATTCAAAATCAATAAAAGGTCATGTCTGGACAGTTAGTTAATGCAATCCTTGATGGTTTTTCCGTGTCAATTTTCGCCTATATTAAGGGAAGCTGACCCCAGAATGAAGAAAATAGTGAATCATTTCTAGAAGCATAGCAAGCCAAAAGCATTTGAAGTCTACAGGATTTTACTAGAACTTTCTATTTCTTTACTTCAGACACATGCTGAGTTGAATTGACCTGTCTTATGAATCAATCAGTCCTCTCTTTGTCACACAGCTGTCTACATCCTTACATCTCATTCATTCCAGAGAAATCAGTAATAAACAGAAACAACAAAATGCCAGGATGTCAAACCAAATCAAATCCCTTTTGTATTACATTTTAAAAATTTCCTGTTAATAATTTAGAAGGCTAAATGTTTTCATCTATTATCTTTGGGAATTAAAAAAAAATGCTTGACTCTGATGGTTAAGAATCAAGAAACATGAGCCAATCTCCTGTTGGTTTGTGTGATGCAGAGCTGATTGCCTCTTGCAAGAGACACAATAAACAACTCCTGCATGAGGAACTAATGGCTGATTACAATGGAGACAAGAGTAGCAAAGTGATTCTGGTTAGAATTGAAGTAAAAGCATTGGCAATAACTACAGTATTGATGTGCTGCAATCGAGCAAGAACAGACAATAGAATCATAAGTCACCAATCAACACATTTATAAAGATCACTCATCAAGTTTGTGTTCATTGTGTGTTTTATCTTTGTCAAAAATGCACCCTACCTTTTTTAGAACCAAAATAATTTCTTTGTTTTCAACTACTATTAATTCCAAAACACTGGCATGGCATTACATAGGTAACAACAAAAAGCAGTCAATCAATCTAATACAGAACACAATATTATTTGGTTGATCAATGAAGCATGTATTTTTGCAAGACATTGTTTGATGCAATTTGTATCCCAGACATGTACTACTGTTTCAGTTTTAGATGTGAAACTCTAGAACAAGTTCTTTTTGACACATGGATTTATGTCATTAACAATTAAAAAAATTATTAGGATAATTCATTATAGGTCACCGGATCCAAAATGAAAGATCAAATATATCAGAAAAATACAATATATACACATACTTATGTTTCTATGCAGAACTCAAAACTCTTGTATAAAATCAATCCCTGAGGCAATATCAGGATTGAACTGAAGATCTTCTAAAAATAGGGCTAATATTTTCCTGTGTCCACAAAGTTTTAATACAATTGACCTTTCTGTCTTGCTCCTATTTAAATTAGAATAGTTTCCACAAGACCCATCTTGTGAAATATAACCAATATATTCACTTATAGTTACACTTAAAATAATTGATATAAATATATTCATTATTATACTATATAAAAATAAAAACAATCCCCTCTTAGTGTCTCAGTCCAGCTTTGAACACAATTGATAATAATATCCTACTTGCTAGACTAAAAAATGTTTGTTGAGGTAAATGGTAAGTTCTCCACACTCTCTGAGGTAAAGTTTGGTATTCCGCAAGGATCTGTCTTAGGCCAACTGCTTTTCTCTTTATATATGCTGCCTCTGGCTGAAATTATATGTAAACATGGCTGCCATTGCTATGCTAATGATACACAGTTGTATGCTTCAGCATAACCAGATTAGAGAGATCATCTTAACAATGTTGAGGAGTGTGTAAAGGACATTAGACAGTGGTTGCTTGATAGCCTTCTTCTGCTCAACTCAGATAAGACGGAAGTACTTTTACTAGAACCGCATCCAGCTAGAGGTAAATTTTCTGATTAACTTTGGATGGTTTTTCCGTTTCAGTGTGTACAGCATTCAAAAACCTTGGTGTGATTATTGACCCTAGTTTTTTTTTTTACTGGCTGGGTGTTTGAGTAAGTGCATAAATAAGCATCAGTTCTTCTAGAATGCAGCAGCGAGTGTCTTTAATAGATCTAGAAAACCACATTACCCCTGTTTTAAACAGTCTACACTCACTCCCCATTAAATCTCGCATTGATTATAAAATACTACTACCAACATGTGAAGCACCTAATGGTCTTGTACCACAGTATCTGAGTGAACTTCTGTACCATTATGATCCCTTATGCCTACTTAGATCAGAAGGTGCAGGCTATTTGTTTTTATATCTAAAATAATGAAGACGACAGCAGGGAGCAGATCTTTCTTTTACAAATCCCCACAGTTATAAAACAACCTTCCAATTAGTGTTCAAGACTCAGGCACAGTCTCAGTGTTCAAGTCGATGCTGAAAACGTATTTATTTTCACAAACCTTTTATCAGTATGTTTTTCAAAGGTAAAGGAGCAGATCCAGAGGGATCATTGATATAGAGTGTTTGGTGAACTGGGATATTTGTATGCTGTCGTCCCCTCACTCTCACATGTTGACGGTGAGGTGGTGGGACATCTTTGATCCCTTTTAATTATACTGCCAGACCAAATCTTGCCGGAGTCCCCAATTGCAAAGTATCCTCCACCCTTTTACAACAATAAGGATACATAATAACCCATATCTTTCTCTCCCTGTCCCTCTTCCTTTACTCTCTATCACTCTCTCTTTCTTTCGGTCAAGTTAAACATGTTCCTGAGGTACCAGTGAACAGTTTTCCTGCCCCTCTGCTCTCTTCGGATCTGCCCACTTCATCCTAGCCTACTTCTGGATGGTGTTCTCTTTGATTGGATGCCAGTCTGCGCAGCTGGGAATGTTTCACATCTATAACCTGAGAATCCATGAAATTACGGAGTAACACAGGGGCTTTGAGCATGGATTTGGACTGTACATAATGTCAACAGTCTGCCACACTGATTCAGTATTACACTTTTCATCACCATCACTGCACACCTCAACATTTAGCTTTAATAAATATACATTCAGTGCCAATCTGGGTCCTCTCAAGGTTTCTTCCTATGCTCATTTTAGACAAACTTACACTTATAAAGAACAATCATATTCATTCGGTATTTCTACATTATCTGTGTAAAGCTGCTTTAAGACAATGCCCATTGTTAAAAGTGCTATACATATAAAAAAGAATTGAATTGAATTGAATTTAATTGAATAATCAAGTCAAGTGACGACCATTGATTATTTTGTTATTGAACAGTAAGCAGTTAGTTCTCAAACCTTATGTGTTGAAAGCAGGAAAATGGCAAGTGTTAGGCTCTGTAAGAGTGTATATTTTAGGAGTGACTTTAACAAGGGCCAAATTGTAATGTTAAACAACTAAGTCAGTAAGCAGGGGTTAGTACCTACCAACAGTGGTTCAAGGAAGACAATTGGTCTTGGTTATGATGCTCTGAGATATGTTCTGCTGGAAACTCTGGGTTCTGGCAATCAAGTGGATTCTAGTTTGATACATACCACCTACTTGAATATTGTTGCCAATTAAGTACACACCTTTATTTCAGCAGTATTTCCTATTTGCTGTGACCTCTTTTAGAAGTATTATGCTCCCCACAAAAACTGTTCAAGAACGGTTTGAGGAACATGACAATTTAATGAATCTGCTACCAAAATCTTGATGCCAGATACTACATTAACATCATCCTAAATGTAATAGTAAAAAAAGACAGACAAAAGAGAGTTTTTGTTTATTTGCCAAATCTTTTAAAATTAGTAATGCATTTTGATTTAGTTCACTAAATTAACATATTGGGAGAAAATCATTGGTATTAGAAAATCTTTCCATTTGTGTTTGCACAAATATCATTTTCTTTTTTCTGAATGCAGCAACACAATATAAGTCTATTGTAGTGCTGCTTTGCTATCTTATCAATGAGGATTTGTGCAGTAGTGGATAAGTCTTGCTCAGCTGCATTGGATTACGCAGGCTCCTAATCACTAGACTGAATTTTTTCATCCCTGCATGAGTTCAGATGAGCCAAAACATGCCCTACACTTCCAGAGCCACACAAAATCACACCCAAGTGCATCTCTAGAGTTTTCGTGGGGCCAGTGAAAGGCACCTGAGGGAACATTTTGCACCGTGGACCTGCTTTTGCTGGTTGAGTAGTAAAAGATGAGAGTTTGCTTGTTCTCTGATGGAACAGAATTTATAATGTTTGTATTTTTGTGCACTAATCAGTGGACTAGGAATAAAATCATTGACAATATCTACACAATATTTTACAATAAGTTGGAAAATCTTTTGTTTTAAAAGTCTGTGAAATGATGTTATCCTAATCATATGAAAAATTCCAATACAAAAGTTTATATATAAAGGACTAGCACTGCTGACTTGTATCCTCTCTGGGATTGTACAGTGTACAGTGTAAAATGCTCCAGGTTTTTACACAAAATAAGCCTCAGGAGGAAGGATAAAGGAAGAGAGGTTGTCAGTCACTCCCACTGTGACAGTGGGGGGCATAAACATTGCTCCACTGTGCCATACGATATCACTATAGGGGTGCCTGGCTGCAATCGTCTGGATGACAGTCCAACTCCTATGAGCAATGGTCCAACTGGACCTTTGAGCAAGTGCTACAGAGCAAGAGTCATGTGAGTGATGGATAAAAAAATCTCTAAATAAATAAAAATAAATATATTTTAATGCTGATTTGTTGCAGAAGTTCTGATTCTGTGCAATTGTTTTATTCAGTCTTTATTCAGCATTTGTTTTTCACATCCACTAGACATCATTTGAAATCCAATCTTGCACACTGTGGATAAAATGCTGTAAATCAACAGCATATAATTTAAACCAAAAACTTTATCATTTTATTACAGGGGATTATATTGTAAGTAACTGTCAAGTTGGAACAATGCAATTGTTTACAGCTACATTATCAGAAAATTTATATTGTAATGTATATCAGAGTCTCTCTCTCATACATAGGTTCAAAGCGGAGTGAAGGCCAGATGAGTAATCCTCTTCACAATGAAACACAGACACTACCAAACTGATCTTCCATTGATCTTATCTGTGGTTCCCTGGAGAGCAGCCACAATCTAGGCAAGCCAAAAACAATCAATGAATCAGTGGAATAAATAACCATAAGCATAAGAAAATGTTTTTCTGCATCTGTACAAAAAAAAAAAAGGACGATTCTAATAAAACTTTAATATTATAATGTGGTACTGTGTAGCTAAGCATACTAAGTGTGTGGACTTTAAGTAGCCAGCAAACTGACTCATATCGACAAATCTTTTATTTTTGCTTTGTCATTAACATTCCAGTGAGTTAAAATGAAACATTTATTTTGTATTCCTTTATAGAAATGTGTACCATAGCTAACTATTAGCTAGCACAATGCTAGCTAAAAAGTCTATGACTAGTGATTAACGTTTTAACTAGCTATCTATAACCATTATCTAGTTGCAGTCACATATTTAAACCTGTGCTTGATTGTAAAAACTGTTTAATTTTGTTTTTACTAACTGCAGATTTTATAAAAATTTTATTAGTTATTTAAAACTCATAAAAATTCATTTCAATGATAAAATATATAATACACATTAATATTTATTGACTTGAAAGCAGTGGCTCAATTATAGTGGTTTAAACAATGTAGTTATTGGAACACATTGTTTATCCATATGTATTCTGTACAAACTGTGGAACATTTTTGTGTTAAGGCTCAAGATGTGGTCAAGGAAAACACAAAGATTTACCCTTTCCTAAATACGCCACAGCCATACATTGCCAGGAGTCCTAGCGAGCACAGTTGGTTGCTCCCTATGGGTGGGAGAGCCTGTGGCAAAGCATGAACAGCATTTTGAAAAGAAGTGGACTCTAGAGCGCACCCTATAATAGATATAGATATAGATCTAGTGACTGGTGAGCTGGTAAATGGGAATTGAGCCAAAATGAAGTTGATGGGAAAAATAAGTATGTCAACATCTCATTGTCTCAAATAGGTTTGATACCATATTCTCTGTCCATTTTTACTGCTTTTACTTCTGGAGATAAAAAACACACAACATAAAAGAATCCTTTGGACATGAGTTGAGATCAGTCTGGTCTGAGGGATCTATCATTAGTAAAACATAAACACACTGCCAAGGATGCACTGCCTGTAAAATTGTGTGTGTGTGTGTATATGTGTATGTGTGTGTGTGTATATATACACACACACACACACACACACACACACACACACACACACACACATATACCACACAAGTTAAACAATTATTTTTATATAGTTATATAGTTTTTGCTAACCTCAGACACTGACATGAGACACCAAAGTGTAATAAATTAAGAATTTGTTAAAATAAATGATAGAAGAAGTGTATGCATGTGTGTTGCTACACACTAATTAATACTGTAAGGGCTTCTGGTGGCTGACTGCTGGCAAAGATACATGTACAGTTTGCTTGCACTCAGTTAGCTGATGGTTCGATTGTTCTCAATGATGAAGGTGCCTACTTTTCAAAATTTATACGTACTGACTTAAAACTACCTGCCTTTCATATCCCCCTACCAATTTTTTAAAAAATAAACCCATTCCTATGAAATTAAGCATGTTCAATAGAAAGGCAGAAGCACAGCCCAAAGTACAAAGTGCAGATACAGTGATGTGGCAAATTGAAATAAGATCTCGATCCTTGCTAGAAAGCATTATGATCTAATGTAATTTGCTTTTTTCAAAGGGCAAAAATGGCAACTATTTCACTAATGTAACATGATTCGCAATGTCCAAATGTACTTTCATTTACTATGTTGCAAATCAATTTATCTACATTGCACTTAATACCAAAGTAGAATGTGTTCCTATATTTAAAGATCAGCTCCATGGCTACACACTTCTGTGCTATAGCCAATATGCACTTCTAGAGGGGAGACTAAAGAAGGGTATTTCAGTGCTTGTTTAAGTGACAAAGCCAGCACTGTAGCACCACAGTTATATTAATAACAAATTTGACTCAGTTAGGATGAAATTACCCAGCTTGAAGAAAGAAGTAGTTTCCAACACCACAGGGTACAGCACTAGTCATCACAGCAGGAAGCTTCACTATGATGTTGTGTAGTAGGGCAAACTGACCATCATCACCATTGCGGATGTGATTACCATCGTTAACACCACTTACCGGACATGTTATAGACAGGTGAATTAGCTTTAACTCAATTTAACTCAAGCTGTGCTTCCTGCACACTCTATCACTCCCTCTCTCTTTCTCTCTCTCTCTCTCTCTCTCTCTCTCTCTCTCTCTCCCACTCTTTCTATTCATATCTCTCTACTACACACTAAGCAGTGTGCTTTAAGTTAATTATTATGCACTAGAACAATCAGTTATTTCTATTAGAATAAACCCTGCTATAAAATGGTCGTTTAGATGCCTAGCTCAAGTTGGGCAGAATACAGTGCATGCTAATGCTAGTTGAAGTATAATTTGTGGTCAAATAAAACCAATTTCCAATCTGTCTTACAGAATATAGACAGCACTATACAACTGTATTGTAACCATAGCTTAGTCGCTTTAACAGCTAGCAAGCTTCCTCCTGCTTATCCATATTCCATACACAACAAATTACAAACTCTTCAAATTATTGCCAGATTAAATGTATGTCTAATATCATTTGTATCCCAAAAAATAAAAATAAATTAAGCCGATTTTTCGAGTATTTTTACTTGGTATAAGGAAGTGTTCCACTACACATGGCACACATACATATGCAACAGATTTACAAGTTCAGCTTGTCAGTGTTGTATTTGCCCATAGCTATGCTGCATTTGGATGACTGTGCAGTTAGGAACATGAGTAACCTTGTTAAACAGTGTGGAATCAATGTAAGGTGTGAAATCGTTCTTTACCCAAGAAGTGAATCTCCTGCTGAATGCCTGGCAGCTAGCAAAATATTTGCAGATACAAAAGCCGCACTAGAAGCTTGTAATACAGTAAAGCATGCGAAATATTTATTTTTTATTAATATATTAAATGTATTTTGGGGGGTAAAAAAAATAATTATTTTTACATTTTGTTTTGTGCACGAGGCTCAACTATAGAGTTGGGATGCGCTGATTGTTTTTCCAGACCATTTATTACTATTTACTAATTTTAAATTAACTTATTTAATACTTAATAAATTAAACTTTCAATAATTACAATAAATTGATCATTACAATTCACCCAAGTTGTGGATATTCAATTGGATTTAATGCCAATGTAACTGTGTATTATGTTTCTGAACTTTATGTGTGACCATTCCATCTGTTTGGTTTATAATCTGTACAGTGTGTGAGTTTAAAATGTTTTAGTGTAATACATTTCCTGTAGGATTTTTATACATTTACTAGAATTTTGTACACAAGGGTCCCTAGTGGTCTAGTGGTTAGGATGTGGCGCACTCACCGCTGCGGCCAGGGTTCGATCCCTGGTCAGGGAACCAACAGCAGCCACTCTTAGTGCCGGTCCCACTAAATGGGGAGGGTTGCGTTAGGAAGGGCATCCAGCATAAAAACATGTGCCAAATCAAACATGCGGATGATCCGCTATGGCGTAATGGGAGAAGCCTAAAGAAAGTTTTTTACTAGAATTATGAACACTAGTTATATAATAGTTTTTTTTTTAAGCTTAAATCTGCCAAATTTGAAAAAGAACAAAAAATGGTATTTGCACACGGTCGGGATTCACTGAAAATATGACCGCTAAACCCTGGTGTGTCATGCTCCTTTGTTGGCTGCAGGAGAAGGTGACTTAAGATTGACGTCAAACTCACCGTGGCTGATTAATTTTCTGTACTCTATTCTGGTTTAATGCACGGTCTTACCAGGGTTTAAGTGCCTGTGCTCCATATGGAGAAAAGGCCTCGAGATGAACATTTTAGCAAATCACTGCTGTCGGTAAGTGCGGGTAGTTGGTGTCTTTTTGATTGCCTTGAGCTAAGAATGGAGGTGTCTTAAAGGGGACAGGGGAGGGGTGTGTATCTGGCATCTGTCTGATATCTTGTGCACTGAGAGTGCTAACGATCAAGCTCAAAATAGCGAACTTACCCAATAAATAAAAAAGCAAACTCTGTCCACTACACCAGGGGAAAGTGTACTACAAAAATGAGAAGACAGAATATTTATCATCATTAAATTCTTTATGCTGGCCAGGGCATAATTATTGAATGGAACACATTCGGGGTTATATCTCATAGCTTATAATGAGCTTGCTTTAGTCTTAATAAATATTTGCAAGAAAGAAATATTCTTTCTTTTATTTTCAATAGAACTGTGTTCATAAGACTACCTAAGCCATCCTAACAAATGGTAAAAACCTTTATTATTAAACATTATTACACTTATTCTGTGTCACACAACAATTCCAAAACAATTGCGAGGCTAAGTAAAATGTAAATAAAATGAACCAAATGTTTTCAAATAGCGAAAGGTCTGGACTGCTTGCAGACCAGCAAACACCCAGAAACTTATACTATGAACCTACGCTGTTCTTATAGATTCAGCAAATGGTTTAGCATTTTATTACTGAAATATGAAAGGCCTTCCCTAAAAAGTCACTGTCTGGACAGAATCATATGTTGCTCTAAACATTTCAGAATTAATGTGCCTTTCCAGATGTGAAAGCTTTCCATTCCATAGACATTAATGCATCCCCATACTATTGGAGATTCAGGCTTTTAAACTGAGTGCTGATAACAATTTGATGAATAATCTCCTCTTTAGTCCAGAGGATGCACCGTCCATACAAAAATAAATTAAACTTTTATTGGCCAAAAGAAGATTGCATTTTTGGATCATGTTCACATATGGCTTCTTCTTTGCATGATAGAGCTTTAATTTGCATTTGTGGATGACACAACAAACTGTGTTCACAGACAATGAGTTTTGGTGATGTTTCTGAGCCAATGCAGTGATTTCCATAACAGAATTTTGACTAGGACCCAAAGATCCAACATTGATTTTTAACCTTGTGCCAAGTGACTTCTCCTGATTCTTGCAATATTTTAATGATATTATGTACTGGAGATGATGAGATATTTGAAGTCTTTGCAAATAGAGGTTAAGGAACAAGATTTTACATTTGTTTTGCAATTTGGTGAAAATGCATATCATTAGTTCTGAGAGACTATGCCTTTCTAAGATACTTATTTACACCTTATAATAAAACTGACCTGCTGCCAATTAACCAACCTAGTTGCTATTTAATTTTCCATCCTTTTTGTTGGCCTCTGCCAAATTATATCTATTATAGTGTTATAGCTATTAAATAAAAAAATACCTTTTTTTCTCATAAAATGGTAAATTTTCCTAGATAAAACATTTGACATGTTTTCTATGTTCAATTGTGAATAGAATATGGCTTTAAGAGATTTGCATATAATTGCATTCTGTTTTTATTTATATTTGTAACAGTGTCCCAACTTTTTGGAATTAGGGTTGTTTATATTAATCTGGAATGATTGCCAGTTTTCAAGGTGTTTTTTATTTTTATTTTAATATTATTATTTGTCACTGCTAAACCCGTCATTATGTGACACTGTTATACATAAAGCTTGTACGTTGATATTAACACAATAATTACTGGAGGAACAGAAGAACGATTTTATTAAACGATCACATTGTTATATATTTTGAACTAAACTCATTTGTCATAATGACAATATGAGTATCATGTTTATTAAGTAGATATATTTGTCAGTTTTTATTTATAATATTCTAAATAAAACCTGCAACATGCCAATATTATGTGAGCAAAAATGTTTGCTGATTCAACTGTAACATCAAACTAGATGTTTAAGTTAAGTTAACCGAAGCTGATATAACGGTTAGGTTAAAATCATTTAGACTTATAAACAATGCCTGCAAAAATACTTATGTTTTATCATAAGGTTAATAAAATGATGCAATTAGTAATAAATGTTTAGTTTTTTTTTTTTATTAAATTTAAAGCCAGGTGTTAGAATTTTAGTCACGGGGATACCTTGGAAATTGGGCCATAATGTCATGATGCAGGCCAGACTTGCTCTGTCTCCTTGGTGACACCCGCTCAAAGGAAATATTATCCCATACCACGGCGTGCCGACCTTCATCTTCAGCTAATGAAATAATGCTACTTGCACTCGATAGCAGAGGATCGCTTTATGTGTTGTGTCAAATCATCCAGGGCCATTTGTAATGTCTGGTGGCAGTAAGTCAAGGTGGTTAAGGTTAAAAGACAAGTCATTGCCTTGACATGTCTTGTTCCAATAGTAAATAATGCATAGGGCAGTGCTTATATCGCTCTGCATTATTGTAAGTGTGTTTACCTGCCTCCACTGACATCTGAGTGTGTATGTATGTGTACGTGTTTGGTGCATATCCTCTCTGCAGCAACAGTCAGGCTCTGGGATGCTGACCTTGGTGTGCCTGTATGTTTCTCACTAGTAGGCTGCTGCAGCCCATAGCTGCATTTTTTATTTTTTATTTTTTTTATGAATGAGCAAGCATGCTCTGCATTTTAATGCTACCATGGAGACCTGACCCGAGCTTTAGCCACAGCACAGACCTCCTCCTCCTCCTCCTCATGAGGTAGCCTGCAGCTTTGTCTTAATAAAGGAGGTGGAGGACTGTGAAATGGCCCACCCCCTCATGCACCAGCCATCCAATCAGCATGTCAGCCGATAACAAAGGTGGTAATGGCTGGCATGAGCTTATCCAGAAACTGGAGCACATGTGTAGGGGTTCTTTTTTTAAAAATAAAGAATTACAATAACTCCACAAGGTGTGTGTCTGCTGCAGCTGACACTTACTGCTAGTAGATTCCTTTCGGCCACAGATGTAACAATTACACCGTACTTAATAGGTTCAATAACATTAGGACAGGTGTAAATCCTAAATTACAAATATATTTCTTTAAGTCTATATTGTAAATTTCACCTCTTCATGCAAAGATTTGCCAAATGTCATACCAAAGTTGACATTTAAAGCCCAGAAAATGTTTGCAACAACACCAGTAACTGTTACTAACAACTACATTTTATTTGTGTAATGTAAGAAGTAGAGTTTAAAACCCCCTTCTATTTATGACACAGCCATCCATATAACCACTGTTCAAGCCATACCTGTTCATTAAAAGCTCTCAATTTACCCACTGGAAGACAAAGTATCCCAACAAAAGCCCCTTTCCAAAACCTCTCTAGCTAAGCTGGATGCAGTGTTCATTAGAATGATTAAAAAGCCATCAGATTACACCTCTGCTCTTTTTCTTTATCAGTAAGTCGGTAAAACATTATTTAATATTAATACAAATTCCAATTAAGACAAGGTATTCTCTTTGGATCCAAACATCACATGCATGCCACCTCACTTGTTTTAATAGCTTCTTCCCCAATCAAAAAGCCCTTTGGATATACATTTTACCTGCTTAAATATAGACAGGTAAACAAATAATATTTTTATATTTGTGCTTTCATGCTAAACCATGAAATTCTTGAGAATTATATAGTTTTGGTGTAGCTGATTTGTATGGTGAATGGTTCTACTTAGAATGTATGCTAAAATGACGTATTTTCCAGAACACAAAATGCCATATATTATGGTTTGCAGCTTTTTTAATAGCGGAAAGCCAAAGGATGTATCTGAAATGAATATAGCCATAATGCAAGGTGCTTTTAACACAACGTAGTTTATATAATTATTAAATCATTTATAAAGTACTAGCTCCATATTCTTCCTGCTCTGTTTTTTTTCCTTTTTGGTTCATTTAATTATTGTGGTATGAACTACACCAAAAAAACTTTAGATCAGAGCACTGTAACAGTAAGCAAGTAAAGTGTATTCCAGTTTAGTAATTGATAATGTGGCTTTTCAGGGTCCATATGAATTCATAAGTGCCAGTATCTCATTATAGCCTTATCCCAGTGTTTGATGAGCCAGAGGCATTTACTGCAAAGCCGTAATATGAGACCTCAACAAAATGATGTAATGTTTGTCTGCAAGCACAGTAAACACTGGGCGTAGAGGAAAATTACCTGCCCTGAAGATGAAAAATGTTTCATGTTCAAAAGATGTTTTCCTGATCTTTAATCATGTAGCGCAGAGTTGTAAATAGAAAAAACTTCAGCAACAGCATAGAGTACAGTATATGGACAATAGTTTGTGGACACGTGACCATTAGATAAGTACATGTTGTTTGAACATCTCATTTTATATTTAATTCCCACTAGTTGTTATAATAACCTCCACTCATCTGAGAAGATGTTTCACTAAAATTTGTAGTGTGCTTGTGGAAATTTTGCTCAATGAATTCAATTAAATTCATTGTATAGCGCTTTTAAGAATGCACATTGTCTCAAAATAGCTTTACACAAATTATGTGGTGATAAAAATGAATAAGATGTTCTTTATAAGTGTAAGTTTGGCCCTGAAGAGCAAGCTGGTGGCAGCGAACCAAAGGCTGTTTGTAAAGTCTGATGTAGTGTGATGAGGCCTAGGGTGCAGTCAGTATTCCAACTCTATAGCAGGCCATTAAAGATATTTCACTCCAACCGATGTAAGCCATATCTTCATGGAGCTGGCTTTGTGCACAGGAGCAGAGATTTTGGGTTAAAAAACTCGTAGTTAAAATTAATGAAATATTTAATGGGGAAGAACCTCATATAGCTGGAAAAGTCAGGGCTCCCAATACATTTGTTCATATAAAGTAATTACTGAAAACTGAAAATATATTGCATGATACGTGTGTCAGTATTATTCATACAAACTGTAACAATAGTTAACTTTTAATGGCTAAACGTGGAGATTGTATTTGGCCTCGTTGTTAGTCATTTTGTATAAAAGCATCTGACAGCTAAATAAATGTAACTGCATTTCTTATTTCTGCCACTCTGAACCACATGAATGTGTAATTCAGAACCTGCTCTTCACTTTACATAATAGCAGGTATGGATGCCATGGTTAGAATACAGTTATTAAAGGTTTTGGCATTATTAAATTATAAATTAGGCCAAGGTTCAGTTCATGCATTTTTTTATTCTTTTGCATTGGCATTGCCTGTGAATAACATGTCATCGTCTTAAAAGGCTTAAAATACCATAAATTGAAATAACAAGGTGGGAAAGGAAAAAAAAAAAAGAAAGAAAAGTTATATAAAAAAAATCTATTAAAAGATCTATTAATAATTTACATTTTCAGAAATCTAAAATGGCCTTTAAGAACTATTAGAACATTGGGACAATACACTTAATTTCGATTTATTATCAAGTCTTCAAAGAATGATTCTGTATTTTAGCAAGTAGCACTTCTGCCTTACAGCTTCGGGACTCAGTTCTGTTGTAAGTGAGTCAGTGAGTTTCTGTGCATGTTCTTATCATGCCCACTTAAATAAATAAAATTAAATAAAGAGAGTGGACAACAGCCAAGTATTGAAAAAAATATTGATTCCTGATACAAAGGCACAAGAAACATTTTTAGCCCATTTTGCTAAAAAAACATCCTGATTAGGATTTAAAACTCTTCAAGAAAGTATTAGCAAAGCCAGAGAAAGCCTAAAAAAGCTAAAAATGGCAAACTATTAAGTGAAAACATGTCTGTCTGTATTCTCTGTTCATTCTCTGAGTTTTGTTCTCTGTAAGCAGTTACCCCTGGCTGAGTGCACGTTCAAGAGTCTGTTCCCTATTTTTAACCCCCTACCCAGCTACAGCAAGCAAACACACACACACACACACACACACACACACACACACACACACACACAAAGCAACAGTTCCTGCCAGTAGCTAGTCATGGAGCTGAGACAGTGGCAGATTAAATCAACCTGAGGGCTGATCCGCTGTCAGAGTGATTACACATTCTCTCTGTATCTCTCTTTCTTGCTCTCTTTCTCTGTCGTCTGCTTAATCACAGCTGTGACTGGCTATCTTTCGCAGCTTCCTGCCAGAAGCTCAGATTGACTCCTGCCACCTTCATCCATATCACTGACTCTATTGAAATCCATTCAAGAGAAATGTTGAACAAGTGTGCGGACAATGAACTTGACATTTTTGCTATTCCTTGAGGAAACAACATAATGAGAACAAACAACTCTGCCTGTTTACCTTAATGAACTCGCCTTGGTGTTCTCCAACACCAAACAGATTGTGTGTTTTATTTAACAAGGACGTAAATAAAGATCTTGAAAACTGTTGATGTTTTTTTTTGGTCCTTTAGGGCTTTAGTTCTTGTAATCAACTGAATTCTATGGAAGTACCTGCTGACATTAAATGTCATCGTATCTTTCCCAAATGTGATAATCTGCATTTTTCCCCTGAAAACCTACACATAGCAAAACTTTTTAGGCTTAATGGTAAATTATTTGCACCTTTTTTTTTTTATCAGACAACAATGAAACCCAGAATGCACAACCATCCACTAAAAAAAATATATCCAATGTTGGAAAACTTTTTGTAAAATTCAGCAATAAAATACACATTAAGACAATGCCATCAAGAAAGGCTGGGAAAATAAAAATATTTATGGCTTTTCTGGTTTATCTTGACCTTTAAAAAGGCGCTATGCACCTTATGCAGAACCGGTTGCTATTTAATCGCTGTACATTTCCACAATAATGTAGAAATATGTCTTTGGAAATCATTGAGCAGTACCATTTCTCCCATCATGTTTATGACCTATGTAGATTTTATAAAAAATATTTGTGACCAGAAGTGTAAAAACTTTTTTTATATGCCTTTTTCAGAAAGTAGCTGACTGGTCTAATGAATACTCAGCTTGTAACTGGGGTAATGGCAGACTAAATCTGGGTCATGAGATGATATTAAATATGACGAGATTTTCCAGGAGAATGCTGAGCTGTCCTTTTGTAAATGGATTACGGTGTGTCAAAATGCCACAACATGCCATGGGAAAACAATCGTATTAGCCCTTAAGATATTAAAAACTATGGTCTGTCCAAAAGTTTCTAACTATTGCTTGGAGATGCATTCATATATATATATCTTTCCATTTACATGGCACAGCATTACATGAAAGATAAGATGTGAAAGTGAAGGTTAGCCTGGGCCTACTGATTCCCATTGAATGAAAATTTGGGACTTTCATGTGTGAATGTTTCAGTAGCAGGCAGCTGTTCAGTATGTGTTTGCTTTCAGCATATCTAGCAAAACTCATCCACATGTGTACACAAGCCCTGAAAAACCTTGGTATTCAATTCAACAGAACGAGTCATTCATGTACCGGTGTAAATCATGTCATATACACAATGTGTTTTTGTCATGCACAGCATCCTGCATTCATTCATTCTCAGTGGCTTTGTTCTTCAATATAATGAACACTGGGCATGAGGTAAGGTGGGGTAAGGGGTACACCTCAGATGAGATGCCAGCCAATCAATACCCATCAGCTAAAAAAAATCCTTATTCTGTTTTCTATACTCTCAATTCTTGCTATAGAAAAAATATATATACAAATACACAAATCTCCACCTCTTCCTGTGAAGATCTTTCACTGGCATGTACTTGCCTAGAGTATGTGGACACAAAGTATGTGCTTGGCAAACATCCCATTTGATCCCGCACAGATGTGTTTTCCTAAAACCATGCCCATTAATATGGAATTAGATCCCCCTTTCTTTTTATAGCAGCCTCTACACTTCTGGAAAGGTTTTCCACTAGATATTGAAGCAAGGGTGAGGGGATTTGTTTGTTAAGACACAAGAGAGCTCATGCACTGACACCAAACTAGAAGGCTTGGCATGCAATTACTGTTCAGAGCTCTGTGCAGGCCACTAAAGTATCTTCCACCCCTGTCTTTGGAAGGCATGTCATGGCACTCACTTGTGCACAGGAGCATCGTCATGGTGGTTACTTAGCTCTATTAAAGTGAAATCATCACGCTACAGCATACAGTGACATTCTAGATAATTGTGTGCATCTAATTTTAAAGCAGCCACTTGAATTATCAGTATGCCTACATATAAATCTAATTTAATCATGGCAACTGAAAGGAAAAAGTTGAACACTTTTTGCTTTCTTCTTCTTCTTCTTTCGGCTTTTCCTATTAGGGGTCGCCACAGCGGATCATCCTTCCTTATACCCCCCTGTCCTCTACATCTGCCTCTTTCAACCCAACTACCTGCATGTCTTCCCTCACCACATCCATAAACCTCCTCCTTGGTCTTCCTCTTTTCCTCCTTCCTGGTGGCTCCATCCTCAGCATTCTTCTACCGATAGACCCTATGTCCCTCCTTTAAACATGTCCAAACTATCTCAATCTCGCCGCTCTCACCTTGTCCCCAAAACGTCCTACATGCACTGTCGCTCCTAATAACTAAGTATTTTTCCACATGGGCAAAAAAGCAAAAAAATATTCTGTATTCTTTTATTTCATCACAACCAAAATACAAAAACTTCTCATTGCTCTCTCTCTCTCTCTCTCTCATGTACAAATGCTTAAAAATCAACAATGTTTCTAGAGTCAGGATGATAGCCTGCAATTAGGCTAAGCTAAACTGCTGCTATTAAGCTAACGATGTCTTAATTCGGTATCTGATAGTAAACATAGATTATTTGCACACGCAGAAACTTCACACTTTTCAATTTCAGGACCATGAACAGCGAATCTCTCTCTCTCACACTAATATGTATGTATGTATGTATGTATGTATGTATGTATGTATGTATATATATAGATAGATAGATAGATAGATAGATAGATAGATAGATAGATAGATAGATACTCAAGATTATTTTATTCATTCAGCGGGTCAGTGACACAGCGCAACACGTCAGCCACTCATTCAGCAATTTACCTGCTTCACTTGAAAGGCGCTGCGTCTCTCATCTAGGAGTAAATGTTTGACCATGACTAATGAGACTCAGGAGCAACAACGAGAACATCATCATTCCATTATCAGCGCAGCCATCTTCGGCCTCGGGTTTTTTTTTTTTTACCTCGTCGTTGGTAGTGACAGTGTTTTGGCTGTTGAACCTTACCGGCGAGTTTTTGCGTGTGGTTAAGAGGCGCGCGTGTGGAGTGAGTGATGTGCAAACAAAGACCATAAGGGGAGGGGAAGCTCTTCTAGCAGATTAGCCGCGGGGAAGCACCGGTGCCCTATTTAGTGTTATTGAAATGTACTCAAACGTGGAGTGGTGCGGATGTGAGCGAGCACCTGGCCTGTAAAAAAAAAATCCTTATCCTCTCCACACAGGCTTAAACAGAGCACACATACACAAACACACACTCACACACACACTGACTAAAAGATCTGCTTTGAAGCTGCTGGTGCACTGACACAGTAACCTTGGCCAGCTGCAACCTGATGCGCTAGAACACCGTGTTTTTATGTACCCTCTGAATGCAACAGGCAAAAAGAACTGAAATTCCTTAAAGATTCAAAGAATGCTCGATGCAGGGCCTCTCCACCACGTAGCGCTTCTATGATCCCGAGGTGAAGCGTATATTACGCATAGACTCCATAATCGTGCAAAAAAAGGCAAATCAGTAACATCTGGACTTTTTATTGCATACCAAAAAAAAAAAGAGGCGCCCGGGAGAAACCGTCGTCAGTTACTATGACGACCAGAGTCGAAAACCCCGAGCAAAATCGAAGAAATTGTACCGTTTGCGTCTCCCCTACCTTGCACTCATCCATGCACGTTCGCACCGAGTACGCGTCCGTCTCGTAGCGCTCGGTCATGATCTCGAACTCCTCGTATTTCTCCTGAGCGTGCAGGTCGTAGCGCTGGTACGCCTGCACGCACAGGCTGCACCTGGACGGGTCGCCGCTCGCGAGCGCATCCACGCTGCAGTTCAAGTCGTCCGGGTTCGTCGTGCCGTACAGCAAATCCATTAGTGAGTAGGCGTTGCAAAACGAGAGGTACAAGTCGTTCGGGTTCACGTCTGGCCCCGAGAGGCCCGCACACAGGTGGTCCGCGTCGGCGAACGTGAAGCAGCTCCTGGACGCGCCGTCCGCGCGGCACGTTTCCAGTCTCCACGCCGGCTGACTGGAGTTTCCGAGGGAAATGGCGTCTCGAGCCGAAGCGATTCTCCTCGTCTCCTCGTCTCGGCTCCGGGTGAGATTGGCCTCGGCGCAGAAGCGCGGCCGGTCAGAGAGCAGCGCGGCAAAGACGACGAGCGACGCCAAGGAGAGCCGCCATCGTTGCGCCCGCTCGGAGTCTGCGGACTGTTGCTCGTTCTCGCGAGGTGCAAGCCGGTGCGTTAAGCCGTCATCTCTCTGCCGAGGCTTGCGAGCGCCGCTGGTCATATTTCGGACGAGCGCAGCACCGGCCGACTCCACCGTGGCGGCTTCTTTTCTGCCACTATGGTCATTTGACGTTGAGGTCCGCCTCGCGCGTCCGTTTTTCCCCTTTCGGTACCTTCACTTCCCCTCCGTGACACTGAACGGCGGCTTCCCTCCGCGATGATCTGCGATAATCAGTTAGTCCATCTGGGGGACGATGGGGTTATTATTACTGCGTGCATCGTCGAAGGCCCGCTCGAGAGGGCGAGAAAGAACAAGAAGTAGAAGAAGGAGAAGAAGAAGAGGCGGTCGCGTGCGCAGCAACATGGTCTCGTCGCTCTTTCGTTTGTTTGTGTCACGCGCTCCGCTCCCGCGCTTGGCGCAGAGCCGCCGCGGTGCGCACGGGCCGCTGGCTCCGGTTCCGGGGTTTCTGGCTGGAAGCGCAGGGACTCGATCCGGCGCTTCCGCGTCTGCACGAGGTGGCCTCTTCCCCCTCGACGTCCGCCGCACTCATCTTGCTCTGACGTTTACGTCGCGCGCCACCGCCGCCGCGCGCGCGCGCTTCCGAACGCTTCTAGAGAGCGCGAGCGTTTTACGTCATCCGCAACGCTACGAGCTGGTTATAAGACACAGCTGAGAAAAAAAAAAAGAAAAAAAAAACCAGCTTAGCGTTTGTCTGAGTACAGGTATACCCAAAAGCTCACTGTAGCTGTTCCTTCAGCACTTCACGTGTTCATGCAGCACTCTAGGGGTCCATTCGGCATGCAGGTTTTATCCACAACTATAGGTATGCATTCAACTCTTTTAGGGTTCGTGCCACACTGAAGGTTCATTCAACACTGTAGGTGTGCATTCAACCCTGTAGGGGTTTATGATGTACTGAAGGTTTATTCAACACTGTAGGTGTGCATTCAGCATGTAGGTTTTATTCAACACCAGGTGTGCGAATAACACAGTAGGGGTTCATGCAGCAATGTAGGTGATAATTCAACACTGTAGGGGTTCAAATGTGAAAGTGTTTATTCAACACTGAGGTTTTTTTGACACTGAAGTTCATTTAACACTGTAGGGGTTCATTCAGCAATATAGGTTTTATTTAACACTAAAGGTTAATTTAAACACTGTGTGTTATAGTGGGGAAAATGCATATTTATATGTTTCTAATGAGTTTTTTACTTGAATTGTGTTAGTGTCTCTAGATGCCCTCACATGCCTGAGGTATAAGATACTGCGTTCATGCGCAGTGAGGTGACGCAGAAGCTGTTTTACTTTGTTAACCATAGAGAATGCTTGAATAACCAATCAGCATGTACTGTTTTCCTGCAAAGCTTGAAGATTATAAAACGAAGCTGTAACCAGAGCTTAGGGCTCCTTCTGTCTGCCGATGTTCTGAGGCTACAGGGATGCTCACTTTCTCAAGAAGTGCAAAATAAACCTTTGTTCTTGCTTTTACTCATTGAGTGCTGAGTTTTAAGACTTGTTTTTACAGATTTTTCCATTACAGTGTTCATTCCGCACAGGAGGTGTTTATTCAAAACTACTGTTGGTCCTTCAAGACTCTTGATGTTCACTGCAAATGTTCAGCAAATAAGTTATCTATTCTAAAGACACCTAAATGTGTTGATCATTTAGCACATTGTGTTAATTGAAGACTTGTGTTTATTCAACAATGCACATGTACATCCACCATTGTAGATGTTTATAGACGTAAACTATTAATGAACAACATGATCAATAAACTTCAGACTAAGGTTGATTGGCACCTACATTACAGAATTAAGTACTATATACAGTATACCCAATACTATAGATGATAGCTTAGTGTTCAAATAACATGCACACACACACACACACACACACACACACACACACACACTTATGGGAAATTGAGTGAACTCATATTGTCATAGGAAGAACATAGAATATCCAAACATATTTTGCACTACTGTGGGAGATGCTAGAAGATCCCCACTCTCTGAAAAACATGTCTGGCAGCAACAACCATCACATTATGACATCTGATATGAACATTAACTGAAGCTCATGACCTGTTTTTGCATGATTTTATGCACTATAATGCTTCCATATGATTGGTGGACTGGATAATTGCAGGGGTACAAATGTTATTATTACAGTGGTTAGTGTACATGCATGCAAAGTTACAGGGTAATGGTGCTTTAACACTAATGTTTAAATGCCCTTGTAATAGCATTGTAGTGTTAGAATAGTTAGTACATATACCCACTAAGAAAATCTGAAAAGGATTAGACATAGAATGAACCTAATCCTTCATTTAACAAAGACAGGACTTAAAGGATTTTACTTTTGTGGTATGTAATTGTTTTGTATAATCGTCCGATGTGTGTTCGACTTTTTAGTTATAATAGAAGACTACTTTGTCTCACATAAAGTCTTCGAAAGGTCGAGCCAAAGCACTGGGCAGATACTCTGCTGTCAGCTCTTGTTTTTCTATTTTGTCTCACAGTGGACAGCCATATGGTATAGTGTGAACTTTCATACTGCGCACAATCACATAGACACACCTGTACACACACACACACACACACACACACACACACACACACACACACACACACACACACATATAGTATATACTGTATATTTACATACTGTATATAGTATAGGACAATATAGAACAATAAATTACACTCCAGTTGTATTCTTTCTAATAGAACGTAGGCTGGTTATTGTAGAGGAACTGATTTAAATAATCATAACAAAAACAATTATCACAAGGTCTTACTATTCATTTTTTTCAGTAACTGCTTTATCTTGTTTAGGATTGAGGTGAATCCAGAGAATATTCTGAGACCATTAAAAAAAACATCTGGACTGAAACACCATGCATACACAATCATTCACAAATAAGGACAATTTTGATAATCAAAATACCAAAAGGTTATTGAAATGGTGAGACATGTCATTGCTTTAAAAATGGACATAAAGGGCAATTATGAGAGAAAGTTGTTCAGTCATTTCAATTCAGCTTTCACAATACAATCAGAGCAAAGCAAATTGGGAACACTTTTTGCCACAGCACTGTTCTGATCATCAGCATTCACCAAAGTTATGCGCTTGGTCAGCTGCTCTTTGTATTTTGAAGACATGATTATTGACTGTTGTGCTGGTGAGCGTAGGTCAAGCCACATCAGCAAGCTTGTTTTTTCAAAACACAAGACCCCACAGGGTCTTTCAATGTACAATCCTGAGGCAAATGCTTCCCTTAAAATATCCATTTATTTGAGCACTCCATGCTTTATTCTATTGTCCAGTTTGTTTTGTTACATTCAAAGTTTGCTGGAATGTAGAAACTTGCTTTTAAGAATGCATCTACAAATATAAGATCATTGTGAATGGCTCCTCCTACTCTTCTCTCAAAAAAACAAGCAGAAGTCATAGATTCTGTAAGGGAGGTTGCTTAGACTGGTTGACTAATTAACTAGTACATTAACTATTCAATTTAGGTTGGTGAAAAGTACAAGGCAAAAAGGCAAGGAACAAAAAGAACAAAAGTAAGTAGGCAAAATGTACTTTGATAGTATTTCAAGCAATTGTACAGTCAACTGTGCAAGTTCTTTTTTATGACAGTATCACATTGAACTTTTTTATTTTTTATTTTTATTCCAATCCCACCCAATCATGACCAGATGCCTCCTTTTGTTTTTCATTGTCCTTTATAAATATAATTTAAATTGGCATAACATCCTGGCAATCATTATCATTATAAGCTCTTAGTGTGAGAGAACATTCAAATCCATTATTCAAAGTGACTCAACAAATGTCTTGGTGGAAAACCTGTAAAACCTTAAAAACACTAAAACTTGAGACGACTGAAATTGATTTATAGCTTGTGTATGGCTGTAAAAGTGTGAAGTGTGTTTTGACACAATCATTCTTATAGTTTGTGAACATTTAGCTGCACTCATAAAACTGATAATAATATCTGTCTGGAAAACCATGAAAAAACACAACTTGTTGACACCCTTTTTTAAAATTACTCATCCACTAATAAAAACGAAAAGTTGTAAATCTAAGCCACAATCAAAAACAGCATATCGGCATATCTTTTTAAGGTCACGGATCATGTCTGCATGAATAATTCAGGGAAATTTGTAGGACTGGCTGAATATATATATCCATAGCCATCATCCCAGAAGGAAGCCTCTTCCTAGGTTCTGAAGAAAAACTGTTTGTTGAAGACAACCTGTCTTACTGGAAACTAAGTCCTGTGATCTGATGAGACTAAGATCAACTTGTTTGGCTCAGATGGTGTCCAGCATGTGTGGCAACACCCTGGTGAGGAGTACCAAGAAAATTGTGCCTTGTCTACAGTCAATCATGGTGGTGGTTGCATCATGGTCTGAGGCATTAAGGGGAAACATGGATTCCAACATGCACTGTGACATTTTAAAGCAGAACATGATGCCCTCCCTTCAGAAACTAAGCTGATTGACTGTTTTTCAACATTATAATGACCCCAAACACATCACCAAGATGGCAACTGCCTTGCTGAGGGAGATGAAGGTGAAGGTAATAGAGTGGCCAAGTATGATTCCAGACCTGAATATTATTGAGCAACAGTGGCCATCCTTAAGCAGAAGGTGAAGCGCCATGTGTTTAACATCTGGCAGTTCCGTGATGTCATTATGGAGGAATGGAAGAGGATCCCAGCAACAACCTGTGCAGCTTTGGTGAATTTCATGCCCAGGAGGATTAAGGCAGTGCTAAATAACACTGGTGCTCACACAAAATATTGACACTTTGGACACAGTTTTGACATGTTCACTGAGGGTGTACTCAATTTTGTTGCCAGTTGTTCAGACAATAATGGCTGTTATTTTTAGCAGACAGTAAATCTGTACTGCTATACAAGCTGCACACTGACTAGTCTGAAGCAAAAATGGCAAAAGTACACATCCTTCACTCAAGAAGAAGTACAGATACTTATGTTTTAAAAGACTCTGGTAAAACATTAAGAACTGACTCAGTTTTTTACTCAGTTAAAGTAAAGAAGTATGAGCTCTGACATGTACTTGAGTAAAAAGTAGTCATTACTACTACCTGTTTTAGTGTCACGCTGGTAACTGGACCTCACATCATATTAATATATTAATACAGCAAATTTTTTATTTTGCTAAATAATGAATGTATCCAGGCTGAACATCCACCATATTGAACACAAGCAGAGAAAAGATGATGACTTCTCCCTTGCTTATTGTTAGCTTCGTAAACTAGCCTACATCTGTGGTGTGTGTGAGAGAAAGAAAATGATACACCAGTGATAGGTTGAACACGCACAATGACAGAAAATAGGTTGAAGGGTTGACAATGAGAAGAAAAAAATATTGACATGTCACCAAATAGTATATGAGCCTGTTTTGAAAATGTAAGAAGTAGAAAGTATAGATATTTGTGTAAAAAAAAAAATAATAATAATAATTTAAATGTCCGAAAAGAAAAATTGTGAAGTACTGATACTTAATACTTAAATACTGTGATGAAGTATTTGTACTTTGCTACTTCCCACCTCTGCTCTAAAGCATATACAATTTGAGAACATGTAATAAAATAGTTGCTGAATTGTGAGGGGTGTACTCTCTTTTGTGAGACACTGTATATTATACATCTATATAAGTGTTTATGTGATTTTTAAACTGAAACTAAAAAATAATCAGGGGTATTTTTGCCTTTTTGTACTATTACATAATATACAAGGCATTCTGTGGTTTTAGAAGATCCTAGGGAGTTGCATGACATTTGAAGCAGGGAAGAGAGAGAGAGAGAGAGAGAGAGAGAGTAAAATATTACAGTTTTCTGCTGCATGATTCGGTGCCTTTAAAAATGCCATGTAGATTTTGGCCTAGATCTTTAAATGAGCTTGGGTGTGTGTGTGTGTGTGTGTCTGTGTGTGTCTGTGTGTGTCTGTGTGTGTCTGTGTGTGTCTGTGTGCATATGAAGCTTCCCAACTTTATTAAAAACTAAAAAGAGCTGAACAAAAGAAAGACATGGAGACATTATATTCTTGCTATTGCATGACTGTTTCATCATGTCCTCATCTTGAGATATTGCATATCTTTGTTAACATTTTTAAGGTTGAGATTCAGAAGATTGATGTGTTTTTGTCTATATGAATTATGTGCTGCTTAACTGTAAGAAAGTCTAATTGGTCGTTAAATTAATTTATACATTTATTGACCTTATCAGATATCGCAATATTATTACAGAAAAAGACTTTGGTAATATACAATAGATGAGCACTTTTTGACTAACTAAAGTGAACATTACACAGATGATAAAACCTTTCTTAGGTCTTTTGTCACAAAATGGTAGACCTTATTATTTCACTCAGTCAGAAATGTGAGGATGTGTGTGGGGACATCTATGCGATGTGCCTTATACGGGTGTAAAATGATAAAGAGCAGTAGATATTACATGCCTGTGGGTCAATGAAAAATTTATGTCATAAAGGTGACCTGTACCTTTTTTTGGTTGAGAATACCAAACAGGATTATTGGATGCCCTATTGCATACATATTTTAGCTCTTCACTTCAGGGAGATTTCACTTCAAATGCAACAGCAAATCCAATCTAATCTACTTGTACACACACAATTGTGCAACCAGGAGCTCACCATGGATGGCACTGCTTACATTATAATGCAAAATACTGCAAGATAAGATTCAACCTAGCTTAAGAATGACTGGGAGATACAACATTATGCTCTAGATCACAATATATTTATATATCACAATCCAGTTACATTCAAACTGTACCTATTATTTTGCCATTTCATTGTGCATGTTATTATTATCTTTTGGTCTGTACACATTTAATAGTACAAGTTTATATAAGAAATCTATGTCAAATAAATATCTGTGCTCACATGACTATATTTTTACTATTTTTCAGTACACAAGCACTGTACACTTCATTAAAAAAGTCTGTATATGCCAATTATGAGGCAGCATTGAAATACACTTTATTGCCATGCTGTTATCTTCTAAGTTTAACATGACATGTATACGCTGCAGTAAAACATGTAAGTGATACTCCATGACAAGGCGTGTGTTTCACAGTTAAAATGCACACTGTAGAAAGACGTATAATCACCTTACACAATACGTAGGAGTTAAAATCCTGTAAGACACTCCTAGACATTGATTGTCACACTTAATCTTATGCTGTTATTAATATCATATACAATTATATAATATTGTTTAATAGAGCATTCATATTTGATAAATCTATGTTTTTACTAGCCAAAAGATGCAGCCTGGTCCAGCTGATAACAATACAACAAACCATTCAGGCTGCTAAATTACATGTCAATACTAAGAAATCACATTTAAACATAAACTGTGGAAAGACAGAAAATAAAAACAGGACTGAGAGCAAATGTGAACATAAAAGTGGGTCATCTGTTCATTATGATCTTGTTACAAAGGCCACACCACTTCCATTATAGGCCATATCATTTCCATTCTCCGAAATATGCTGAAATATCAGGGTTGAACAAAACACTAGCTTGCATGCATGAAATAATCAAATTATGTGTCTGGAATACAGTGGCGCCTCACCCTTGGGAACCATATAGATCAGCTGTTCAACAAATGTTTCCAAATTTCACATTCACTAACTCTATACGTTTAAAATTCTGATATATGCTAATGTTTCAATTATTAAGAAATGGCAACTGCAACAAACGCTTTTAGAGACCACTGGGGCGGGAATAATGCTGCCCCATAGTTGCTTTATGAATTTTTACAGTAGATGAGCAGCAGTGGACAGGACAGTTATTCATATGGTTGCCAGGGTTGGTATTTTTTAAACACACTGCCAGTTCAAAATAAGTTTATGTCAGTATAACAAATATAGAATTTTATATTTTACATTTCTGCACAAAGGCAAAGTGTCACTACAGATATTGTATCTATGATGTCTCTTATTTCCTCACATAAAGGCTAAGAAAAAAAACAAAAAGGGTTTCACTTACCAATGCCCATAGTTTTCGGCTAGTTTCAGATCTTGGGTGTGCTTCTTGAAAAGTAGTGTTTGAGGACAGATTATTTTGTTCAGAATCAGGAACACTCAGGTGTGTTGAATGATTGATGATGCAGTGCAAAAATAAAATTCAGTGAAAAGCAGTCAAATAACTCTTTGGCTGCACATATGGAGAGAAAATTATGTGCGAACACTACACAGCTCGTATCCAAAATTCTGGGACAGCAACTAGATGAATTTTTATCGAGGGCACAAGCACAATGTGCTACATTACAAGCTTTTTTTTATATTAAAAAAAAGAAAAAGAAAAGGATAAACAACAATAAAATAGGACTGATCAGCATTCATTTGTTAAAGTTAATATTATTTTCTCGTGGTAAGTATTATTTCAATATTCCACTGTATTAAAAAAAATATTTAAGCATTATATTTAAATCATCAATAAACATTCGGTTCTTGGTGTCCTATTTTGTGCTTAAATATTATTTATGTGAATATTGAAACGCATGTGGTTACAGTACAGGCAGCAAACAGCTCACACACACACACACACACACACATAAAGAGTCATAACAAATAGACAGATGTAGAACCATAATGTAGATCAATACACTGTAATGTCTAACCATAAATATGAGTTACCTTTTTTTTTTACACTGATTGGAAGAGGTCAAGCCAGAAAAAAATGAGTTCAAGAAATATTTGACATAGACCTCCAGGAGCCAGTGCAATTTACAGAAAAATTAAAAAGATAATTCACCGGCATAAAAAAAAAAAAAATACCTTTTTTATCTTTATATTTGTAAAGAACATAGTAGTAGATGGTTAGATGCTAAGATGGCTTTCAGACATTTTAATTTTCAACAACTCTCTTGTGTCTGCTTAAAGCGTTCCCAAGTTTTGACCAAATTCCATTAGTCCAGCGGGAAGTAATAAGAACTAATCCCAATTTAAGATAGCATCATATTACTTCTGTATGAAGCAGACCAGATGTTTGCCACCAGGGATCCACCACATCCATATACAATAACAGAGTCATTAAAAGGCTGCCTTTGAATAGAAGTCCAATAGCAGGAGGCAAAACCAAGAAGAGCCAGTTGGATTAGAGCTGACGTAGATCTGCATGCCATGTACACCGGTTTATTCTGCAGTTATCCCAAAAACGTCTGAAATAGGACGCAATAATTAGCTGTTAGCATTAGGTGCTGAAGCTCGAACTTACATACATCTACAGTATCGGTGCATGTAGCTTTTATGATTTAATACAGTTTTCTCAAACTCTGAAAAGCTCTGAAAAAGGAGACTAAACAAATAATATATCTTCATAATTGTGTGTTTTTTTATTCAAAGCTTTTGTCCATGAATGAACCTTAAAATATAGGAATAGACAGTTAATTGCACAAAAGCAGTAGGTGGACTCATCGCAAGTAAATAAATGTTCATTTGCAAGGCAAATTTAGTCATTATTAGAAAGTGTATCCACATGGGGTGCCTCATTCCTGTCAGACGCATGCTGCCATTTCCCAGCAATTAATTCCTGGCGAGGCCTGGCATGATAGAACATCTCTCTCCTGTCTGCTTAGAAGGAATGTCCAATTACCACTGATAACTGATTAAGACATCCATGATTGACAGAAATTAGTCACAAGCTTGAAATAGTTTTTTCTCCAACTCCAAATTATGGCTTTTGTGCAAAATGTGTATTTATTTTGCATTCTGCTGATTGAAATTTTGATAACTGTTACTTAATGGTTTCTGCTAAGTAAATAAAACCCATTCTCAGCATAAAAGAACTAGCAAAGTGCTCCCTCTACAGATCACGATATGTCACTAATTATATATAATAGAGAAGTTTGCACCTTTTGCACTTATTAAGGATCTGTATATATTTACCTTAATTGTATTTCTAATAATATGAATCATAATACAGGTCACAGAACAGCCAAAGGCAATATGTAGCACCACTGTTAAAATGGCAGTGAAGACTGATGCAATCCCATGATACTTTACTGACCTTTTCTATACAGGAACCTTTCAGATTTTTGTGCTCCCTTCTACCAAGCACTCAGGGAGCCATTTCAGCTCAGACCCCTGTTGTGCTTCTACCTGGCAGCAGTGTCCTCACTCTCCTGTCCTAACCCTCTGGCCACAGGATTTCCTCATTCCCCATGGATTACCTTTATAAAGGGCTCTTAAGCTCCTCTTATACCCCTCAGGGCTGTGAGTGAAAGAGAGAGAGAGAGAGAGAGAGAG